>WOFM01000114.1:1631771-2133141 GCA_011428145.1 Ericerus pela
TTATAAGAAGTAAATAAAATGTCTCCTGTTTCTATAAAGTATGTTTGTATTTTTTCTTTTCCCTGATCCATATGTAATATTCCGGATTCTGTCACTTTAATTCCTGACATAATATCTAATGACAGATCTGGTACATAATGGACTTCTAATAATTCGATTGCTGTTTGAATTTTATTTTCATTTTCTATTAATATTCTCATATTTCCCATATGTGTAGCATATAAATATGTGTCTTTAAGTGCACATTGTAATTTTACAGGTATTTTAAATTTTGTTACGTTAATTAATTTTTCAATATTTGATGTGAGATGGACTTTGGCCCCACCCCCATCAAGTAACATTTTTTTAGTGGTATATAATTTTCATTTTTTGTATTATCTTTAATTAATTTTTTTAAAAGCCAATCTTCATTATTATTATATTTTTTAACCATGTATGATAATTTTATTGGTCTTTCTTCTTCTTTTTTATCCTTATTTTTTGGTTTTTCTTTATTTTGTTCTTTATTTTCAGGTTTATAATCAGGGCATTTATTTTTATAATGTCCTGTTTGATTACATATGAAGCATCTTTCTTCTTTATTATTTTTTCTAGGTGATTGATTATTATTTCTATTATTATTTGAATTTCTATTATAATTATTCTGGTTGTTTTGATTATTATTTTCATTTTTAGGATTATTATTTTTATAATTATTATTATTATTTCCATTATTATTTCCATTTCCATTATTATTTCGTTTATAATTATTATTTATTATTATAATAATTTGTATTATTATTTCTAAATTTGTTTCCATTATTATCGAATTATTTATTAGACGATTGATATTGTAATTTAATTTGTTTATCTCTCATTTTTTGGTCACCGTCTTCTTTTAATATTTGTTTAAATACTTCTAAATGTTTTCTGTTTTAAGGGAGGTTATCAAATTGCATTTTAGCAATAGTTTGTTTGTATCCTAATGCTAATTGAAGATTCTCTAATTTCTCTTCCTCAGATACTTCTTTTCCTGCATCACAAACTTCTTGTACTAAAATAGAAAAGCAGTTCATTTTGACTTTGCCATATTTGCAACTATTTTTGTTTTAGAACCATAGGTTATATCTAATTTTTCAAAAATTTGATCCACTGTTTTACACTCCCTAATTTGCTTTGATACATTGTATGTCATACGTTCCATAATAAATGCTTTTGCGCATTCTTGTTTTTTAAAATATGCTTTGGCTGAATTTTAAGATGGTCTGTATTGTAAATTGTCCATATTTTCAATATAAATTTTTAGTTCAGGGTGTGGGCCAAAAACATCCCAATATCCCAAACCCCTTATTAAAGCTATGATCATACGTTTCCAGTCCAAATAATATTGACCATCAAATATGTTCCCTCTTGGACCTTGTATCGAACGTATGGTTTCATCAGCTGGCATGACATAATGTACTTGAGGGTGTGTACTCCCAGAACTTGATCCTCCTTGAGGGGATGGAGTAGTGGTTCTTTCACTTGCTGTATTCATGCTTTCTGGAGTACTAGGTAATGTGCTTAATTCTAATAACTCAATTTTGGAGAAAAAAAAAATAAAAAAAAATTATTTTCCAAAAAAATTTATTTTATTTTTTGAAAAAAGAAAAAGAAATTATTTTATTTTAATTGATAATTATTTTTATTTAAATTACTAATTTTCGTAATATTATTCGTATGTATATTGTATCTTAAAGTATGAAAGAAAAAAATATTCCAATTAAGAATATATTTCAAAAGTGAACTTGAAAAAATCTTGTTTAATTTTGAATCCTTGTATATTTGTATAACAAAGGATCTATTGAAAATTATTTTTGAAAGCTATCTATAATATTTTATTGTAAAAGATTTTCACGTTTGTGCATTAGTATTTTGAACAAAAGAATTTTGTGACATGAAAATTCACAAGTAAACCTGTCCAATATGACAAAGGATTTTTTATTTTTGTGACAGTGAATTGTTAAATCATGAAATTTGTTCAATTATGAAAATATTTTGCTTGTTAGTGTTATATTATATGTTTTAATTTTCGTAATTTTACGTATTTTTAAAAAGGACTTTCTCTTTCAAAATTTTCAAGGAAAATTCTGAAAGATTCTATCGAGTCCAAAGTTTGAATACTGAAAGTATTTTTTGAAATTTCTACAAATTTTGCGACTTCAACACCTCTTTTATAATGGATTATTCCACTAACATGTACTGAAAAAGTTTCTAAAACTATTTCTCCTGAAAATGTTTTCCAGAATGGAAATTCAATTAAATTGATTCTTACGTTTGTTATTTTTTTCGTTTTCAAAAATATTTAATAATTTTTTATAATCTTTTTCTTTAATTTTAATTGTTCCTTCACAGTTTGATGTGCAATTAGCGATTTGTTTCCAAAACCTTATCATTCGTAACCTGCTTTATTCGAACTTATTTTTAAGCTTAATCGTCCTGTGAAATTTCACTTGATTTTTACCAAACTAAAGGGGGTTCTTGAAATTAAGCGTTTTGGAAAGTGAAGGTAAAAAAATTATCGAGAAAAAAAAATTTAAATTATGAATGTCGCTCAATATCCCACAAAATCACTGAATATATCCCTTCGTTTTCCACAATAGTAAATGAAATATATAATTTGAAATGATCGAAAATTACATTACCTGTAATCTGCAGAATTCCGTTGAATACTTCCCAATTGAGTTCGTGAGTAATTGGCGTTTTCCCGTGCGTCAGTACCCAGATTAGTCTCAGATCGTCCTCAGAAAATTTCAGTCTTGGCAGCATACAGATTGGTTGAACAACAGCACTTGATCGATGAAATTTTGATGATGAATTATTAGCAGATGATGGCGTTCGAAGATCACGGTAATTGAGTTCGACGTAACAGCAATCTCCGATTTTGATTTTAATTGTTGATTCACCTTACTGAAACAGACGATCCAGGTCCGAAGTAATCTGCAATCCCACGGCAAAAATCCTTTTTTGTTTCACCTTACCGCAAAAAGACAATCCAGTATTTTTTGGAAGATGAGTAAAAATGGCATTGAACTATTTTGGCACCAACGTAATTTAATTTGCTTCAAGTAATTTTTGATGAACTTTTCGAAAAAATTAAACAAAAAAAAATCCACTGAGTTAACAACTCATAAATTAAATTATACTTCGTAAAAAAAATTAACTTTTTAACGAAAAAGGCTCATAGTTCCTTTAACTTTTTGGATATTATAGCAAAAAATCAAAATGAAAGATTAAATATCATTCTGTACTAACTGTTCAGGAATCGCAGCTCTGCCTACCATCAAGTGAGGTTGAAATCCAAGGAAAGAAACAAGTTAGTTAGAGATACTATAATGCAATGATCAAAAGTAAAATTTACAAGTTTGAGGAAGATGAACGATCTCCCTCAATTACGAGATCAAAGTTTGAGTGGGAAAAGAGTTTCAGCGTGTTCTCGATGACCGAATGAAAAAAGTCGTGTGTTCGCACAACCTGAATAGTGTTAGTTCGCGCTATCGAAAGTAGTTGCGCTAAAGGTTAGTAAGTGAGTGTAGGTGGAGTGAAGAACAACACTATTGAAAAAATAAAAGGTTCCAATAGTGCAAACTTATCCTCTCGTTATGAACGATTTAATGACTCGTAGCAGAAGCAAGCATGTTACGTCATATCTAATTTTTGAATTTCATTACATTTATAATCCTTCAATCTGCTATCTGCAATGAGTCACTTAATTTAGTTTGTCATTTTATTTTAATACGTTTGTTATTTGTTTGAAGTTAGTCCAAAATACGAATTACAAAATTCGAGTAATACAACTTCGAGTTCGAACTTGAGAGCTCAAACCGTGTTTAATTCGGCAGAGAACGTTAAACGGTTTAGTTTTATCAAGCTTCGATGATTCATTTCATTTCACATTGGGTCATCTGCTTCTGTGAAGTTTAATTTAAAATTGTCTATTGCGAAGAAACGTTTGTTTTATAATTTTTTGGGAAAACTTGAGATCAATATGAATCAAACATATCAGAAAGTGAATCCGGTATGTAAACCTATTACATTTGAACATTACTACCCATAGGACATATATCTCATTTCGCTTTTGAAGAGAGTATGCCACACTACTATATACATAATTTTAATCAAATTTTATTTTAGAAGTATTTAATTTTCAAACATTTTGTTGTAGATAATTCCAATGGTTGACTTTCTACCTGGTGGAATGAGTATTGGACAAGAAATCACAATCTCTGGGTCTACTCATATTAATGCTACAAGGTCAGAATTTTGTGTTACTTGCCTGTAACTGTCGCAGTATGTAAAAATAAAATATTTATTACCTTCATATTTACAGATTTGCTATAAATTTACAATGTGGTCCAAATACATCTCCTCGTGATGATGTAGCGTTGCATATAACTGCCGATTTTTTTCGAAGAATATTTGTTCGTAACTCGATACATAATATGGCTTGGGGTGTTGAAGAGACTTACGGTGGTATGCCTCTGGCGCCAGGTCAACAATTTCATATTTCCATCATTTGTGAAGCAACTCAATTTGTGGTAAGCCATTTTTTCTTTGAAATATTCGTATGTTGTAAACATTCAACTATTCCCACAAAAATATTTATTGTAACTGTATTCCAGATTATTTTGAATCAAGTAACTTTTCGAATGAATCATCGTATACCGTTCCAAAGGATCACTCATCTTACTATTGATGGTGACGTGATGATTCGTGAAATTTGCAGCCGTATTGGAGCTTATGCAGCTGTCCCACCAGTCTCTGTTCCGTATCCTACGTCTGGCGTAGGCCATGTCCCAAATCCGTATCCATCATCTGCCACGGGATACTCATCTAACAATTACGTGCAGGTTAGTTCAGCACATACAGTATAATTTATTTAAATTTCGATGTGACCACCCCAAAATGCTTTCAATTATTCTGTTTTTTTCATTAGCCTCATAATAAGGGTCCTTTAGGCTCATTAGGTGCTGCCTTAGGAGGCGGTGTCATTGGAAGTGCTATTGCCGCCAGATCGATTAATCCAGTAAGCGCTAACATTTTGTAAATGCCAGTTATTCATTTTGTTCAAGAGCTATATTGAATTTTCTCCGTATTACAGAAAAAAATATCGAAACATCAGAAGAAAATGGCAAAGAAAGCATTGAAATATGGACTTCCTATTGCCGGTGCTGGTGTTGGAGCGTATGCTTTATCAAAAGCTCTCCATCATGGTCATCATGGTCATCACCATCATTATAAACATGGTAGTAGCAGTAGTAGCAGTAGTAGTAGTAGCAGCAGTAGTAGTGATTAGGTATTATTCAACCTGTTATGCAATACTGCTTTCTTGTGACAGTTTTCTTTGTGTAATGTCAAAAAGTTATGGGTGGGATCTTTTATTATTTCGTTTATTGTGTATATTGTTTTATTTTTAAAACAGAATTTTATTATTTTAAATCCTTTATTTAAGAACTTGAGGAAGCTTGCGAATTATATTCTTTGTTAAAGAATAATGATACTAATCAAATAAGCTGTAACCACGCCATGAAGCCATTTTTGCGCGGTTCTTTTTCACTCATGATAGTCAACTAAATTTTGATGGATTGTGGTTGAGGGTGTTGTGACTTGTGAGATCAGAGTAAAATGAGTGGAGAATTAGAGATATCTAACAATCTGGATGAGCGCTATTAATAAAAACTAATATTTTTTCCGATACTATGAAGACTAGTAATTAAATTAACATTTAAATCTATTCTTATGTCAGAAAATCTGTCTTTCTCAATTTATGAAAAGCTTTATTTTTTTTTAATTGCCTTCTGAATTTGTTACCATAAATTGTGAAATACTCTTTTTTGAATTTTCAGTATTTATTTTAAGTTTTTATATCTGTGCGTAAGTAAAAAATATTGGAAATGTTAAGTTTTTGTTAATTAAATAACATTTATGGCGAAAAATGTGAGTTTAATTATTTTATTTTATATTAGAATCACTGGATACTTGTATTCTATGATTTCTATGCTGTTCTTTGTGATTTCCTCAATGTTTTTTCCTTTTTTTTATTTTTTCAAATTGTGCCTTAAAATAAATAAAAAGAATACGCTTTATAATTTTATTACATACTATTGGTCATGGGGGGAGCAGTATGTTCATTAATGGATTGAGTAGGCGACGAAATAAAGAAGTGGATTGAATAAAATAATTAATAGAAAGCATTCTAGTACCATAGCAAATAATAATTTATTGTAAAAGAGTAACAAGAAATATGTCAACTCAAACACCAGAAAGCAGAGTGACGAACAAAACTTATTGGGAGAATGACTACTAGTGCTCTAGCAATCAGTGTAACTCCAACACTCCCTTGGGAAAATTGGTGAGGTTTGCTTTGGGTTTCAAACTGTATTGGTGCTTTGCAAGTTCTGGGAATTTCGGGTTGTGGTAAATCTAATTCTTTAGCTCCATTTACAATTTATAACCAGAGATCATCAAAACTGGATTTGCAAGATGCCTCAATTTTATTTTGTATTACTTTAACATTCAAATGCGATAAATTTAAATGTAAATCCACTTTTTGGAGTGCAGCATTAAGATTTACAACATGATCAAATACAAAAATTCATACTATAAAATAAAAGTGAAATGAAAACGATTCTAAATTATTAAGGAAACCAAACGCGTGTGAAGTTATAGTGGCATTAAGGTTCAAATTGTACCCAATTTCATGAAAAAGACTTAAAAGAGCATTGTAATTATCTCGAACACATTTTAATAATTTAATGGGAATACACCATCTTGTCTGACAGTACTTGAGAAGTCCAGGCACATCCTTCTCTTGCAAATCTTTGAAAATAGCTAAATGTTTGGGCAAATCTCATATAAAATTGATTAGATCTTTTACAGTACCAACAAAGTTTTGTACTACTGTATCTTTAGTAAGCACATATCTTGTACTACTAAATTTGTTGGATTAATATCTTGAATTTGAGTTTTTAAACCAGTTAATGCACCACTAACACTAGCAGCACCATCGTAACACTGTCCTCTTATATTACCAATATTTAGATTAAATCGTGTAAGAACGTTGTGGGAACCACCATACCCTGTCTAATATAAAATACATTCGCCAGTTATAGTCGGCGGTGAGATGGCCGTGCGGTTAAGTTCACCGCTTTTAGCTGGCAAATATGTAGGTCCCAGGTTCGATTCCCCGAGCCGACAAAACCTACAAACGTCTTTGACAATATTAAATAAATCGCCTACCGTAGTACATTTTATTTCATAGAAGCCAAGAAACTTTTCATATATGACCAATTTACCTGAAACAAATCTCACTACAACAGATACTTCTTCCTGGCACGTTATATATGAGATGTCTCATAAAGCATTATGGAAAAATACTCAACCCCTTTTACTTCTGATAACATTTCATTCAAAACAGAGTCAGAAATTAATTTTAAAATTTCCTCAAGAGTACAGTGATGAAGCCACTTGCCTGCCATTCATTTTAATCACGAATTAAGCACAGGGACATTCTGTGCACACATCTGCAATATTCGTATAAATTTTGAATTCTCAATTTTTTCATCTTTATTATATGTACCACAAATAGGAAGACTTTCTTGACCTAAAACTTGTACAGTTTCAAAAATTTTTGTAAGAGCTAAATGTGCATCTTTCATCTCGCAATTCTTTGAAGCTGATAAACCTTGAACAACAGCTTTTTCAAATTATTAACACCAATTATAGTTGTGATATGGAAATCCGACTCTCATGTTTTTTGAAGAAATCAGTAGTTCGATTCCAAGCTGAAATCCACTTACTACAAACTCATTCTTAGCTTGCTGTCCATTAATATCTGTAGGTAATTGTAATTTATGTGTAACGCCTTCACAGCATACTAAATAGAAACATTTTCCCCCTTTCTCCAAAACCCGTGTATATATTATTTTTCACCCTGCTCTGAATTTACAAACTTGGTTGAGGTTCCTCTGGTTCTGGTTATCTGTGAATTGCAAGATGCAGCTATTTATTAGATTTTTCATATTTTATATAATATTTAAAAAAAATTTATTTTTACCTATTTTTATTTTATTCTTTTTAGTATTATCTAACAAATTTGTAGACCCATTTTATACATAATTCATTGACAAATTCAAAATTTGGAATCAAAGCCTCAACAAACATATCAGAGAATGTATCACTCGATCAATTGGAAAAATATTTTCTTGACCCCCATTTTGCAGCCCCAAAGGGACAAATAATTTACTCAATTGAAAATTCTGATTTGGCACCCAAAAAAACATCAAGTGATGTATCACCGAATTATATCGGAAAACATTTTTTAACCTCTATATTGTGGTCCAAAAGGAGCGTACAATTTACTCAATCAAAAATTGGACCTGAAATTTGAATTTAGTGTCCCAAAAAACATATTAGACGATGTATCACTCATTTATATTAGAAAACATTTTCTTAACCCCATACGTCTCTAAGTCAATCACTATAAATAATCTGACTAAATCAACTATTGCAAATTCTATATTAGAATTTCATCAACTTTCCATAAAGAAAGACATATATTGAGATTGATCTGAGATACACTTTACATAAGAAAATTGATTACCTGCTGTTTCAAGTTGTTCTTGCTCAGATGAAATACTTGTTGATGTTGAGGACAAATTTTGATTTGAAGAAAGCATTGAAGAAGAATTAGAAACACTTGCCAGATTTGCAGACAACTCTGACAACTCAAACTCATAGTTCGTTATTTCTTCTAACGAACTTGTCTGTGTTGTCTGTGTTTGTGTAACATTTGATAGGTCTGTTCTACTGACGTCATAGAGTCGATCAATGACGTCAGTGAGATAACGATATTGTGTCACATTATCGTTATCGAATCGTGTACGACACCGTCATTCGCGATACTCGGGGGGGGGAAGTCTCAGTCTATCCCATTTTCCCTTCCGTGTAGAAGTCATCGGGGAATTGTCTATTATTTGTCTTGGTTTGTTTGTTTTTTTTTTTTGGTTTTTTTTTTTGTATTATATTGGTAGGTTTGCTGTGTGATGGTTAGTATGTTTGTTGTCTGTGAATTGTTTATTGATGTTGTAATAAATAAATAACAAGATATACAAATTATAAACTCGTTTATTTTATATACAAAAATAACAATGCTTATTAATTATGGAAACAATAATACATATATAAGGTTTAGGAACGTTTGTTATCACATATTTTGATCGAATGTTTAATTTGACTCTAAGGAACGTTTATTTGTTAAATCTATTTAATATATTGGTAAATGTTGAGATCTGCCTTCTTCTCCTATTGTTTGAAGGTCTATTATCACAGTTAGTTTCCCGTTTGAAGTTCTATGATCACAGTTAGTTTCTTGTATGGCGGTTCATGTTCGGCGTCATGCTTCCGATGTTATTCTCTTCTGGTTTGTCTCTTTCTTTCAAGTATATTTGTGATTCTGTGAAAAGAATAAAATGTATTATTTTTATATAATTATTATTTGTTAATAAACACGTCAATTGCATCGTTTTTCTTTCTGTGAGGATAAAAGATGGTTGGCTAGTGTTTATATTTGTTGGTTTGTTACATGTCACCTGCTTCTCCAATCTTTATATTGGTTCCACAGTGGGTCCTCTGGTTGCAAACTTGATTTATCTCGTTTGTAAGTTTACCCAGAGTAGATTCTCCTAAAGACGGTCTGAGCTACGAATTATTTATGATAATTCATAGATGTTACGTTTTTTGGGCCACTACTTTTGTGTGTGGATGTTGTAAGGCGTTTGGGGAATTTAGCTCTAATGGTGCTAAATATTCAATGGGTCTGGTGGTGAGTGTTCTGTTTGGAAACATAATGGAGGCTGATCTTATAATTTGGTCTGGAGATTTATGTAATTCTTTAATTACTGCAAGTTGTGGTTTGTTGGGTGTAGATGCGACGTCTATGATGTGTACTAAATCTCCAATTTGTGGGATGTTGCTATTTGTTCGGTAGTTATTTGGTATTGGCTGTGGTTATCTGTCTCTAAGATATGGGAGATAATTTTGTTTCCATTGAATCCATAAGGTTTTTAAATATGTTTGGTCCATTTTCCATATGTGTTGTAAGTGTCTTTCCGTTGTTGTGTGATTGATTTCTGGTTTGTTAGAGTTTAAGACAGTATGTTGGAAATTGGCATGAAGGAAGTTGGCTGGTGTTAGGTATGAAAAGGTTGTTGTTTCTGTTTCTGGGCATAAGGGTCTTTCATTTATTATTATTTGTAATTGTTTAATGGTAATGTAAAATGTATATATGTGAATTGGGTGATGTCCTACTGTTTTGTAGTAGGCTTGTTTGATAATGCCTATTAGGCGTCCGTAAGTGCCTCCGTACCATGGGGCTTTAGCTGGTATGAATTTCCATTGTATGTGATTTTCGTAGAGATAATTTTGTATTTGATTGTTATTTGTTACGTTGCTCCAAAAGTTTGTTATATTTGTGTTGATAACTCTGAATTGTGCTGCGTTGTCTGAAAGTATTATTTTTGGTGTTCCTCTGTCTGCAAAGAATGAGTGAAATGCACACCATATTTCTTCTGTTTGTAAAGATGCAATCGGTATTAGGTATACTGCTCGTATGGTGAGGCATGTAAATATGATAGGACCCATCTTTTTGAAGATATTTTTGATGGAGAGATTTGTTGTGGTTGTTTATTTGTTATTGCTTTATTGTATGTGTAAAATGGGCCGAATATATCGACTCCCGTATGTGTAAATGGGTGTTTGTTTTCGTTGAGTCTGAAGTCTGGTATGGTTGAAAAGGGTGGTTGTTTGTATGGTTTGTTTGAATGGATTTTACATTTGTAACAGTTTTTCCTAATTGTGGATATGACGAGTTTGTTAATGGTTGGAGTGAAAAAGTTTTTTCTGAATTTTGCGACTGTATATCTGGTTCCTCTATGGTATCCTTTTTCATGTATGTACAGTATGATTAATTTAGTTAAGTATGAGTTTGGAGGTAAGAGGTATGGGGCGTAGGTTTTTGTGTGTAGTGTATGTGGTGGCAGGTAATTGTGTAATATAAGCATATGGTCATCGTCGAGCTTTATGTGGAATTTTTTCAGTATTGCATATGGGGGTGGGTTTATTTGTTGTAGTTGTTGAAAGATGAGTTCACAATATTTGTTTTGTTCTGCTTTGATGAAAATAGTTAATATTTGAAAGAATTGATAGTTTGTATTAAGATACGGTATTGTATATTGTGGGTTCACCTCTAAAACCCACAGGCGAATGGATGCGGACTTGCGTGTTCGGATATTACCAATTTGGTAAGGCAGCCAACCTTTTACACTATCCTGAACCGGCGACTAGCGAAAGACATCGCCGGTGTATAAGTTAGGCTAAACACGTACGTCATCCGCGAGTATCGAGAGATAGGCGCGCGTTTCGTGTTTAGCCTAGACCGCGGCACGTGCGTATTCGTATGCACGTCCGCGCTAGGCTACGCTCGTAACCCATTGGCTAAACAGAGAACGAATTTCGTCTGTTTAGCCTAAGTGCTACGAGCGCCTAATTTGTTTTAACGTCCGTAGACTTTATTATGCGGACTTGGTGATCCACCAAGTCCGCGGTCTGTCGACTGGGGCCGAGCCCCGAAAGAAGGGAGGACATGGTCCCCACAGCTACTCCCCCCCAGTTTCACTGTCGGTGGAACGACTTATGTTCCGAAGTCTGGGGGAACCTGTGGACGACTCATTTGTGTCCAGTGGGTGGCCTCGCATTGTTGCGAGGGTTGGCATTTCCTCCGAAGATTAAATCTCGGAGGGCCACGCCGAGGGTATGTCCCGCAATAGTCCCGTTGTAGTAGGATAATCTACGGCGTTGCTGATAGTTAGCTCTGGATTGGATACCACGTTTTCTATTTCTACGGGGATGGTGTCCATGTTCGTCCGCCTGAGTATTCTTACGGAAAGGAGTGTAACCTTGGAGAAGTGGCGATTTGGAAATGCCAGTGTTCTGGAAGTTGTTACGGACGACAGAGTTGGAAAATATGAAATTTGAAAATTTCGGCTCTGGTTTCGGAATTGTCGAAAGAGCCTGATTTTCAGAGGTGAGGAGAATGCTCGCCTTCCTAGCGTCAGGTGGCTCTGTGGTGTTAGCCACAGAGGAACAAGCCACCGATTGGTCCGCAGGGAACGGAATGATTTTCGGGGTTTGTTGCGTCATCTCATTGAGAATTGACTCGATGTTAGCAACGTTCTCTGAGGATTGAGAATTTTTGGCAGGTTGAGGAGGTTTAGTTGCGTCAGAAAGCAACATTTCCTCCTCGTAATCGAGAAGTTGGTCAACTTCCATATTGGTAGTTGAGGACATAGTGAAAAATAACAATAAAAATAAGATAAAAATGTACAAGGAAATTCGAGAGTGAAATCAAAGCGAACAGTTCTAATTGAACTAAGAGTGGTGCTTTGAGCAACAGTCGACAGGCGAATGCAATGTGTTTGTCAGTTGTTGCGACGATTTGGTTTGATTTTCCTTTTGCAATCAGCTGTTTGTGACGTCAGTCTATAGTGTTTTATGTGTTTTTATCTAACCTTCGATTTTGAGGTCGACGTCCTAGTGTGTTAGAAAAAGCACGTGCGATAAGAGTATGAGATTTTTATTATATCTATATATGAGATTTCTATGTATTGGATTTTTATTATATCTATATATTTTTACTCTCTGCAAAATCGAGGTGATGTTCTTGTTGGTTTCTGATTGCGTTTTTTATATGTTCCTTTTGGCCTGCCTCTTTGTTTAGGCTTGATTGGGCTTTTAGGATTATATGTGTGAGTGACTATTTCCTCATTAAATCTGACTTTTTTCTTATTTTTGGTGTTTGATTTTACCACTTCACTGTATGTTTTTCGTGTTTTATTTGTTTGTGAGTCAGATTTTATGTTTGTTTTTTCGTCTTTATTCTCTGAATTTTGTGAATTTTTATTTTTATTTTCATTTATCATTTTGTCCAATTCTGCATTTTCACTAATTAGGAATGCTGGTTTGACCCGATCTATCGACACCTTCTTTTCCTGTCCTGATACAAGTATTGTGAACGTTTTTTCTGTTCGATCAATTACTTTGTATGGTCCAGAATAGGGTTTTTGTAAAGCTCGTTTCATTCCTTCCTCTCGTAAGAACACATGCGATGTTGTAGCTAAGTGTCTTGAGACATAAGGTTTTTGTTTACCGTGAGTAGGTGCTTGCTTAAGGAATTGATTTGCATCATCTTTTATGTTTTGCACTAAGGTTTCGGGGTTTATTTCTTTTGATTCGATAAAGAAATCCCCTGGCAAGCGTAGTTCTTCGCCTAATGCTAGTTGAGCGGCGGAGTGGCCAGTGTCGGTTTGTAAGGCTGATCTTAGGCCTAGCAAGATGGTAGGTAAGATCTCTACCCATCTTTTTGTGTCGGCAGCCATTATAGAAGCTTGAAGAGCTCTGTGCCACCTTTCTACCTTCCCATTTGATTGGGGGTGGTAGGTTGTAGTAGCCCAATGTTTAGCACCCAAGGTTTTTGTTAGTTCACTGAATAATTGGCTTTCGAATTGCCTACCTTGGTCGGTTGTAATGCTTTGGGGTACTCCAAATCTAGCAATCCAGGTTGTATATAATTGAGTGGCTACTGTTTGTGCTGACATCTCAATTAATGGAATTGCTTCTGGCCATCTAGTTGCACGGTCAATCATCGTAAGGAGGTATTTATGTCCTTGTGATGGGGGTAATGGACCCACTAAATCTATGTGAAGGTGTTTAAACCGATCGGTTGGTCTAAACCTTTTAAATGCAGATTTCGTGTGTCTGCCAATTTTGGCTGTCTGACAATTCAGACAGGCACGGGCCCAGTTGTTACAATCTGAATTTATTTTGGGCCATACGAATCTCGAGGTCATGAGTTTAGTAGTACTACGAGGTCCAGTGTGTGATAGGTTATGCACACTGTCAAACGCCATTTTTCTGTATTTTAATGGAATAAATGGACGTTCTTTACCAGTTGACACATCACATATTAGTAGTAATTTTGTGTCAGGGAGTTTTCTCAGTTTTAGTTTAAGACCCGTGGTGTTGGAAGATAGCAATTTTTGCAGTTCTTCGTCTTCCAGTTGGTCTTTTGCTATTTCGGCATATGGTAACTGAGATGGAGTTGTGATAGCTTCAATTCGACTTAAGGCGTCAGCTGGTTCATTCAGCTCTCCTTTGATGTATCTTATGTCAGTCGTGAATTGACTAATGAATTCAAGCTGTCTTATTTGGCGAGGTGAGGCATGCTCACTTCTTTGCTCAAAGGCATGTGTTATGGGTTTATGGTCCGTATACACGGTGAAACATCTACCCTCTACATGGTGTCTAAAATGCCTTATTGCTGTATTTATTGCCAATAACTCCCGGTCGTAAGTACTATAATTTTTCTCAGTTTTGGAAAGTTTCCTCGAGAAAAAGGCAAGTGGTTGATTGGTGTTATCCTTTATTTGGTATAAGGTTGCACCTATTGCAAAATCGGATGCGTCTGTTGAGATACAGAGTGGAAGACTGTCATCCGGGTGAGCCAGTAACGTTGCGTTGGCTAGCATGTTTTTTGTATTTTCAAATGCTAGTTCTGCCTCTTCAGTCCATTCAATGGGCGTTTTGTCGCGCTTTTTATTGGTTTTAATAAGGGCGAATAGTTTGCCTTGTTCTGAAGCAGCGTTTTTTATGCAACGTCTGTAAAAATTGATCATTCCTAGGAACCTTCGAAGTTCTGCAACGTTCTTGGGTTTAGGAAATTTCAATATTGGCTCCACCTTTGTTTTCAGGGGGGCTATACCTTCGGGTGTTATTTGGTACCCGAGAAAGTCAATACTGTTTCTAGCAAATTCGCTTTTAGGTAAATTGACCGTAAGGCCGGCAGTGTGTATACGCTGTAATACGGCTCTTACGTTTTTCTCGTGTTCATTAATTCCACCTTCTGAGCATATGCATATGTCATCTAGATAAGCATATGCGAATGGTAAGTCCCTCAATAGCTGATTCATGAAACGTTGGAAGGTTTGAGCAGCATTTCTAAGTCCAAATGGCATTCGCAAGTATTCGAATAAGCCAAATGGAGTGATGAGTGCTGTCTTGCAGATATCTTTTTCGGCCATTGGTATGTGGTGGAAGCCCCAATTAATGTCTATTTTAGTAAACATTGTTTTACCTTTCATATTGTTATTGAAATCCATTATATTGGGTACGGGGTATTTGTCTGGAATGGTTTTAGCGTTCAGGGCTCTATAGTCCCCGACAATTCTCCATGTTCCATTAGCCTTTTTGGTCATATGTATTGGTGTGGACCATGAGCTGTTAGAAGGTCGACAAATACCTTCTTCTATCATTTTAGAAAATTGCTTCTTGGCTTCAGCAAGTTTGTCGGGTGGCAATCTGCGTGCCCTTGCTGAGCAAGGCTGACCCCTTGTTTCTATTACGTGCACTGTATCATGTTTGTATGTCGGATGTTTCCTTATTGATGGTAATAAAATACCTGGATATTCATTCAGTATTTTTAGGAAATTTTTATCTACAGTTGCACAACTTCCAATGGAAGTATCTAGTAATTTGTAATTTTTTGTTATACCTTCCACATATTTGCCAGTGGTTAAGTCGATTAAACGTTTATTTTTTAGATCGACTACCAACTCATAGTGAGCAAGAAAATCTGCTCCAAGTATTGGTTGTGATATATCAGCTATTGTGAAATCCCAAGACATGTCCCTATGGAGACCAATGTCTATTTTGCAATGTTTTTTGCCATATGCAGCGAATGTATGTTCGTCAACTGCATTTAATTTAGATTTCGGAGAAAATTTCTTATGTTTATTTTTAGCTGGTAAAATGCTGAGATCAGCACCAGAATCTATGAGGAATTTTCTCCTTTTTGTCCTGTCCGTGATGAACAGGCGGCGAGAGAATTTGGGCGAGGGATCGGTAGCCACCGATATGACCCCTCGGTCTAGTTTGACTTACTAGTCTGTTCTCTCTTTTCGATCTCTGCGAGGAGAGTTTTCTTCTCCTGCGCGTCTTGGACCATTCTCTCCGCCCATCGTTTACAGCGGGTGTTACAAGCCTTTGCTTTTTCTCCATATCTATTGTGGTAGAAGCAAAGAGCTGCTGACCAGTTTGGATCTAGTTTCTTGGGAGATTTGGATCTCCTCGGAGGTGTTGGACTCCTATTTTTATCATCTCTCCGTCCTCGAGAGCGTGACTGCCTGTTATTATAGCTTTTATTTCTATCGGGGTTACGTCCCCGGCTCTTGGATCTGTTGTTGAAGTTACTCCTAGCAGATGTATAGTCTCTGGCCTTGCGAGTTTCCATTTTTAACTCAGCTATTTCGGCTCGGAGCTTACTCAGTTCGTCTGCTGGAGCTGCTGTTGCTTGGATGGCAGGTTTCCCTGTATACTCCATTGCAGTTTCTGCAGCTTTGGCTAGTGCTAGAAGGTCGTCATCGGTCCTTGCATTGGTCAGATTTAGAGCACCCAGCGATTGTACTACTGAAGCTGGTAGCTGCTCACAGAATCTATCTGCAATTACCATTGGAGAGACATGGTTATCACCTTTTTTAACCAGTTTCGTCATAAAAACGGTTGGTTTGTCGTCTCCAATTGACATCCCACTCAATAATTGCCTTATTTCCTGGCGTTGAGTGGTACCAAAGGTTCTTCTTATTTTCTGAATGAACCATTCGTACGGGTCTTCCTCATCTTCCAGACAGTCCATAATGTCTGGGCAGGCCCGAATTATTTCGGTTGGCATACTACCGCACAGTTGCTGGTAGCGTTCTTCACGGGGAATTTGCTCAACCCTGAAGCAGCCTGTCAGTTGCATGAGCCATGTTTCTACGTCTTTGGGTAAGAACGTAGGAAGTTCAACTCTCCTTTTCTTATTTTGGAGGTTGCCAAACAATTTCTGTTGTTTGTTCAAGGCTTCTTCTACACTAGCTTTAATGAGATCGTGAATTAGTTTTTCTTGATTTTCAGCTTCTTCCGAAGCGATGGTTCGAACAGCTGCTTGCCTAGCTATATTTTGAGCTGGCTGATCAGCAGTTTCAGCAACATTTTCATCTACCATTGTGAATAGATTCAACTCGTTAGAGGATACTAGATGTACGAATCGTGGGTTACCACGATTGGTGAGACGTTTCCTTATTTTCAGGCGTGTTCCGTTACCCTTCCAAGTGGACAACATTTATTTTGGAAGAGGGGGGTCGATTTCCCACAGTCAGTCTCCAAGTGAAGAGTCCAGCGAAAAATTCCGCTAGACAAGCGCGATTGCTCGCACTAGCAGGCCAGCGGTATTCCGCCAGCTAGCGTTTTCACGCCTGCTTCCTAAAAAAATTCCCAACGTAAAATATCACGTCGGGGTCACCAGGCTGTGGGTTCACCTCTAAAACCCACAGGCGAATGGATGCGGACTTGCGTGTTCGGATATTACCAATTTGGTAAGGCAGCCAACCTTTTACACTATCCTGAACCGGCGACTAGCGAAAGACATCGCCGGTGTATAAGTTAGGCTAAACACGTACGTCATCCGCGAGTATCGAGAGATAGGCGCGCATTTCGTGTTTAGCCTAGACCGCGGCACGTGCGTATTCGTATGCACGTCCGCGCTAGGCTACGCTCGTAACACGTTGGCTAAACAGAGAACGAATTTCGTCTGTTTAGCCTAAGTGCTACGAGCGCCTAATTTGTTTTAACGTCCGTAGACTTTATTATGCGGACTTGGTGATGGACCAAGTCCGCGGTCTGTCGACTATGGCCGAGCCCCGAAAGAAGGGAGGACATGGTCCCCACATATATGATTTCGGTTGTGTTGTTTTTTGTCGAAATTGTTTTAGTGCTTTTATTATGGTTTGAAATGTTTTGATTAACTTTTGTAGTGAAGAGAATTTAGTGATGTCTAGGTTAAATGGTGTCAAATTATTTCCATATATGTATGTTGTGGGTGTTTTCGTATGTGATGAGTTGGAGTTTGTAATTATTTCTTCATGATCTATTGTTTCTTCTTCGTTTAAGTGTGGGGATGTATGCTGTGTTTGTGGTGTATTGTGTATTATTTATTCGTGGTCTATGTCAGGATTTGAATTATTGTTAATGACTATTTCTGATATTTCTTCATAATGTGGGATCTTGTATGTTTTGGATTGTGTTTGTCTATGTTTACGTGTATATGTGTGGTCGTTATATGTGTTATTTAATATTGTTTCATTAGTGTGAGGTTGAGCGTAATCGTGTAGGGATTCTGCTATTGTGCAAAAGGTTTGTTGGTGCTGTTCTTCTAATTGTATTTCTGACTTTTCATCTTTTAATGTATGTAGGTCTGTCTGTGGCCATTGTGTTTTTTCTTGTGTTAGCCAATCTGGTCCTGTAAACCATTTTGATTGTAGTAGTGATGATAAGTTTGATCCTCTTGATCCTATGTCTGCTGGATTTTCTTTTGTTGGTACGTACTGAAATGTTATGTTTGGAATTGTTATTATTTCTTTGACTCTGTTTTGTGTAAAGGGGGGTAAGATTTTTCTTTGTGTATGCCATATGAGTATGCATTTGCTGTCCGACCATAAGAAAGATTGTTTATTGTTGGGTATGTGTAATGTTTCTCTAAGAAACTTTATGAGACTCCTCCTAGTAATGCAGCTATTAGTTCTAATTTTGGTATTGTGTGTGTTTTTGCTGGTGTTAATCTGCATTTTCCTATTAGAAATCGTAGCGTGTATATGTTATTTGTCTTGTATTGTAAGTATGCTACTGCGGAATATGCTATGGCGGAGGCGTCTACAAATGTGTGAATTTCTGCTTGTTCTGGGAAAAAGGGTTTTTGGAAAAATTTCCTTGGGAAGCATATGTCATTACATTTGCTTATGTCTGTTATAATGTTTTCTGCAATTGGGATTAAAGAGTTTGGTAATGGTGTATCCCAATCTTGTTTGTGATTCCATAGGGTTCGTACAAACACTTTTGCAGGAACCATTAATGGTGCGAACCATCCTAATGGGTCGAAGATCGCTGAAAAGTTACTTACGAAAGTTCTTTTTGTATGTTGTTCTGGTATTTTCATTTTTGGTTTTAAATAGAGTATGTCTTTTGTGTAGTCCCATTTAATACCTAGTATTTTAACGGGTAGTTTTTGTATTGCGTTGTTGTTTGTAAAATGAGTTCGTAATTTTGAGTCGTTTGTTGCCCATTGTGCTAGTTCCATTGAAATATCATTAAAAGTTTTGTTGGATGCGTTGTATAATTGGACTGCTTGTTCGTGTGTTGGAACTGATGTGATTAGGTTGTCTACATAGAAGTGATTTGTTAGTATATTATAGAATTGAGGGTTAGTATTTTGAAAGTGATATAGTAATGTTGCTGCGAGTAAAAATGGTGATGCTATGACACCAAATGGTACTCTTTTGAATCTGATGATAAGTAGGTTGTTATTTGTCAATGGTTTGTTTGGGTCTTTGAGCCACAAAAATCTGGTGACATCGCGATCTGATGGATTAAGTTCTAATTGTAGAAATGCTTTTCTAATGTCTGCACTTATTCCTATTGGGTTGAGTCGGAATGTTATAAATAATTTTACTATATCAGCCAGAAGTTTTAAGCCTTTGTGTATACAATCGTTCATGGAGTGGTTTGCTTTTTTGGTTTTGGCTGATCCGTCGAAAACTATCCGGATTTGGTGTGTAAGTTTTGTTGGGTCTATTAAGCTGTGATGTGCTAGGTAATGTATTGGTTCTGTTGAATGTTTATTGTTAACGTATTCTATTATGTCATTTTTAAATAGTTCTTGAAAATACGCGTTATATTTTTCGAAAAATTCTGGTGATGTGCGCATTTTTGGGAGTTGACTCTTGAGCCTGCTGAAGGCTAAAGAATAGTTGTCTGGTAATGGTGGTGGGTAGATTTTCCATGGCCATCTGACTTGATATCGACCGTTGACTAACTTTATGTTTTTGTAAAATAGTTCGATTGCTTTTTGTTCTTCTTGTTCTGCTGTTAAGTCTGGTGTGATTATTCCTATTGTTTCGAGTTTCCATAAGTTTTCTATCTCTAATTCTGATGAGAAAAATATGTGTTCTGATTCAGTTGGTTGTTTTGTGTTTGTTGTTTGTCCCGTTATATGGAATCCAAAGTCCGTTTCTATGAGTTGTATGGATGGGGATAAGTGAGTGATTGATTTAATGAATTGCCACATATATTCGTTGCCTATTAATATGTGTATTTCCGATGTTGCTTTTAAGGTTTGTGCAAAGTGTAAATTTTTATATTCTGGATGAGTTTGCTTAATCTCATTTATGTTTTGTGTGTCTAGTTTATTGGATATGTTTGCGACTGTTCTAGCTATAAGGTTTATAAATTTGTTTTTTGTATGTTCAATTTCAAATTTGACTATGTTTGTGTGAAATGTTTGTGATATTTGATTTTGTATGCCCATTAGTTTTAAGGAGTGTGTTCCTATTATAGGTAATTTGAGGGTTTGGTTAGCTATATTATCGAGTATATATGTTTTAGTACTTCCTGAGTCAAAGAATGCGTTAATTGGGTATGTTTGTAGTGTCTTGGGATTGCGTATGGTTGTTGAAAATGTAAGGAAGTTATTGTTTGTTGACAATATTGTAAATAATTTTAACTTACTCGGTATTGGTGGTTGTAGTATCGTTTCTTCTGTTGGTTCTGCTGTGTTGATGGTTTGTGTCTCTGGTGTCTCCTCAGTCTCTATAATATGATGTTGTCTGCTTTCGTGGTTCTCACGGGGCTGTAAAGAAGTCGTATTATTAAAATTGTTTTGTTTTGTGACGGTGTTTGTATTTATTTGATCTGTCTTACGTAATGGGAATTTAGTTTGTAGGTCTATTACTCTCTCTAAGTATTTGTTGGCCTCTGCTTTCGTCATGGGGTACGTTACTCTGGGGCATAATGCTGAATGGTGAGCAATGGTCTGTTGGCATTGAAACCATCTGCATCTTTTCTGTTTCTGGTTATAATGGTCTGCTGTTGCTAACACTCCGCATTTGGGACACAACTTAAATTGTCTGAAATAGGATCGTCTGCTCTCTAATGTGTTAAATTTATTGTTACAGCAAAGGTAGCTCCAGTGTGGTCCTTTGCAAAACATGCATCTCTGTTTTGTTGGTATAGCTGGAAAGCGGTAAAGTTGTTCGGGAATGCTGCTGTCTATGTCTGTTTTATAGTGATACGCTGGAACAGAGAAATCATCAATATCATTATCTATGTAATGTTCAGGTGAAGGTTTACCTTGTTCTATGCTTGAGTGGAAGTTAGGACTACTTTTAAGTTGTGTTAAATTTTCTGTTGTGTTATTGTTGGTGGGTTTATTATATTGTTGTCTATTGTATTGTCTTCTATTAAATGTGTTATTCGATTTGTCTCAGTAGTATGTATTGTTTTGTTGTTGGTTTTCTTGTGTTTTGTATGTTTCTTTCGTTATGTCTGGTTTTTCTGTTAAGTCTCTGGTTTTAATTTCTTGGTAAACAGCTTCTAAAACAGCTCTAGAATTTAGTTTGGAAATGTTTATTCTATTGGAGTATGTATTTCTAGGGAAGATACGTAATAATGCTGGAAATGTTAAGTCGTCTGTTAATTCTGGTACAAAGTTGTGAATCGTGTCTAGTAATTTGCATGTTTTATCGTATGCGTTACGTAAACTTTCTTTTGTATTTTGTGCGAGAGGTATGTTGTTTAGCATTTGTCATAATTCCAAAAGTAATCTTGATTCGTCTCCAAATTCATCATGTAAGTATTGGAGTCTTCTGAAATATCCTTGTTCATTGTGTCCTAACGTTGTTAGTCTTTGTTTGATAGTGTCTGGCATAGCGTCTTCTAGTATTTTGCATTTTTGAGGTGTTATAATATCTTATCTTGTGTGTATGTATTTGGTAAACGATGTTATGAAGTCTGGGTATGATATACGTTTCCCGTTGAATTTTGGTAGTTTGTACTTTGGTGTTTTAAGTAGGCATGTTTGAGTTAAAGTGTTTGTCCTGGTGGGTATTTCCCAAACTTTTGGTATATGAAGTGTGTTCTTTTGTATTGTTGGATTTTGTGTGCTTTTTGAATATTCTTGTTTGTTATTGTCTTGAGTTGTTTGTTCCATTGTCATTTCTGTCGGTTGATTTAAAATAACGTTTGTAGGTTGTTTGTTTGAAGTTTGTATGTGTGTATTAGTTATTATGACCCGTCTTTGTGGTATTGTGTTCGTATCTATGTTAATGTTTCTTCTCATAGGTGTTAGGTCTAATGGTGTTGTTTCGTCTGTTATGTTTTTTGTTCTCAATTTTTTTGTTTCTATAGTTGGTGTTTGTGGTGTTTGATCATCTATGTACGTCCATTTTGATGATCTTTTCCTTTTGGGGGTTTGTTCAAGTATTGTTATGGATGTATTTAATGTATTACCTGGAGGTGTAGCGGGTCTGTGTCACTCTTCTGAGCCTGATCTGTAGTAGCCCGTAGAGTGCGGACTCATCATTTCTTCGCTTGATGTTCGAGACACTGTCCTCTGTCTTTTGCTTGGTGATGTTATGTTTGTGTTGCAATATATTTCTGGTGGTTGTCTGGCTTGTATGTATTGTTGAGCGGTCTGTTGTTGTGTTTGTCGAGCTGTTTGTAGTTGTTCGAATCCATTGTTTATTTTTGTTATGTAAATAGTAAGTTCTTCTTTGATGTCGTAAATTTTTTGGTAGAATTGTGTGTCTGCATCTGTTGGTAGGTTATCTAAGTCTGTTAGTTGAAATTGTAAGACGCTTAAAAATATTCGTACGTCTGCGGGTTGGTATAGGGCTACTTGATAGTTCTTGGCTTGTTGGATTTTTGTTTCTGCTCGTGCCATTGAGATTTCTATGTATGTTCTTTGCGGACTTTTGTGTGGTTGTTGGGTGTGTGGTGTGCTGGTTGTGTAAAATGTTTGTCTCGGTTGTTGTGTTGGTATAATGTTGGGAATAGGTAATATTCCCTGCGTTATTGTTTGTTTGTTCGCGGCTGTTAGTAGGGATGTTGTTTTTTGTCTATATCATGAAGTTTGTGGGTTTTCTGTTGCGGTTACTATGGAGTACGTGGGTTGAAGGTTGGGGTCTGTAGTTGTGTATGTAGTTGTCGTCGGTAACATGATCGTAACTGTTTTTGGTAGGTTGAGTGTTTTTATTTCTTTGTTTGAGCTCGTTGTATGTGAAATGTTGGGATTGGTTTGTTGTGTGGAGGTTTGTTGTTCTGTAATGTTACGTGTTAGCGGTGAAGGATGCTGCCGTGGTTGTTCTGCTAGGAGTAATGGTGACGTATGTTTGGTGTTGGTCTCTACTGCTTCTGCTTGCGGGTTTGTTCCCTCTGCCGTTTTAAGTTTTTTCTTCCCCGTATCGAGATCTGTGGAGTAATTGTTGCGTTAGATATCTAATGGTAAAATGCTGCGCACGTGGATAAACGGTTTTTCGTACTAATTATTCTTCGATCTCACTTGTTTATATAAAGTATGTTGACTATGTTTTACGTATACGGAATGTAATAAATTATGTATGTATTTGTTTTACTTACGTCTGTTTTGCTCTGGAGTGTTTGTTGTGGACATGCGTTTTCTGCTTGGTAGAGACACGAGTATGTATTGTAAAACTGAATTACGGTATGCACACACAAATAAATATTAAACACAAGTAGAAGAACACAAAGGAAAAACTTAAACTTAACTCCGAGGACCGTTTCTTGCTCTGTTACCATGTAGTGAGATCAAATATAAAAGAACGTGTTGATTACACGTTCGTCGCCATTAGCCGAATGACATAGTTCGTTATTTCTTCTAACGAACTTGTCTGTGTTGTCTGTGTTTGTGTAACGTTTGATAGGTCTGTTCTACTGACGTCATAGAGTCGATCAATCACGTCAGTGAGATAACGATATTGTGTCACATTATCGTTATCAAATTGTGTACGACACCGTCGTTCACGATACCTTTTTAAGTCTGCTTCCAAAAATTCTTGTCCTTTATCTAAATCATTTACTACTTCATATAATTTTTCTGCACTTAATCCTGTTATTATGCACTTTCTCCAGGTTTCATAATTCATATTTTCACCCAATTTAAAAAAATTTAGTTCTGTCATTTTTGATTTAAAACAATAACTAAATTGTCATTAAATGAAGAAGAAACACTAGTAAACCAGTGGGATCAACGATTCAAAACAAAAAATTGAGAATGAAATTATCTTAACTATCAATTTCCTAACTATTTTTTACAAACACGAGTTAAACTGAGCAAATAAACGATGTGTGTAAATAACTTGATGAACGAATGCTAATATCGAACACCAAAATTCATAACTAAGACAAAGATAAATAAAAATATGTAATCATCAACGTTCTATCTTTGAAGTGTTTGTGATCTGGCACTGAACGTCTCTTCAGTTATGTCTCTGTCTAAGGCCCGGTAATCACCCCCTTATGGACAAATAATAAACTGATGTCAACACTTAATTAGCGATGCAAATATTATTTCTCTTTTCACTCTCATCATTTAATAAGAATTAAGTTCTTTTCACACACACTAAGAATGAACAACATTTTAGATCCAAATATTATAACAGCAAAATTATAGTATTCTTAAATTTTTATATTCAGAATTCAAAATAACTTGGTGCTCTTATTGCAAAAGAAGAAAACAGTGTGTTTTTTGTCAGGATAAAATACAAATTATGATGTATTTTTACTGTGTAATCATATTTCATAAATTCACAAATACATTCACATATTTTCTATATAATCGGCAATTATTCCTAGACTTTCAAATAATATTTCCATCATTTTCAATTCCTAGAATACACAATTCCTCTGTACAAACTCCTTCATTTATCCATTTAATCAAAATCAACAATTTCCTAATACACACGTTTTTGTTTGACAATAACTATTCTCTACAAGTTATCTTTTTCTATTACTGTTTACCGTAATCATTACATTCCTATTGTCTGTAATCCATTTCTCTCATTTCCCTTTAACACACAATCACCTACAATTCTGCCCTAATAAAAGACCATATTTTTATAAATATAATTCATTCTCTTACTATGTTCTTCTGTAACTCAACTTTGTAGACAGTTGTCTTACAACTTGTATATATATCATGCACTGTAAATTGTTTCAGTATTTAACAGTAACTAACATAATTCGTTGAATACATTTTATTTGTACGATACCAATAATATAATTACATTTTTTTTAAATATAGAACAACAGTTTTTGAAAATATTCTTCCCTGTTCTAATCTTGTCAATAGCGTCACCCAGATTTTCTTAAGGAGCGGATTTTATGAGAAAACATTTCTTCCCTTTCTCCTTACCCTCACCAACGAATTTCAATACCTTTTTTTTAGCAGGGGACTATAAGTGAACTTTGGTCAACCATATAAGTGTGTCAAAAAATTTCAGTTAAAATGTGTCTACCTTCACTTTCCAAGTCAGAGACGTATGCAGGATTCATCTCAGAGGAGAGAAGAATTTATTGAAGAAATAATTTCACTCGCACCACTCGCATAAAAGTTTTTTTCGTATTTTGGGACATGAATTTCTGATTTTCATGTCAACCGTCATTATTTATTATGAAATTAAAAACATAATCGCCTCACTCTGTGAAATTCTAATGAAAAAATCCAAAGGGGGATTTATCCTCCTTCGCCACTGAACTTTGTACACTATATGCCTGTTTTCAGAAATTCGTCTGATTACAGAAAAAAACTGAGTGAAATTTTCGAGGCTGCGACAGCCCGTAGCTTCCAGTGTACTAATCACAATACCGGATAGGCAAAGCATTCGAAAATAAAAAACTTCCCGTTCGTTTTTTGTTTGTCCTCAATTCGGAAACTGTTTGTATAAGTATTAGAGAATAAATCTAAAACCGAAAATATACCAGAAGATTGGTGTGATCAGCGCTTCATGATTATAATGGGCGTAGATTAATTATAATTCTCGTTTATAGTTCAACACGTTATTCAATATAGGTACAGTGAATATTATAATAAATATTTTTAGGGTACCGTTCTATTGAAGGTACTATGTTTCGAATGAGCAGAAATTTCGTATATAGTCAGCGCTCTATGTATACAGTTCGGATAATAAATTTCAAGCGTCGAAGACAATTCGAAATGAAGTTGTTGAGGTTCAAACTTGGCGAAATATAAGAGCGTGCCTCTCCAGGACCATAACCTTAGTGAAATATAACTAAAGTACTAATTTATTTCGTTTTTTTGGGGTTTTTTCTGATTGTGAGGCCTAATTTCTTCCCTCTGAGCTGGAGGCCGATGCATTATGCATCACTGTATACGTGGGAGCACGCCCCTGGCGAAAAATACATGTATTTGGCTATTTTCCATCCGAAAGTAATTCGAAAAAATTTTTTTTCGAGAAATTCAGAGTGAAGCGCTACAGAGAGCTCCTGTGACCCGAGGACTGATAGTGTTTAGTGGATACATGACGGAGGTTCAAATCCTGGTTCAACCAGGTGTAAGGGTAGGTGAGGTGAGTAGTTTTTTTTTAATGAAAATTGTCCTCAATAACTTCATAAATAATCGTTTCTAACATTTCATATTCTCGTCATCGCATCCTCATAATTATATGAAACAATATTCCGTATGAATTTCAACACGATTGGACTACAAGCCCTAATACAGAACTTTACCATTTTTAATTTTAGGTAAAAATTAAATTTACATAGAAAGGGGATTTATGTTGCATGTTGGGATGCACAAACTGAATATGGATAATGTACGACTACTGAATAAGTCCTAGGCAACTGTGCAGACGTACATGCAGATTGGGATGTTCCTATCATTTCAGGCATCATAAAGAAACTTAATTCATGTTTCAACATATCGTAAGTATATATTACTCTGACCAATTAAAAATAAAGTACCTAAGTTTGCCGTATAGAGGCAACAGAAAGATATAGGTTTCCAGTCAAGTACCCTTAGAGTAGCAATTCATCGTCGGAGAAATCGACGTAAAATGTTTTAGTGTTCTAATATTTCAAACATCATTGAATAATTATGCGTATTATGTATGGTTGAAGTCATTGTAACAGAATAAATGCGATAGAATCAAACAAGTTTATAGCCAAATCTCCTAATGAGGTTGAAAAATCAACAAAAAAATCTAAATAACATTTTATGAACTGGGATATTTCGTTCGTTGTACAATCGCCAAGTAACTTTCATCGATGTTCTGCTCGTTAAGTTGAAATAAAAACACGATATAAAATCATAAAAATCGTTGTACTTTCTTCAGTAAAGTTTGAAAAAATCTGCCGGCAGTATGAAACAAATGACTACTTTTGAGTTTCGTCAGTACTTTTGACTGAGCGAGTACAATCAATAAATTCGACGAAAAAATGGTCGAAATACGCGTATTCTCGTGAATTTGTTTTTATCAGCAAAACTGCTTCTTCTATACACCAAACGACTAAAACAAAAATTCGTTGTTCACTTGTTCATTTGGTGCAAACGCAGCTTCGTCGGTTCGCAAAAATCGATCATGCTACAAGGAATCTACACGAACTCATTACTGTCTCGATTCTGAACGTTTTCGTTCACAAGATCTTCCATTAAATGACTATCATGCAATTTTTCTTCATCACAATCGTCTTCACCGATCGATTTTTGATTCGCATCTTCATTTTCCAAATTTTCTTCGTTAATTTCAAGTTCGTCGGAATACTCTTCTAATTCTTCTTCGATAAAGGTGGAGTGAGAAAATTCAGGTAACTTGTGAAACGTAAAAAATATGGACAGCAGCTTTTCTGGCGTCAATTCCAAGAATTCCGTGTATACCGTTAAAGCATGATCCATGATAAAAATTGGGCCGCAATTGTTGACGTATGACCTATTATATGATATTAGACTTTGGAATAAGCTAAACCTCATTGGTTGAATATGGTAAAGTGTTAAAATTATGAACTTACTCCAACAGTGGTATTACTCTTCGCTTTTTTCTTAAACCGATTTGTAAGAACTTCATAAATGATTGAGCTGACTGCGTCGTACTAAAAGTATTTAATATATTTTCTTTAGGAACAATTCGAATTAAAATGAGTTTTACATCCAAATCCTGGAAACATACGAAGAAGAGCGATTTAATGTTGCACAAATAAAGAGAAAAATCAAATTTTTAGTTTAAATTCGAAAATTTATTATCATTCATCATCTACGATCTATTCTCAGAAATTATTCCACTCATCACACGAATTTCCACATCGATTTCTTTTTTCATTAACTTATCGCTTTTATTGTTCAATTAATAATGAGCAAATTGTTTTGATATGTCAAAACTCATACAGACCTATTTAATTTCTACGCTGACTGCGGGCGGGTATTTTATACACAGCCTAAGAATAAGGATATACAAAAGGAGAGTGTACATAAAAAAGGAGATAGTGAACGAATACGAAAGGAAAAAAATAAAAAAAGAAGTCAGGTCACCTTCCTCGACAATAAAACATTTTATGAATGGAATTAAATAAAATTATTAAATGATTTTTCAAAATAGAGATCGACTTCTACCTCATACAAAATATTCATACTTTTAATTTCTATTAAATATTAAACTAATTACATTCTTGGAACGCGACCATGGTAAGAACTTCTTCCTTGGTATGTCCTCCAACAGTACTTCATAATCGAATATTATTTTAAACATAGCTACTATATGTGCACTACGTTGGACAAATTCTTTCGGTGACGCTGTGATAGACTGTAGGATAAAATAAAAACAAAATACGTGAGTGCCGCTGCGGTTGTATTTATTACAGATTGATGTGTAAAGCTAAAAAAATATCTAAACAATACTGAAACGGCGAATTTTTCAGTAATTTCTGTTTTTTCTTTCGCCAGTTTCTGAACCGACAAGCGATCAGGACTGATTGAAAAATTATATGGGAAGTGAATTTCAGTAATTTTTTTTCCTCTCCAGCATTACCAACTCCAACTTCTCTAACTTAAATAACAGCTACTGAAGAATCATTGAGTAAAAGAGTAGAGGTTTCTAGATTCCTAAAATGGCAAATTCTTTTTTTTGATCATTTATTTTCAAACTACTAAAGATGATAGAAAAATTATATCTGTAGTAGATTTTTTTAAATTTTTTCTTCTTTGCAATGATACCAGACTTAACTCTCTAGTTTAAATAGCGGTTGAGGAATCATTGAGTGAAAGAGAAGAGGTTTCTAGATTCCAAAAAATGGCAAATTTTCAATTATATGCATTTTTTTCGTTTATTCCTTTCCAAATAGCTTATAAGTTGATTAGTTAATTATATGGAAATTTTATAAATTTTATCCTCTTTTAAGCAACATTACCCTCAGTTATTTAACTTAGAGGCTGAGGAACCACTGAATGAAATATGAAAGGTTTTGTTTCAAAATTGAAATGTTGTGTTCAATTGACAAGAGGCACGCACGCAACCACACATCTACACAGACACACACAAACGCAAGTTACAATGATAGCGTAGTCTCCCGTCACCCCTACTGAGTGTTAATATCTTTACACCTTAACACCAATTTTTGCTTTTTAAATTTAATAATTTAGAAAAAATAAAAAAAACATAATTTCTTATTAAAAACATTGAAATTTGAAGCCACCAAAGTATACTTGATTGTGGAAAATATTTTTTATTGATATTTTTTTTAATTAAGAAATTTTAATGAGTCAGTAATTTGATCAAAGATTTAACTAACAACAAGTAGGGAATCTGCATCAAAATGTATCACTGGAAAATAGAAGAAATAATTGGACCTGCTACAGAAAACCGAAAATGAATTTAATGGGATTCCACCGATTATCAAAACTACGGTTGCAACTAACGTATTATTTTAGGCTTCAATTTTATTTTTTAAACGTGGAAAATATTTCTTAATGATAAAAGCGGTAAACCGATAATACTTTGTAGAGTGTTGATGGTAGTGTGATATAAAACTCCATTCTCCCCAACGATTGAAAAGAATAATCACAAAGATATATCGAATTTAGTTTTCGAACTGAACTCAAGCTTGAAAGAGAGAGTATCCAATTAATTCTTGGGAGATCTAGAAAATTACGTTACATAATGAACAATTGATTCTTATTAAGATAAAGTGATAGAAACACATATGAGGTGGATATATTACCGTTGGAAATTACTTTCGTCCGGACGTGTTGATAAAATTCAGTAACTTTTGGAATAGGTGTTTTTTGAACATAGAATATCATTTTCAGCAAATTGTGAACGTTGAAATTAAATAATTGTACATCTGTTTTTTCCATTAGATTCTAAACAATCGAGTAATTTATATCAAAAACAATTCAATGCCACGAGAAATTGATCATTAATAGAGAGTTAGAAAACGATGGTAAATAAATTTGTATCACATAAAAAAATATTACAGAAATATTGTTAAAAACTTACAACTAATTTTGATCGAAATGCTTCATTTCTTTCGCACAGACACAGATGAGGGTATTCGGAGACTAGGAATTGTGACAAGAAACCGAATCCTGGATCTGACTCAATTACGATACCATCATTCATTCGGGAACAAATAGCATGGGAAATTTTTCCTAAGTAAAAAACAAAAAACATACGCATATGTAATGAATGAATTATTCTATGTCAATACAGGTTAATCTCAATAAAATCGCAGCTTTGTGTCAGAAAGAAAATTATTTCATTTAAATTGAAAATTATTTAATAAATATAATTGAGAAAATGCATAATTCAATGAAACACGAAATTTTAATAAAATCTGTCATACTTGCTAGTTTTGGGTCAACAACGGTAAAATATTCAACCTTCGAATAGGATTTAAGGTAATCAGCAGGGGCTTGCTTCACTATATCTGTTAATCCATGTTCTTCAAAATATCGTCTGAAGGATGACTTAGCATAATGCCTTTGTACTTCAACTACACCGGGATCCACCTCAGCTCCATATTGACGAATGATGTAAAAGAAACAACGATTCGAATATTTTAAAAAGTTGAATAATTTCTGCATATTGCAACTACGATCATCAATCAAAAAGAAATTTTCAGCTGAAGTAAAGAGAAAAACTGTCGCGAAAAGGAAAACGTAAAACTTACATAGCTAAAATAAGCAGAACCAGAAGCCTTGATCATGGAAGGTCTTACTCTTTCATTCATTAATTAACTCCCGAAAAAAAAACTCGCGATTAAGAAAGATAACTCCGAATCTTGAAAACGCTCTGTACAACCCTTTGACTATATAGCTTAATGGACTGCTAGAACTAATAAAATCTTGAAGCCAAAGAATGCAGGCGTTACTTTTCGAAAAAGGTACTTTGTGTGAAAATTGAATTTCTATTCAGTTATATTTTGTTGGGATACGATTCCCTCACGACCTAATACTTAATCGTTCATATCATATGTTTACCATAACTGCATTCTATAAGTGATTATACATGTTTATATTTTATTAATGGTAACACTGACATTGTATCAGCTGGTATATTCACCTTTGTGTTTGTAACTGTGATCTTTCATGATCATTCTCTGTTCTGGGTTCAGGAAGGGAATATACTGTGTTGGTTTGAAAATAACGTTTTTTATTCTGTTCTCTTCGATCCGTTGAAGCAAACTCTAACATATTTTCGTGACTCCTAACAATATAAGCAGTGAGAGAAGATATTCTTTTAAGTTTCACTAGTGTTTGTACTTTCACTTATCACCAAAGGTCGTTTTTCGTGAAAAGAACGCCTGTTAACAGTGGCTTCAGCGGTGTTCCATTTAACTCTATGTATTTCTTATCAGTTCTAGCAGTCCATTAAGCTATATAGTCAAAGGTACAACCTTCCATAATGCTTCCCATTGAAGTACTGATTGATCAGTGTTGCCAGATGAGATTTTCATAAATTCCTACTTTTGAAACCATAAGAAGAAATTTACATTAACAAAAATCCCTATAAGTTCCTACAATATAAAAATCTCAATAAATCCTCACAAAATATCAAGATATGATTAGAATTCATACGCGTGCGAAGCGCACGAAAAGTTTTTGTAAGGATTTTCTCAAAAAAGTAAGGATTTTCAATTTTTTTTAGCAAAAAAGCTCTAAAGTATGAGCATTTTCATTTTAAGCATGAAAACTTTAAATTATAATGATTTACATACTCTCTTATTCTACTTGCTCGCAAATTTCATTTTTCATAGTATTGGATGCTGCAACTAAGGAATCTATAGTAAGACTATAAATATTCTTCACCCACCATATTTAAGCCATTCCTCTAATCAATTGCTATAGATAGGTGTATGAGAATTTTTCATAAATCTTGAAATTTACATAAAAATTTAATAATTTACTGGAAGAAATAGCTAAAGCAGAATAGGTGAATACGATGCTAGAAATTTCAATGGCAAAATATTACTTATATCCCTGTAAACCTGTACAGGTAATGGGCAAGTTATAAAATGGGTTTAAAATTTAAGAAGGGACAAGTGGGAGGTCTCCATACTTGTGATTTCCTCCAAAAATTTATTAAATTTTTAAGTAAATTGCAAAATTTTTCAAAAATCATAAGAAACATTTTCCTGTTATAGAGGATATCTATGAGTAGTGGTACGAGAAATGGCTTAAGTGAATATGGTGATTCGAGAATTCCCATAGCCTTATTATAAATTCCTTACTACAACAACTATTGATAAGAAAATGTTAACAGTGTGCAGTTTTTTTTTTTTTAATAAAAGCGTATTTTCAAAAATTCATTTTTACTGTACTTGTTATCCTTCTTAATCTGAATTTGACGCAGAATAAACGTATGTGTATTCCGTTGGTGGAAATGGGAGTATTGAAAATGAATGATTTAAAGTTCATTGAAATTTTCAATACATTTAGTAGTTTAGGAAAACAATTTTATTCTCTGAACCAAGCCTATATCAGCCAGAGGATTACAAATACAATATAACTTAATAATTATTAGAATTTGATTGCTTTACACTGTTTGTGTACTAATTAAGTAATTCAATTATTTATTTACATGCCTTTCTACGGTTAGAACTTGAAACTTAATAATAGAAATTCATCCTTCTTTGTTTAATGTTTCATTTAATTGTTATTGGTGGAGGCATGTGAATCATAATACCAGCATCTACAACCTGCAAGTCTACTGTACGTTACAATGAATCAATTTGATTGAAAAATTTAACAAATGGAATCAATTTAATAAGTTCGAGTTTAAGAAGCAGTTAGTCTCATTTTACAATCTCACTTATTATCAGTAAGTTGAAATAAAACTTTATATGCTATATTCTCACTCAACTAATTATAAACGAGAAGTGAAACTCTTTAGTTTCAATAGATCACCTAAACTCGCATGAGCTTTAGAATTTTTCTATTTGAATGCAGTGCGCAGTAATTATATGAATAAAGTTTAAAGTTTTAGTCTAAAAATAACAATATTTGTCAAATTAATCAGTTATTATTATCTTGATTAAAATAGTTCCCATCACCTTATAAAGAATAAGATGGAGAAATATCATCTTATCATCTTAACAAATTAGCATTTAAGGAGTCCAACTCAAGTTTTAGTGTTTTTCTTACTGTGATATTTCAAATTTTCAATGTGTTGACATCCGTTTCATATATTAGATACTAAAAAAATATATTTTGAAAAAGGAGGATTGAGTTTAAGAAATAGTCATGTTTTAAGTCTTATTTTACAGTTATTATCAGTAAGCCAAAATAAATTTTTATCAATTATATTCTGCACTCAGTTAAGCTAAAACTGAACCTCCTTAATTTGAACCGATATTACCGAAACTGACACAAATTTTATTAATTTTATAATAAAGTGTAGTGAGAACAAATTAAATAAATAAGGTAATCACTTTTAAAGCTAAAAACAAAATTTATAAATGACTACTTGTAAAACTTGGTCCTCCCAATATTTTATGCATTAATTATATATTCAACATTTCTAAATGTTACCCTAAAGTGAAAATAAAGATGTTGACAAACCAAAAATTATTTGAAAAATTGATTAAATAGAATAACTTATTGTAAAAAAAAAAAAAAAAAGAAGGTTTTAACAGCTATCATGAAACATTTAGCATTACTGACCAGCAGTACTTTATGTTGTTAATTTTTATTTTTTTACTGATTTTGTTTGTTATTGGCTTTTTTGTTTCTATTTTCAAAAAAATAACTTCAAAGTATAAAAAGTGAAAATGAAAAGTATAAAAATATAAACTGCAATAAGTATCGATTAAAATATTTATTCCGTCCTCGATCCATCGGATACTACCGCTCAGGATCGGAGGACAGATACAGACCCGCAACACCTCCAGGTAATAACCCAGATATCCCCACAATAACCCTTGAACAAACACCAATAAGAAAACGATCATCGAAATGGACTTATAAAGACGATCAAACACCACAAACACCGACCATAGAAACAAAAAAATCGAAGATACGGAACACAACAGATGAAACAACACCACTTAACTTAACACCTACGAGAAGAAATACTCAAACCGATATGAACACAATACCGCAAAGACGGGTCATAATACCTAATATACACATACAAACCCCAAACAAACAACCTATAAACGTTATTTCGCATCAACAGACAGAAACAACAATGGAACAAACAACTCTAGACAACAAACAAGAATATACAAAAAGTACACCAAACCCAACGTTACAAAAGAATACACTTTACATACCAAAAGTTTGGGAAATACCCACTGGACCAAACACATTAACCCAATCATGTTTTCTCAAGACGCCAAAATACAAATTACCCAAATTCAATGGCAAACGTATATCATACCCAGACTTCATCACATCCTTTATGAAATATATACATATACGAGAAGATATTATAACACCACAGAAATGCAAAATATTAGAAGATGCTATGCCTGAAAACATCAAACAAAGACTAACAACATTAGGCCATAACAAACAAGGCTACTTTAGAAGACTACAATACTTACACGACAAATTTGGTGACAAATCCAGACTACATTCAGAACTATGGCAAACCCTGAATAACATACCTTTAGCACAAAACACGAAAGAAGGTTTACGTACCACATACGACAAAACGTGTATGTTACTAGACACAATACATGACTTTGTACCAGAATTAACAGACGATCTCACCTTTCCAATGTTACTAAGAATTTTCCCAAGAAATTCGTACTCCAACAGGATAGACATATCTAAACCAAACTCAAAAGCAGTCCTAGACGCAGTATACCAAGAGATCAAAACAAGAGACTTAACAGAAAAGCCAGACATAACAAAAGAAGTATACAGAACGCAAGAAACACAACAACAAAATAACACATACTACAGAGACAGAACATATAACAACTCTAACAGACGTCAGTACAATAGACCACAATACAATAAACCTAATAACAATAAAAATATAACAGAAACTCAAGGACAGCTTAAAAGCAGCCCCAATTTTCATACAAATACCGGCCAAGGTAAACCTTCGCCAGAACAATATATAGATAACGATATAGATGATTTCTCTGTTCCAGTATATCACTCAAAAACAGACCCGGACACCAGCATCCCAGAACAACTCTACAGATTCCCGGCAGTACCAACAAAACAAAAATGTATGTTTTGCAAAGGCCCACATTGGAGCTACCTCTGCTGCCATAAAAACTACAATACATTAGAAAACAGACGTACATACTTCAGACAGTACAATTTATGCCCCAAATGTGGAATTTAAGCTACGGCCGATCACTGTAACCAACCACAGCGGAGATGCAGATGATTCCAGTGCCAACAGACCAGTGCACACCACTCAGCGTTATGTCCCAGAATTACATACCCACTAACGAAACAAGAAGCAAACCGATATTTAGAAAAAGTCATAGAACTACAAACCAAATTTCCACCACATAAGCAAGAAGAAAACAATATAAACACACATATAGAACAAGGTATTAATGATAATTCAACTTCCTTACAGCACCTCCAGAACCAAGAAAACAGACACCATCCTACTACAGAGACTAATCCAAAGATAACCGAACAGACCATATCAACATCAACGCAAATCGAAGAAACAGTTCTCCAACCACCAATACCAAGTAAGTTAAATTTATTTACAACCTTATCCACAAATAGTAAATTTCTCACATTCTGCACAAACATACGTAACCCTCAAACACTACAAACACACCCGATAAATGCATTCTTTGATTCAGGGAGCACTAAAACATACATAATAGAAAACATTGCCATACAAACACTTCAACTACCAATCATAGGCACACACTCCCTAAAATTAACAGGAATACAAAATCAAACAACACAGACATTCCATACAAATATTGTCACTTTTGAAATAGAACATAGCACACAAAAATTCTCAAACATAATAGCCAGGACAGTACAAAACATATCCAACAAATTAGACATGCAAAACATAACAGAAATTAAACGAACATACCCGAAATACAAAGACTTACAATTTGCACAAACATTGAAAACGACATCACAAATACACATACTACTCGGGAACGAATACATGTGGCAATTCATTAAATCAATCACACACATATCACCATCAATACAACTAATTGAAACAAACTTCGGATTTCACATAACTGGACAACTAACAGATAACCAACAATCAACCCAAAATGAACACACATATTTCTCATCAGAACCAGACATAGAAAATCTATGGAAATTAGAAACAATAGGGATAACAACACCAGACTTAACAATAGAGCAAGAAGAACAAAAGGCAATAGAGTTATTTTACAAAAACATAAAACTTGTAAATGGAAGATATCAAGTGCGATGGCCATGGAAAGTATATCCACCCCCACTACCAGACAACTACTCCTTAGCATTTAGCAGATTTAAAAGCCAAATACCACATATACGCACTTCACCTGAATTTTTCCAAAAATGCGACGCATACTTCCAAGAACTATTCAAAAACGATATAATAGAAATAGTTAACAACAAACATACAACAGAACCAGTCCATTACTTAGCACATCACGGACTAATAGACCCAACCAAACTTACACACCCGATTAGAATAGTTTTTGACGGATCAGCAAAAACTAAAAAAGCAAACCACTCAATGAATGATTGTATACACAAAGGATTAAAACTTCTCGCAGACCTCGTAAAACTATTTATAACATTCAGATTAAACCCAATTGGTATAAGTGCAGACATTAGAAAAGCATTTTTACAACTAGAATTAAACCCATCAGACCGAGATGTCACAAGATTTTTATGGCTCAAAGACCCAAACAAACCATTGGCAAACCACAATCTTATAATCATCAGATTTAAAAGAGTACCCTTCGCAGTCATAGCATCACCATTCTTATTAGCAGCAACTTTACTCTACCACTTCCAAACCACAAATCCGCAATTTTATAATATATTAACAAACAATTTTTACGTAGACAATCTAATTACATCGGTGGCAACACACGAACAAGCAGTGAAACTATATAACGCTTCAAACAAAACATTCAATGACATCTCTATGTGTGAGAAAATGAGGAAGAAATCAACGGATCGCGACGACTAAAAAACCTATGAAACGAACCTAAACTAAAAACGACATCGAACTGAGACTAGACACACATATTACGAACACATAAATAAAGACACAAGATTCACTAATTACGAACTTTTTATTTCCACATTAGAGTAGTGGAGTTGTTAACAACATGAATAACAAAATGCGACTAGAGGCGTATGATTACAAAATATCACAGTCAGGTACAAAACACTAAAAATCACAGATCACAAAAATATATAAACAGTGTTGCCACCACAAATGATATGTGAGAATAATAGTCACGAGTATAATTTAATTTGCTATAATTCTCACACGCCTCCTCAAATTAAACTTATACGAATATGGTAAAATGGTAAAATTGAATTATTAAACTAATGGAGTCATTATGAACACAAATGACAAAAGGTCAACAAAAAAAATACAAAAAGTTACAACAACAAATATTACATGAATGGTAAACATATACAATAAGTTACAACAACTTTAACATTTTACAGAATACATCAAATTTAGGCCTCGGGCAGCCCTTCGTAAAAACATCAGCCAACTGTCGCGAAGTTGACACGTATGAATACTTAAAGTCTAAATTTACGTGATTGCACACAAAACGGTACTTTACGTCCACATGTTTTGATCTGCGTGTGTTCCATTTTCCAGAGTGCAAAATAGCCAGACAACTCTGATTGTCTTCGTAAATTACAGCTCTGTCATTAATTTGAATGCAAAAATCACTCATTAAATATTTCAACCAGATTGATTCAGTGGTAGCATCGCATATGGCGATCAACTCACTTTCAGTGCTAGACAGAGCTACCGTTGGTTGTTTCTTACTAGACCAGGACACCAGCGACCCATAAACAAAGACACAGTAACCCGAGATTGACCGTCTTGTGTTAACACAGTTACCCCAATCGGCATCCGAATATGTTTCGACTATATTGCCATTATTATTATGTTCATATGAATATACAAGTTTTTTATCTTTTGTAGTCACTAAATATTTCAGAACTCTCAATAAATATTTGAAATGTTCATCTGTGGCATAACTGGAGAACTGGCTGAAGTACGATATTGCAAAGCAAATATCAGGCCGTGATCCTAGCATAAGGTACATCAAACATCCCACGAGCTGTTGATAGTTATTATTCAATACACTATCACACGCATTGAGGTCCCTATCCAATTGGAGCTTGGGGTCAATGGGTGTGTAGGTAGGTGCACATTTATCAACACCGAATCGCCTAGCAACAGACTCGATGAGATTCTTCTGCTCGATCTCCAGTATGCCCTCTTCGCGACTGTAATTAATGTTTAAACCTAAATATTTATTAACTTTTCCAAGATCCTTACATTTGAATCTCTTATTAATTTTATTTTTGAAAAATATAATTTGTTCTTTATTATTCGAACTAATGAGAACGTCATCAACATAAGTGAGTAGATAAACTATCGTCCCATCATGTTTATTTTTGAAAACATACAGACAGTCATCAGCCATGCTTTGTACAAAGCCAAGTGACAACAGGAACTCATTAAATAACTTATTCCACACTTTTGGCGACTGTTTAAGACCATATATGAGGAGTTTAAGCGCAGAATGCAACAAGTCACATTTTATGAATATTTTAGTTAAGTATTGGTTCTTATAGTATTTTCTACGGGGAACACAATGCCGTACTCAGTTGGTTTCAAAACAAAACCTAAATTACAGAAAAGCGGCAAGAAAAATGCGTTTGGTGGCAGAATGAAACAAGTCAGCCCTCAAAATCAGGCAAAATGCAACAAGTCCACAAAAAACCTAGAACACTGAAACAAAACTAGATTCTGCAGGTTGTTATCACATGTTACACATATAGCCGCTATCATGCCGTGATTCTTGACTTGTCACAGAATACAATGATACCAAACAAGTCTATGTTTTCTTCAATCTGTGTTAAGCAGCTGTAAACAAAAACAAAGACGAATATTATCGCAAACGTTGGATGATAAGTTTCATGTTTCAAATTATTACGAGTTAATTAAATAATTTTACGCAATGGAAGAGAACAACTGTGAAGATGAATTTACTGTTGCCGAATTGGGACCTCGTGGTGACAGAAGGAAGAAGAAGAAATTGCCAAGAAAACGAGAATTGGAAAAGCGCAGGAGGTTTGTGGTAGACTATTATTTTAAGGGATTTAATTTTTTTAATGTCAACATAGGTACAGGAATTGCAAGGAAATGGATTATTGTGTTACAGGTACTGCTGTTCTGATGCACATCTCAAACAATGGGAGGTACCTTGTAACCATAAGAACAGAAAATTTTCGTGTACTGCAATACCAAAAGCAGAACTTGTTAAAGCAAAAGCGGCTGTGTATGCCTCTTGTGACCGAGCAGAACAGAACAGAATTCTATCATTATTGATGACCTGCCACTCGCCAAAGAGGAAACGGGCACGTTCAGAAAATCCGATGAAAAATCATCAGTTGTCAATAGAATATCACGTATGTTTCTGTTCATAACAGCCCCATCTGTCGTCAAAAGCACAACAGCCATAATGTGCTAAGGGTTATTTTTCATCACCCTATGTGTTATTTGATTACAGGTTATCGTGAACAAATCAAGGAAACTGATTTGCGCCAAATTTTTCAAAACACTTTTCGAAGTTACAACACGCCGTATCAATACAATTGCCAAAGGGATTATTACTGGAGAAGGTGCCAAAGATAGAAGAGGTGGACACCGTTTAAGCAATGAATTCAGACAGAAGGAAGCAGCGGTGAAGAAGTTTATATCTCTATTAAAGGGAAATGAAAGTCACTATAATCGGGCAAAGAGCAAACGCATCTACTTAAGCAGGGAACTGAATATTAAGAAGCTGCACACAATTTATAATGACAACGCTCCAGCAGAGTTGAAGGTGAGTATTGAGCAGACAGTGTTATAGGTTCATTCTTTGATACCATCAGTATAGTACTGTTTCTGTTTTCAACAGGTGAAATATCATTACTTCTATAACATCTTTACAACTTGCTTCAACATCGAGTTCGGAAGCCCTGCTGTGGACACATGTAGCACATGTGAACAATATCAATTCAAGATTGCTGAAGCTCGGCAGCAGAAAGATACCAGTAAACAACGTACATTACAAAGAGAAAGGAAATTCCATCGTACCAAAGCTAAAGGCTTCCATACATCCATGCATAGAGTTATGCCAGAGAGTGTCTCATTTTGTTTTGATTTAATGCAGGTGCATTACTTGCCGCACCTGACAATTGGAGAGGCCTTCTATCGAAGTCAACTACCATTTTATGCATTTGCAGTTTGTGATGCAAATCCAAAAAGATCCAAATTCAAAGCAAAACCTACTTTTTATACATGGATGGGACACGAGGGTAATAGAGGCTCAGAAGAGATTGTAAGTGCCATTATACATTTTCTTGATACAAATAAAACGTTATGGCCCCAGCCAGTCAGAACAATATACTTGTACTGCGATGGGTGTGGAGGCCAAAACAAAAATCAAAATGTTATTCATGGATTGGCGTATTGGTTGGCAAACGATCACACTGAGCTTTTAGAGAGAATTGAAATCATTTATCCAGTACGTGGCCATTCATTTCTGCCGGCCGACCGCCTTTTTGGTAATGTTGAGCAAGAATTGAAGTGTTATAAAGACATTCTTCTACCCGATGAATATAATGCTGTGTATTCCAAAGTTGGGTTAGTTCGCCAGCTAAAGCGAGATTGGAAAGTGAGACAATTCAAACTATTTAACCAATACATGAAACCCATACAGGGAATTCATGATGCTAAACGTGTTGTATTAAAAAAACGAGGAAAGGAGATTTTTTTCAAATTGGAACCGTATTACTTTTCTAAAGATAAAAGTAAAAAGTTTGTTAATATCATGAAAGCCAAAAAGTGGGAAATGTGGAAAATAATGTTACCTCCAGTCAGTGCAGAAATGATACCTCTTCGAACAAAACTGAAAGAGGACATAGAATTCTTGATGACCAGGAAGTTCGGCGACAACTGGAGAGACAGTTTTCCATTCTACACAGACCTTCTGCTTTCTCAGTCGGCAACTACTGGGCACAATGAAGCAGCCCATGACCACGAAGACGATATTTGTGATTGTTTGGAACTGGAACCTGGTGCATTTATTTAGCTGAACTTAAAAATTGTACTGATTATATTATTATTATTATTTTACTAATAAACTGCCTACTTACTTCTGAATTTCGATGAAAAATTCTTGACTGGACGTGTTTCATTTCAACCAAAATGCTGGAATTTTTGACGACAATTTTGCTTCAAAATGTAACATGTCCTGTTTAGTGGCAAAATGCAATGCTCTATCAGCTCATGATCAATAGTACAACCTGAGAGAGTTTTATGTCCAATTCTTCATTAAAATTTATATGCACTCGATTAACCCTTTCAAAAGAACCAAAGCCTGTTTCATTTGGTCAAGCCGTTGTAGCGCTACAGTTTTTTCCAGTTTACCAAAAATAATGAGCATGTGACTTGTTGCATTCTGCGCTTAAACTCCTCATATAGACCTATTTAGTTTTAATACATTATTGTGTTTATCAACCTGCGTTTCAATACCTTCAGGTATCTCGAGGTATACATCCTCCGAAAGAACACCGTTCAGGAACGCACTACAAATATCTATTTGTTCTATATAAAATTTTAATTTGTTACTGACAGCCAAGAGGGTCCTCACAGTCGAAAGTTTCGCCACTGGCGCATATACTTCATTAAAATTGAAGCCTTTCTTCTGCTGACAGCCTCTGGCAACTAACCTAGCTTTATATAAAACATTATTTTCATTATCATATTTTTTATTAAATATCCAACGACACGTGATGGTAGGGGCGTCCTTTGGACGTTTGGTCACCTTCCAAGTCTGATTGGAGTTCAGGGCACTTATTTCAGATGAAATGGCCTCCTTCCACATCAGACTATCAGGTGCTACACTCGCCTCCTCAAACGTCAAAGGAATGCCATCCTCAGCCAGGTATATATTTCCTGCTGCTTGATCACGTGTAGTCGCCTCCTGTGAAAGACAATCTAAATTTAAATCACCATCAACTTCAATATTTTCCAAGTTGGATTCAGTGACTTCTTTAAATAACTCATCATTTTTAGTATATTTATTATGTTCAGGATTACTTATTGCACCTTCGAAGAACTCAACATCACGTGACAGACGTATCTCCTTAGTACTTAAGTCTAACAACCTGTAGCCGCATAGTGAATAACCTACCATTACAAGCTTTTCACTTTTATTCTTAAATTTATCAGAGTCATGTTTGAATGACAACATATATGCGTCGCATCCAAACGTTTTTAATTTATTATAATTGTATTTCTCACCAAACCATCTCTCAAATGGAATAAAATCTTTATTTGTGGGGCATCTGTTTATGATATAGGTGGAGCACAATATGGCTTCCGACCAAAATATCTTTCCAAGACCACTCTCAAACAACAGTGTCCTTGCCCTCTCGCACAGTGTCCTGTTCATTCTCTCAGCTTTTCCATTCTGCTGAGGACAACCACCAACAGTAGGTTCAACCACAATTCCCTTCTCAGTACAATATGACTGGAAGGTGGTATTCAAGTACTCTGTGCCGCGATCACAACGGAGTCTCTTTACGTTATAGCCAAACTTATTCGAGACCATCTCATGATATTCTTTAAATTTCGTAAAAGCTTCTGTCTTGTTCGCCAGCAAGTAGACACAACAAAAATTTGAGTAATCGTCGATAAAGGTCATGAAATACTTAGCTCCTTTATATGCCGGAGGGTTAATAGGTCCACAGAGATCAGTATGAACCAACTCCAATGGCTTACTTGTTTTTCTTTCATGCCTTTGGAATGGTTTTCGACTCTGTTTCCCCATAACACAGGGCTCACACAGCAATCTGCGATTGGAGTCAACATTGGGTATCAAACCCCTACTCGACAACAATCGAACATCGTTCACATTTAAATGAGCAAGTCGTTTATGCCACACGAACAGTGGGCTCAACTCATCCCCCAACGTCAGATTACACGATTGACTTGACATTTTTACAAAGTCAATTGTGTACAAATCCGAGTCTACGCTAACACCAGTGGTAACTACTTTTCCACTGCAGCGTTGGATGATCTCAACAGACTCTTCCTTGAACAAAGTGTCAAATCCCGACCTGCTCATTCGTTTAACCGAAAGCAGATTCTGTGGCAGCTCCCGAGCATACCTTACATTTTTTAACTCGATTACGATTCCATTTAAAAGTTTTAATTTTACAGTACCCACCGACGTGACAGACAGAGAGACACCCTTCTTCGCAACACAGATACTATGTGGTCTGATCAAATCTATATAATCACTGAACAAATTTATATCATTAATAATGTGAATTGTGCATCCACTGTCAACTATAAATGTGGTTATCAAATTTAAATTTTCTTTTGCATTGCAAGAGTCATTAATTTTTTTATTATCGTCATTATTCAACGTGAAGCTGTAACCCACTTCAGAGCAAACGTCATTAGCATTAAAATTTTCATTGCACATCTGTGCCGAGCTCCTATTACTGTTATTATTATTTGAACTTTGGTCATTAATTCGATTTTCACTATTATTATTACTATTATTACAACTATTATTATTGTTACGATTTTTGGAATAACAATTTCGGGCTATGTGCCCTATTTTGTTGCAATAGTGACATTTTACATTCGAATGTCCACCGTCAGTATTATTATTACGACCACGTCCATTAAAATTATTACTATTATTATTATTATTTGAGCTCGAATTTTGATTATTATTATTAAGATTATTATTTCCGCCTCGACTAAAACCACGACTATTATTATTATTTCGAGATCGACCACGATTAAAACGATTTCCTTTACTATTATTCCCAAAATTTCGTCCAACATTATTGAAATCACCAAAATAAATGTTCTCCTCACCAGTGGCACCCACTGATGAAGGTTTTAGAGATGTAGTGTTCAGAGTGTTACCTCGAACTGCCGATTTGCTATCAGACGATAGCTCACGCTGGAAGTTATTCAATTTCATGAAAACACCATCCCAGGTGACGACTTCTGCATCTTCAATTACAACCTTAATTGGACGAAATTCCGCAGGTAATGACCTCAGCAATACCAAAATAAACTGTTTCGTGGTCGTTAAATCTCCTAATTCAGTCAAACGTCTACAACGAGAACGAAAATCCAACAAATATTTATGCAAATCATTACCAGACACATACCGTTTTGCGTACAAATCACCTCGTAAATCCATCAGCGTCTGGTCATTGCCGTTGTCGATGAGGTTCGTGAGGACATGAAACATCTCCTTCGCCGTCGTGTACGTCTGGATCATCTCAAGGTACTCGTCAGTCACGTTGTTAGCTATCAGGAACATCGCCTTCGCGTTCTCCTTGGACCAAGCATCTCCCCTGTTACGAACAGTCGGCAAAGAATCGATTATAATATTAGTTAACGACTCCTTTGCCAACAACAGTTCCATCCGGAACTTCCATGTGCGGCCATTCTGCCCATTGAACGGCTCGATCATGTTCTTCTTTCGCGCTTCCATCTCGTTGACAGGTACGAACGATCAGTTACACCGCAAATACAGCGATCTTCAGCAACTTTCAGACACGTCGACCAACAATTCAACACGAACGAGATCACAGGAACATCGAACAGAGAACATATTAAACAATCGAAAAACAATTACCAGGCATGATACTACTTGGGTGTGGCGAGCAGGATCCGACAGCACAACATTGACGAACTATGACAATGGCGACCACGTTGACATCCAGGTATCTGGGCCCATAACCTGTGAGAAAATGAGGAAGAAATCAACGGATCGCGACGACTAAAAAACCTATGAAACGAACCTAAACTAAAAACGACATCGAACTGAGACTAGACACACATATTACGAACACATAAATAAAGACACAAGATTCACTAATTACGAACTTTTTATTTCCACATTAGAGTAGTGGAGTTGTTAACAACATGAATAACAAAATGCGACTAGAGGCGTATGATTACAAAATATCACAGTCAGGTACAAAACACTAAAAATCACAGATCACAAAAATATATAAACAGTGTTGCCACCACAAATGATATGTGAGAATAATAGTCACGAGTATAATTTAATTTGCTATAATTCTCACACTATGGAACTAGCACAATGGGCAACAAATGACGAAAACTTACAATCATTATTTACTACAAAAAACGCAATTCAAAAACCCCCAGTTAAGATATTAGGAATTCAATGGGATTATAGCAAAGACATACTCTATTTACAACCCAAGATCAAAACACCAGACCAACACACTAAAAGAACATTCGTCAGTAATTTCTCAGCAATATTCGACCCATTAGGTTGGTTTGCACCATTACTGGTTCCAGCAAAAGCCTTTGTACAAACCTTATGGGACCACAAACAAGAATGGGACACACCATTACCAACCTCTTTAATACCAATAGCAGAAAACATTATAACAGACATAAGCAAATGTAACAACATATGTTTCCAAAGAAAATTTTTTCAAAAACCATTTACACCAGAACAAGCAGAAATTCACGTATTTGTAGACGCCTCCGCAATAGCATACTCAGCAGTAGCATATTTAAGATAAAAAACAGACAACATACACACATTAAGATTCCTGATAGGCAAATGCAGACTAACTACCAGCAAAAACACACACAATACCAAAATTAGAACTAATAGCGGCAACACTCGGAGCATGACTCATTAAATTCCTTAGAGAAACATTACAAATATCACATAACAAACAATCCTTCTTATGGTCTGATAGTAAATGCGTACTCATATGGCTCACACAAAGGAAAATCTTACCTCCTTTACACAAAACAGAGTCAAAGAGATTATAACAATCCCAAACATACTATATCAATACGTACCAACCAAAGAAAACCCAGCAGATATAGGATCAAGAGGAGCAAACCTAACATCCCTAACACAATCGAAATGGTTCACAGGAATAGAATGGCTAACGCAAGAAAAAACAAAATGGCCACAACCAGATTTACACACACTAAAAGATGAAATATCAGAAATCCAAACAGAAGACCAACATGAACAAACCTTCTGCACTATAGCAGAATCCTTACACGATTACGCCCAACCATACACTAACGAAACAATATTAAACAACACATATAATGACCACACATACACACGCAAACACAGACAAACACAGTCTAGAACATACAAAATCCCACATTACGAACAAATATCGAAAACAACGAACAACAACAAGACAAGTCCTGATATAGACCATGAGGAAATAGTTGACAATACACCACAAGCACAACATTCATACCCACACTTAGATCACAAAGAAATAATCACAAATTCTACGTCACCAAACACGAACACACTCATCACGTATATATATGGAAAAAACTCAACACCATTTAACCTAGACATTCATAAATTCTTTTCGCTACAAAAATTAATCAAGACCTTCCAAATTACGATAAAAGCATTAAAACAGTTTAGAGAAAAAATAGCAAACAATAAATCCTCTACAATACCATACCTTCACACAATTACCAATTTTTTCAAATACTAACTATCTTCATCAATGCAGAACAAAAAAAATATTGTAAACCCATTTTCCAACAATTACAACAAACAAACCCTCCTCCATACGCAATATTCAAAAATTTCACATAAAATTAGACAAAGACAACATGCTCAGATTACATAACTACCTACCTCCACACACATTACATACACAAACTTATACACCATATCTATTACCCCCACAATCACACTTAACCAAATTAATAATATCATACATACACGAAAAAGGTTACCATAGCGGAACCAGATATAACGGTCGCAAAATTTAGAAAAAACTTCTTCACACCAAGCTAAACAAACTAGTCATATCAACGATTCGAAAAAATTGCTATAAATGTAAAATTCATTCAAATAAACCCTATAAACAACCACCCTTTTCAACCATACCAGACTTTAGACTCAATGAAAATGCTCACCTGTTTACACACACCAGTGTCGATATATTCAGACCATTTTATACATATAACAAAATAATAACAAAACAATCACAACAGATTTCACCATCAACATCACCATCCAAAAGATGGATCCTCATATTCACCTGCCGCACTATACGAGCAGTATATTTAATACCTATCAAATCTTTACAAACAGAAGAAATTTGGTGTGCATTTCACTCATTTTTTGCAGACAGAGGAACACCCAAATTAATACTGTCTGACAACGCTGCACAATTCAGAGTCATCAACACAAACATAACAAACTTTTGGAACAACATAACAACAAAGTACAAAATTACTTATACGAAAATATCATACAATGGAAATTTATACCAGCTAAAGCCCCATGGTATGGAGGCACTTACAAACGCCTAATAGGCATTATCAAACAATCTTACTATAAGACTGTAGGACACCACCCCATATACATACACACATTTCACATTACTATCAAACAACTACAAATAATGATCAACGAAAGACCCTTATGCCCACAATCAGAAACATCAACATACTCATACCTTACACCAGCCAACTTTCTTCACACAAACTTTCGACACACAATACTACAATCAGACAAACCAAACGTCAACCATACATCAACAGAAAAACATTTACAACATATATGGAAAATGGACCAGACATACCTAAAAAACTTATGGATATAATGGAAACAAAACTACCTCACATATCTTAGGGACAAACAACCACAACCGATACCAAATAAATACCACACAAATGATGATATACCAAAAATCGGAGACATAGTACACGTCATAGATGTCGCATCCACACCCAACAAACCACAACTTGCAGTAATTAAAGAATTACATAAATCTCCAGACCAAATTATAAGATCAGCCTCCATTATGTTTCCAAATGGAACACTCACCACCAGACCCCTTAAATATTTAGCACCACTAGAGTTAAATTCCCCAGACGCTTTACAACATACACACACAAAAGTAGTGGCCCAAAAAACATAACATCTATGAATTATCATAAATAATTCGTAGCTCAGACCGTCTCTAGGAGAATCTACTCTGGGTAAACTTACAAACGAAACAAATCAAGTTTGCAACCAGAGGACCCACTGTGGAACCAATATAAAGATTGGAGAAGCAGGTGACACGTAACAAACCAACAAATATAAACACTAGCCAACCATCTTTTTATCCTCACAGAAGAAAAAACGATGCAGTTGACGTGTTTATTAACAAACAATAATTATATAAAAATAATACATTTTATTCTTTTCACAGAATCACAAATATACTTGAAAGGAAGAGACAAACCAGAATTGAATAACATCAGAAGCATGACGCCGAACATAAATCGCCATACAAGAAACTAACTGTGATCATAGAACTTCAAACTGGAAACTAACTGTGATAATAGACCTTCAAACAACAGGAGAAGAAGGTAGATCTCAACATTTACCAATATATTAAATAGATTTAACAAATAAACGTTCCTTAAAGTCAAATTAAACATTCGATCAAAATATGTGATAACAAATGTTCCTAAACCTTATATATGTATTATTGTTTCCATAATTAATAAGCATTGTTATTTTTGTATATAAAATAAACGATTTTATAATTTGTATATCTTGTTATTTATTTATTACTGATGTGAGGCGTACAGAATAAGGACCGAAAGAACTTGAGACTTTTTACTTTAACGAGATTTTATTAGCGTCTAAAATATAAATTACAACTGAAATATGAAATGGCGAAGCAACAGCGTTTTCGGATCGAGAATGGTAGGGGAAACACTTCGTGACAAGAGTGTACGTATGACATATATATATATTTTGTTCGTGATGATGATGAAGAAAGAGAGAAGGTGGGATTTCCGTTACAACACCCCCCTGAAATTTTACCGATTGATTTCTTCATCATGTTTTATGCTGAAAGTGAACAAAAAATATTAAGTACAAAATAATATATGCATAATAATTTAAAAAAAAATTGTAAAAATAAAAAAATAAAAATATTGACATCGTATTATTTGAATATTATTATGGTAACTTTGGTTCCCAAAAAAAATTTTTTGCTGTGCTGTGCTTCGAGAATAAATAAAATAATTGCGTAAAATAAATAAATAAATATGGTAACATGCATAGAATATGATATAAAAAATGGTATATATGTGAAAAGCAAAAATAAAATATTAAAAATACAAAATTGGTAACATGCAAAAATATTAAAGGATTATAGGTAACATATTATTCATTCATTGTATATTTTGATTAGAAAAAAAATCGGAAAAGGAATTCGAAAAAGAAAAAAAAATATTCACGTACACATATTACATTAAAGAAAAAGAAGAAAAGAATAGACGAAGTTATTTCCGATTACGAGTTCATTTAATTCAAAAGAACGTTACGTTTCGTATTTTATCTTAAAAGTGTGACATGAAAAAGATTGTAGAATAATATACATTGCATCGCTTATTATCTTTCGTGTATTGCTATTGTATTTGAACTGGCGTTTAACATGTTTTTTGATAAGGCAACCTTCTTTCGATTTATCATAATTGCGGTCATGTAATGGGTTTAATCTTCATTGTGTTATTGTTAGAGGATTTCCTTTCATAAAATTGTGTGGGAATATTTCGTGTATTTCTCTCACGCTTGTTTGAAAAATGTATAGGGTTTTTATTATTCGAATTGTAGGGTTTTTTCTTGTTCGATTTTCTTGCTTTTTTCTTTGTTGCTAATTTCGAAAAGTTGAGCATTTATCTCTTGCAAGTATTTTCTAGTAAATGGTATTGTTAAGTACTCCTTTTTGCAATAATTGAAGGTTAATTTTTAAGCAATTATTTTCATGTTACTACTTATGTTTTTAGACTTGAGACGACTTGTATTTTGAAATGGAAAATTTCGAAACATATTATGATTTTGAAATAAATGAATTTTTTATTATATTATGTGTAAATATTTGTTTCCTTCAATACTTTAACAATTATATTTTCAAATTTTGAACGATCTAATGATTTTGTCAAAATGTCTGCTAACTGATTTTCGGAGCTCACAGTTCTAAAAAATATTATTTTTTCTTCAAATGCTTCCAAAATTGAATAGCATTTGATCATTAGAGCTCTCAATTTTTTCTGACTACCTCCTGAACATATTTTTTGGGTTGAAATATTATCTTCCATTACATCCACAATTAATTTTTCTCCAGAAATTTCGTAATTCATATATTTTATCACTTTTATGGTATCTAGTGTGTCGAAGACTGCAATTATTTCAGCCGCAGTACTCGATGATGCATGGATAGTTTGCTTGGAGCAATTCCATTCCACCAAGTCTAAATAAGAAAATAACATAAATCCAGTTATGGATTTCCCCTTTTTAAGATTATTTAATTCTATGTTTGTGTCATCGACTTGGGGGGCATAAGAGGCGTGAATATAAGCTTGTATACCATCCCCTTTTGATCTATATATTATATTATAATTTTTTGTGGTATTAACATATCTAAATATTCTTTTAACATAATTTTTTAGAGTATCGTTGGAGTTATTCTGAAAATGTGAGAAATAATTAACTGGGAATAATATATCCGGTCTTGTAAGTCTTGCTAAATATAGCAGTCCACCTATCATTGACCTGTATTCAGTGTCATCTCTACCATTTTCTATTTTATCTATTTTTAAACCTGTCTCCATAGGGGTGTTCGTATTTTTTAATTCCGAAATTCCAAATTTTTTCAACATTTTATTTATATGTTTGTATTATGAAAGTATTATTGTGTTGTTTTTGATATTTCTAACTATTTCTAGACCCACAAAAAATCTAGGACTATTTATTATAGTGATTGTGAAATCTTTCTGCAATTCCTCATTTATTTTAGTTATGGATGATTGCGAATTCGATGCAATTAGTATGTCATCCACATAGGTCAAAAAATATTTTTTTTCTTCATTATTAATTATGGTGTAAAAACATCTGTCACTTTTTGTTTTAGTAAAGCCCATATCCCTTACTTTTGTATCTAACAGGTCGTACCACAACTTACTGGATGTCTTCAATCCATAAATCGATTTCTTTAACTCTAATACCTGATTCGAGTTAATATTTATTCCAACCTCATTACAATAATTTACTATTTTTGAATCGGTATATTCCTTGGCATTATCACATCTTATAGTTCCTATGGGGTATTCAGGAAATTTATTTTTCATAGATATTTATAATATTTTTAAATTCATTTGTGACTTGGCTTTTATTAGCTATAGGCATTACAAATGTATACTTCGAAAAGTGATCTATAAAAGTTAAAATATATTTTTGATTCGCCACAGAGGGCGTAAACGGACCCATAATGTCTGAGGACGCTATTTCCAATTTTTGAGTTGGCTTAGTTCTAATACCATTATGACCCAAACTCGAATTATTGGCAATACAACATATTTGGCAATTTACAAAATCCTCATCCCTAAAATTCAGATTTTCGGGAATGCCAACCGCTAAAGTTTTTAACTTTTGCAGATATCTGCCATTAAAGTGTCCAAGTTTCCTATGTATTATCAATTTTTTATTTATATTATTATTTATTTGTGGTGTGTTAATATCATTATTTTCATTATTTTCAATTATTATTTCATTATTTTCATTATTTTCACCCCCCTGGGGTGGTTCAATATTTATATCATCTTCTTGAATTTCTAATTCTACTGTAAAGTCATCCCATTCATCGTCTATATTTTGAGTGACGGGGGCACATATTATATTCGATTCATTATTATTAGTATCATCATTTATTATTTTATTTTTCTTATTATTATCATTTGCAATATTATAGTATATATAAAATATTCCTTCTTGTTTTATTGCAGTTATAATTATTTCTGCATTCTCAATAAAATATATATTCGCTATCTCTTTTTGTTGATCGATATTAATTAATCCTGTATTTGTAATTTTTATGGCTGAAATAATATCTAAATTCAGATCCGGCACATAATGAACATCGTTTAATTCTATCAATGACTGAATTTTATTGGAATTTTCAACTTTAATCACCATTCTTCCGATGTGAGTGGCATACAAAAAAGTGTTCCTTCCAGCACATTGCAATTTGACTGGAGTCACAAATTTTTTAACATCAACTAATTTATTTAAATCAGGTGTTAAATGTACCTCTGCAGCTCCATCCAAAATTGCTCTGTAATTTAATATTTCGTAATTTTTATTATTATTACATTTATTATTATTAATTAATTCATTTAACAACCATTCATTATTATTTTTGTTGAATTTTTTGACCATGCAAGACATTTTTACTTGCTGTACTGAATTCTCTTTTTTATTAGTATTTTGTGGATTTGCATTTGTTTTTGGGGGATAATTTCCCTGATTATTATTAAAATTATCACTACTATTATTTGTTTGTGGATTATTATTACCACAGTTTTGTGCTATGTGTCCAAATTGCCCACATTTGTAACATTTTGGATTATTCTGACTATAATTTCTACCATTACCTCTATAATTGTTATTTTTATAATTATTACCTCTATAATTCGAGTTACCTCTATAATTGTTTTCTCTATAATTTCCATTATTATTATTCCCATTATTGTTTGAATTGTTATTTTGGTTCTGGTTTGATTCATTATTATTACCATTACCATTATTATTAAAATTATTTCGATTACCATTTGTATAACAATTACGACCATTGCCATTCCCTCTATAATTATTTCTACCTCTATAATTATTATATCTACCCCTATAATTATTTATATTATAATTGCCATTATTATTTCTATAATTATTATTTATTTGGTTACTATTACCATTTTGCTTTTTTAATGTCTGATCCCTGAATTTCTGGTCAGAGTCTTCCCTTAATATTCTCTTAAAATTATCTAAATTTTTTTCTTCTGGAGGTAAATTTTCATATTGTATTTTTGCAATTGCTTGCTCGTAGCATAATGCTAATTGCAAATTCTCTAATTCTTCATTCTGCGTGACTTCTTTACCACTATTTCTTACGTCAGTCACTAATTCATCCCATTTTTTCAGGAAACCCTTCATATTTCCACCAGGTTGAAATCTAAACTCCATCCATTTTGCCTTTGCCATATTGGCTGTGACTGAAGTTTTTGTACCATAGATATTATCTAACTTTTTTAACATTAATATCGCTGTATTGCAGTCCCTTATTTGTTTTGTTATCTCGTTCGACACTCTTTCTAATATAAAAGCCTTTGCATTGTCTTGCATTTTGCAATAACCTATTATATCTTTTTCGGGATGGAAATTTAAAACATCAATATGATTAATATATAATTGAAGGAATTCGTGTTCTCCAAAAATATCATAATATCCGGCTCCCCTAATAGCCGAAATAATCATCCTTCGCCAGTCTAAGTAATATTTTCCATTAAATACCTTTCCCAATGGCGCTTGTATGGGTTAATTTCATTTTGGGATGCCATATTTTCTTTAATTTTACGAAATCCTAACACACTTTTTTCTTTATTAATAACAGCTATATATTTCTTATTTTCTAGGGATTCTTTTTCAATTTCCTTAATTAAATTTTCTTTTTCACTATTTCCTTTTTTACCTTTATCGTTATTATCCAGTTTTATTATTTAACTAATTAAAGAATCTATTCATAAATTTCTCTTTCGATTTATCAGAACTGTAAATTCTGTTCGAAAAATAATTTACTGAAGATTCTGAAATTCTAATATATTTAAAACTGCTAATTTCTTCAATTCTTCCTGATATATCTACTACAAATGATTCCAAAATTACTTCACCTGTGAAATATTTAACATGGGGTAAATTGTATGTTTCCAATTTTACATCAATAACTTTCTCACCTTCAAACTTTTTTATTAATTCTATTAACTCTTTCTTTTCAATATTATATTCTCCAATTTTTCCTTCAAACAAATTTATTATAGGGGGCATAAATGATTTTAATATCTTCGAATTTTTTCTTTTTTCAGACTCAGTTCAAAATACAATTATACAAATACGAAAAATAATTAGCTTCAATGTATATTACCTTTACAAGAGAAAATTTTTCTTTTACTTTTATTTCTGTTGTGCTGACGAATAATTCCAGTTTTCTTTACTCGGCTGTCCACCGTCGTACTACCTGCTTGAATTTGGTTTGGAGTTGGCCGAAAAATTGGGTTTTCGATGTGTGGATCTACGATGAGTCCTCGATGATGGGAGCAGGTTTCCTTTGGCTGTTCTCTCGATCTCTTTGGCGGTCCTTTCTGGATTTGGCATTCGATGACTTCCAGGATTGGCCGTTATTAAGTCGGGAACTTCAGCTTCTAATTTTCGATTTAATTTTGAATTTTTTCAAAATTTTTTAATAAATTAAAATTTGAGTTTAAACTTCTTGAAAAACACGGTAAATACTTCGTGTATTAATTAACAGAAAACATGAAAAGATTTTCGCACAACAGCAAATAAATTCAAAAATTATTTCATCGATTTAAATTTTCTAAGTCTCTCCTCAAAGTTCTACCACAGCGATGGCTACCATGATGTGAGACGTACAGAACGAGGACCGAAAGAACTTGAGACTTTTTACTTTAACGAGATTTTATTAGCGACTAAAATATAAATTACAACTGAAATATGAAATGGCGAAGCAACAGCGTTATCGGATCAAGAATGGTAGGGGAAACACTTCGTGACAAGAGTGTACGTATGACATATATATATATATTGTGTTCGTGATGATGATGAAGAAAGAGAGAAGGTGGGATTTCTGTTACAACAATTACAACATCAATAAACAATTCGCAAACAACAAACATACTAACCATCACACAGCAAACCTACCAATACAAAAAAAAAACAAAACAAAAAAAAAACAAACAATGAACAAACCAAAACAAATAATAGACAATTCCCCTTTGACTATATACGTACTGGACTGCTAATACTGATAAGAATAACACAGAGTCTAATGAACAACACCCGTATCCCCGTTCAAAATGTTAGTTTACTGGTAGGCTCAAAATGTTCCCGACCATTTGGAAAACGTTCTAGGTTATTTATATTTGAAAATTGAAAAATTAGAAGGTATAATTAAAGAAAATGGGAATTTAAAGATTGAAAAAATTGTTGGCATAAATTTAGGCATATCCACCAATAAGAGCTATGCATCAATAAATCAAATTTTAAATTGATTTAACTGAAATTTTTGAACTTCTGAGTTTTATAAAACTACAACATTACCGATTTAATTCGTAATTAAAAGCAATAATTGTGGTAAGAAGAGACCTAGTCAAAGGAAAAGACAATAAGTATTAACAAATTTGATAATGAACTAACATTTTGAACAGGGATACGCTTGTTTGTTTTGAACACAGCTTTTTATCAGTATTAGCAGTCCAGTATGTATATAGTCAAAGCAATTCCCCGATGACTTCTACACGGAAGGGAAACTGGGAAAGACTGAGACTTCTCCACCCACGAGTATCGCGAACGACGTCCTCTTACACGATTAGATAACAATAATGTGACACAATATCGTTATCTCACTGACGTCATTGATCAACTCTATGACGTCAGTAGAACAGACCTATCAAAACGTTACCAACTTACACAAACACAGACAACACAGACAAGTTCGTTACAAGAAATAACGTACAACGTCATTCGGTTAATGGTGACGAACGGGAAAGACCACGTTCTTTTATATTTGTCTCACTATATATGGGTCAAAATGTCGTACGAGTTACATAACCTGATCAAGTAATATCGGTGTTCGAGTGTAGTGTCGCTAGTAGTAGGGAGCGAGTGCAGTGAGAGTGTAGAACAAATGCTCGCTGATTACAAATCGTAATTCGTAAGCCGGAGTCTTGATTCGAATTTCGAAGTGAGATTTAGGGGCTTCTAATAATATACAATTAATTCTTCGAATTTTCGAAATTCTGGAATGCCTTAATTTAATTTTGCTGTTTTTACTTCAACTTCGTTCATGATTTTATGTTGATATTTTCTCCCGTTTTATTTAATGAAATTGATAATTGATCAATGACGATAGTGTGACATGATTGTTATTTCTGGAGCTAGTTTTTTCAGCTTATATTCATAACACTCATTTACTGAATAATCGGTTTAATTGGTACACCATGGCTACCAAAAGAAAACTAGAGAATCAATCCTACATCGAAGAAAGTGATCTCTTATCCATCAAACCACTGTGAGTAAAATGAAAAAGAACAACATTACTGTGTATCAATCTTAATCGTTTTTTGTTGTTTCGTACAGCGGAGCTGGTCAAGAAGTCGGAAGATCATGTATTATCTTGGAATTCAAAGGGAAAAAAATCATGGTAATTAATTCTTCCTCTTAAGCCTTGTTATCCAATATTTGTCATTTAAAGTTTCTTAAATTCTAGCTGGATTGTGGCATTCATCCTGGTCTAACCGGCATGGATGCGCTCCCATTTTTGGATTTAATTGAAGCAAATGAAATCGATTTGTTGCTTATATCACAGTAAGATAAATATCTTGCAAAAATTTCAGAATTGTTTGTCTATTTTTCGACACATATTCCTGGCGTTTATTTATTTACAGTTTTCACTTGGACCATAGCGGAGCTTTACCTTGGTTCTTACTGAAAACAAATTTCAAAGGTCGTTGTTTCATGACGCATGCTACTAAAGCTATTTACCGATGGTTACTTTCCGATTATATTAAAGTGAGGTAACTGTAGAAGCGTTGTTCGGTATTCTTTTTTATTTCTGATGTATGATTTACTTAATTGTCTACTGCTTGAAATTATTTTATTCGCAGCAATATCTCTACAGAACAAATGCTATACACCGAAGCTGACCTTCAAAAAAGTATGGATAGAATTGAAACTATCAACTTTCATGAAGAACGGGACGTAGGCGGTGTCAGATTTTGGGCCTATAATGCTGGTCACGTTTTAGGAGCTGCTATGTTCATGATTGAAATTACTGGTGTTAAAGTACGTTTTGTTAAGTAAAACCAATTTCAGTATTTGTATCTTGACTAAATTTTTTTAAAACTAATAATTTTTTTTAAATAGATTCTCTATACTGGCGACTTCTCACGACAAGAAGATCGTCATTTGATGGCTGCAGAAATCCCTAGTGTTCATCCAGATGTTGTAATTATTGTGAGTCGTTTACTCTTCTGGTTTATTTCGTCCTAAACTGGTTTAAATAAGTTTGTGTAACTTTAGGAATCAACCTACGGAACTCATATTCATGAAAAACGAGAAGATAGAGAGGCCAGGTTCACCTCTGTTGTTCACGATATTGTTACTCGGGGTGGTAGATGTTTAATACCTGCATTTGCTTTGGGCCGAGCTCAAGAATTATTGTTGATGTTAGGTGAGTACTCGACGTCTCAGAGCACAGCTCATAAAAGTTGAAGACGAATGCTTTCTCTTCAATAATCAAAATATTTTTGCGTTCAAATAAGTCATGATTTTTGAAAAATAACGTCTTTGTGATTTTCGAACGTTTCCTCATTTCCTGTGAACTTCGGTTGATGAGTGTCGAGAATATGATTTTAAATTACAGTTTGTGTTGCTTCTTGGTCGATTATCGTGGGATGATTTTCTTCAACTGATTATTATAAACATTTTAGCTTGGATAAATTCTTCTCTCTCACCTACTATCGTATATTCAAATCATACTTAACTCATGTCTTAATTTAATTGCTACTGACGGATTTAATTTAATTTTAGATGAATATTGGGCGTCGCATCCTGAACTGCATGATATTCCCATTTACTATGCTTCATCGTTAGCCAAAAAGTGCATGGCAGTATATCAGACCTATGTGAACGCTATGAACGATCGTATCAAGCGACAAATTGCGGTCAACAATCCTTTTGTATTCAAATACATTTCCAACTTGAAGGTATGTTGGAAACTTTTTTCTCAATATTTAACTGTATAAAATCAAATAGTACATTATTTTTATCCGACCCATTATTACACTCGCAGGGAATCGATCATTTTGAAGATATTGGTCCCTGTGTTGTAATGGCGTCGCCCGGTATGATGCAAAGTGGATTGTCTCGAGAATTATTCGAAGCTTGGTGTACCGACGCTAAGAATGGCGTCATTATCGCTGGTAAATTAGAGTAATAACGTTCGTAAAATGATATTTTTATTTCTATTCACTAATTATTTGTTTTCCTTTAGGTTATTGTGTAGAAGGAACTTTAGCGAAGACAATTTTATCCGATCCTGAAGAAATAACTACCATGACAGGACAAAAGTTGCCTTTAAAGATGTCTGTTGATTATATTTCGTTTTCTGCGCATACCGATTATCAGCAAACCAGCGAGTTTATTCGCATTCTAAGACCTCCGCATGTGGTTTGTCAACACATATTTTTTTTAGAGTTTAATTTGTTTTCTCGGTATCACGAACGAGTATTTTTTATTTTAATTTCATTCCAGATTTTAGTTCATGGCGAACAAAATGAAATGCAACGTTTAAAATCAGCATTAGAACGAGAATATGAAAACGACCCGGACACTAAAATAACTGTTCACAATCCTAAAAATACCATGTCTGTTGATTTGTACTTTACTGGAGAGAAAACTGTTAAAGTAAATATTTCTCATTTTGTTAAATTCATTGTGATTTGCCAGCCCTAATTTTTGAATTTGATAGGTCATTGGATCGTTAGCTGTTGAAAAACCAGTTGCTGGCCAGCAGCTTAGTGGTATATTGGTGAAAAGAAATTTCAGTTATCATTTGGTCTCCGCCAATGATCTGCCAAGTGAGAGGATTATTATTCACGTTAATTTTTCATGCGAGGAAACGTATACTAATTTTTTAATATCATTTATCCAGAATATACGGACATGACAATGAGCCAAGTTACGCAGCAGCAGTCCGTTAGCTTTTCTGGTTCCCTCTCTGTACTTAAATTTTTGCTGTCTCATTTAGCTGGATGTTTGGAACAACTTGATGATAAGAAATTACGGGTGTATAAAGCCATTGATGTATCGATTGAAAATCGTATGGCCGTTCTTGAGGTATGTTTATGATAAAAAATTTAAAATGAGGTTTTTAAAGAGCTTGCTAAAAGCCTACGAAATTCCAGGCAAAAGTTTTTACCTGATATTATGATTCTTTTGATGAGAAATGAAACTATATAAGCTTTCGGTATTCAGTTTATGATTTAGGGGGCATGGTACAATGATCATAAAAAAATTTCTCGAAATGTTCGTTTGAGGTTCACGGTTGTTTTAACTCCGCGAATCCAATTTTAAAACTGAATTTGTGAATGTTGTTGAGTTCGAAGTTCTACTTGAGCTTCAGATTATTCGTTGAGTACTTGCAAATGATTCTTTGAAACTAAATACGAATATAAAGTTTCAAATGCTCTAATATTATGTCCTACGGCGTTCATAAATTGTCTTATAATATATTTCTCATAAAATTGACCTTTGTCTACGTTTCTTACCATGTGATTAGATTTGACCATCCTCCTGACCATTATTCATGTAATAATTAATTCTAATGTCTGGCTCGGCGCTCCTGAAGAAAAAATTTCGAAAAAATCAAATTTAACACTTCTTAATGTGTCTGCTTTTTAGATATTTAATATGAGGGAAGAAAAAGGTGTGTAAAACTGTTGGGAAACCAGTAAGGAAAAAAAAAGCCTTCAATCTTTGTAAACATGTAAAGTAAGTACCTATATAAAGAAAAAAAAATTCAGGAAAATTCTACTAAATCATAATATCTGGGAATTTTGTGTTCCAAAGTACTCAATTTTATTATTTCTATTTTCAATGTTTTATAATATTATACGTGCATAAAAGTCAGTTTCAATCAATTCATCAAAAAAAAAAAGTGATAAAAATTTTAAAGAAAGTATGCATTTCTATTGATTTACTGGAAAATATGAGGCGGTTGAAGATCAAGTTCGATTTAATTCGTTTCATTGAAATCCATATTTCAGTTGAGTTCTTGGCCTCTTGGGTAAATTGGTTGACCTTCACATTAAGTATCTAAAAAGCAGACACTTTAAAAAGTTTTAAATTTGATTTTTTCGAAATTTTTTCTCCAAGAGCGCCGAGCTAGATAATAGAATTAATTACTACATGAATAATGGTCAGGAGGATGGTCAAGTCTAATCACATGGTAAAAAACGTAAACAAGTCAGTTTCATTGGAGATATATTAGAATATTTTCATATTGTTTTGTTCTCATTTCTACCAATCATTCCAATGTTTTTCAAGTGAAAAAGCATCACTATTATTTTGTTTCGTGCGAATTATTTATTCTTTTTTATTTATAAGAAAGCAAATTTTTTGTTTTGTTTTGTTGCAGTGGATCGCTACTCCCGTCAATGATATGTATGCCGATGCAGTGTTGTCAGCTATTTTACAGGCCGAAGCAATTGGTGGATCTGTTTCTAAAACTATTCCACTTCCTGCGCTGAAAATGGATAGAGCACACTTCAAGGTAATTTTGTCTTTGACGAATTGTTACATTTTGTATTGTTCTCCTGTGAAACAATCTAAGTTCACGTTTTGTTTTCTGAAGGAATGTTTAATTGAATTACTGCAAGATATGTGCGGCGATGATGCTGTTCCTAAAATATTTAAAGGTGACAAGCTATCCATTGTGTTAGACAATAAAAAAGTTTACATCGATTTGTTGACTCTGGTACGTAATGTTCACTTAACTTCTGTCCTTCATTTGCATTGGTTTACTCATTCATTATTAATTCTTTAGGAGGTTACCTGCGAAGATGAAAGTATTCAGCAAATGATTCATACTGCTGTCACACAACTACATAATTCTTTAGCTCCTGTGCTGATTGGTATTAACTCATCCTAATCGATTTATGAGAAGTTTTTTCCTATAGTTTTTTTTTGAAGATAGCGTTCTTGTATGACCGAAAGTTTTTTTGTTGCTATAAAAATAAGTATACGACTATTCAATTCATTCTCTCAACTTTGATAATATCGATATTCTTACTTACTCTTTCAGGTTTTGGCACTTTTTTGTGAGGGCTAATTCGTTTGGATTATTACCAATATTTTATTAACTATACCATAAGTCATCATCATCACTCGATATTATTTCCTAAAACTAGGAAAACTCAACTTTTCAGATAAATTTATTATAGTATTATTTTAACCAGTTTTTTTTTTTTTAATTTTTTTTTAGCCTCCGAATGCGTTTGATGTACAGTGCAGTTATTAGTTTAATTTTTCTGTACACTATTTTCGAGCATAGGTTGACTGTTCGGCACTATTCAAAGTTTAGATAGTACATGTCGAAAATAAGAAAGAGTTCCTTCTAAACGCGATATCAATCTCAAAGGTACATAACTACATGATGAGTTGCCTACCGCAACTCTAATAAGGAGATTTATTCATTGAATACCTTTAAATCCGTGAGTATCGAAAATTAGGACTTGACAGTCGATACCCCTGTGAGGCATCGTTTGCTGATAAAGAAGCATGAAAACGGGATGATAGACTTTTTTTGGCGATTTTGGAGAATGGTATTTATTGATAGAAATAATTTTATCCGTCAATGTGGAGATTTTTTACAGTAAATGATGGAAAATGAAACGAATAACTTACCATGCATCTTTTACTCAAAACTAACCATAATAAAGAGCATCAATTGACGATTTATTTAGAATTGTGTTCAACGTATTTATGTCCATTATCCAATTTTCAAAGCTTACGAAAATAATAAAATATCCGCTAGATATCAGTCACTTCGATATAGAGATAGTCCCAATTTAGGACTCAACACACTAAGTGGCTTTTATCTGGCAGGCTTTTTGTGGTTAGTTTTGAGTAGAAGATGCTCGGTATTGATTTTATTTTCCATCATTTATTGCAAAAGATCATTCACATGGACGTGTAAAATGATTACTACCGAAAAATACCATTCTCAAAAATTACCAAAAAAACCTACTGAAAAAAACGTCTGTCATTCCGTTTTCGAGCCTTTTATCAGCATATGACACTAGTGCGCCACAGAGGTATCATATTCGAATAGGGATTTGGTCACCAGAATTGTTTTAATGTACTTGATGGGTGAATGATGAAACCATTAAAAATTAAATTCGAAGAAATTTTTGAATTTCATTTTATTTTACTATGGAAAATTTGAAACTTTAAGTTTAAGAGCCAATAACTCCAAAACAAGTGATTTGATAAGGAATTTTTTTTCCAATTTCGACGTCATGTGCTCTGTAAATTTCTAATTTCACACAAGGTTTGTTTTATTTGCCGTAAAGTGTCAACGCCAATAAGTGCCATTGTACTCTTGCGAGATTAATACACTAATTGAATGGCGGAAACGACTCAAAAGTAGAGGAATAGCTTCCCTTGGTGTCACACTTTTTTTTTTGCAAATAAAGCAATCATATAGTGTCGACCTCTCCCCTAACGTATAACTTATTAATTACATAGCTGCAGGAATGTGTTTGTTTACCATTTGGAAGGTCAGCAATAGAGACGTCGCTAATGGTAGATGGGGAAGGCTCCCCAAAAATCTTTTTAGAGTTGACAAAATTGACTAGTTGTATCTAAAGTCCAAAATTTTTTTTTTTAGGAAATTTCAAAATTTTGAAAAGAGACAAAAAATTACAATTTTAATTAACGAATGTAACATGCTTAATTATGCTAATGCCGCTTGCTCTGATTTTTCGGGTATTTGTGGCATTCCTAATTCAGTGAGTAGAGCATTTTTACTTCTGAAGTAATTTTCGTAAAATGAAATATGAGCACGTTTTTCGGTAACCGTCATATATGGATTCTTCGACAAACCGGTGCAAACGAGTTCCATAAAATGCCGTATTGGCCCACTAGTATGACACCACGATTCGATGTGACGCTCTAAAAATACATGCTCCGTGAAATCAACATTAGATTCTTCACCCCAATCTGTTAAAAAGAAGAAAAAAGAGAAAAAGATCAATAATAAACGAAAACACTATTCATTTTTTGCTACTGATTTACGGTCGTTACCCTGTTCGTTGTCAATTGGAAAGCGCCAAAGTTTTCTATCATTGGTCCACTGAATAAGTTGTTCAAAAATATTACTAGGTGGATGAGTCACACACAGACGGAGGTCTCTTTCATCTAAATATTCCCACGTGCTCAGTACTATTGGAGGAATTTGTTTTTCCTCTTCTTTGAGAGTGAAAAATTTGAATGGTAATTCTCCGAAAATATCAATTGATTCACTATTACTTGATCTAGAATGAGGTTTATTCAATGCAGTAAAAAACAAATTATGTCAGAATTTTCAATTTTCATACATGGATTATACAGCATGAGCACTTACCTGTCTAACCTCATTGGCATTCTTCGAGCAGTCATGTCAGGTCGGCTATCTTTGTAGGCACGGACTTGATCAGCTCTCGAGGGTTCTGTATCTTTTTCTGTCTTCATGGTGGTCAACAAATCGCTAAATAAAAAATACGTAAGTAAATGAATACAAAATTTCAAATAGATGAAAAAAAAAACATTTTATTCGTTACCTCAAAGATTTTTTTTTATCATCATCGTTTTCTGCTTGTTGCTTCGAAGTTTTACCAAATAAATACAAATTTAGAAGTTCGGATTCAGTTTTTTCCTTGTCACCACCAAGAGATTCAGCAACATTTTTGGCAGCTTTTTCTAAGCGACTTCCTGAAAAATAGCTAAAGTGGTAACGGAATTGGAATTTCAAATAAAACGAGATTAATCTGCAATAAAAACCTAGTTGTTCTTCTTTTCTTCTTTCTAATTCTGCGTTAAATTCAGCTTTTCTTTTCTCATACTTTGCTCTCCCTGATTCTCTAGGTTTCGGAATTCGTACTTGTGGAACTGTATCGCTGGTTACCTGTTGAAAATTCATCAAAACAGAAAAATTAGAATGAAACAAAATACAAAAATAGAGTAAAAAAGTATACCTTGGTCATTAGGATCAGCAAATCTTTCAGTTTTTTCTCTGCTTCTTCCTTCTTCGTAGAAGTATCGGCATTTCCTTTCTCGAATTTATCTTCAACTTGATCATTTATATCATCTTTTTTGCATAATACAGAATGACATGTAAAAATCTTGCGATTAGTTTTACATACGCGAACTACCCTATTACACGCTTGGAAAAGACTGAAATGAAAAATAAATTAATGTATTGATATAATGATATGAAAATGAGGTAAAATATTTGTATCGTCAATATTACCTAATAGTCAAGAATTTATTCATGGTCGCAGAAATTGGAAAACGAAATAAAATAAGGAACAATCGACGCGGAAATCTTTAGTTTCACTACCAATCGTGGACTTGGAATAAGTCCTAGCTGGAATACTTTCAAGTCTCAGTGATAACAATATTTGACTGCTGAAAAAAGGCCGAATTACAAGGATAATGGATGAGACTACGAGGTATAAGACAAGAATTAGATCAAATGTAATTTGTATATTTTAGGATGACCCCTGATCATAAAAAGGCTGAAGTTGAAGTTAGGAATTGGAAAAGTTGACAAACTTACACTTTATGAGTTCCTGAAAAATCCTCTCAATAATTCTATTCTTCTGTCGGTTCCGACGACGTCCAAGTGATGCAGTCGATCAAAATTCGGCGGAATTCTCTTTTACAACATAGCATGTTGGAAATTCAGCAAATAGAATAGAAATTAATTGATTTAGAAATGCTTCCAGAAGTCAAGAACATACTTAATTTTATTTTTAACTGTTAAAATTGAATTAATAAAAAATTATATTTATGAAACGTTCTCGTTTGAGTCGTTTTACAAATCAATCAAATTAATCAGTGAAGAGTCGAGTATAGTATTGGGAGTTTCCATAGCCGCTAGGAGTGCTACAATCAACAAAAAATGTTGGGAAACCATTCCTTCACTGCCACACGAATATAATGATATTGATGTGAGGCGTACAGAACGAGGATCGAAAGAACTTGAGACTTTTTACTTTAACGACATTTTATTGCGGACTAAAATACATTTCACAAACGAAATACGAAATGGCGAAGCAACAGCATTATCGATCCGAGAATAGTAGGGGAAGCACTTCGTGATGAGAGTGTACGTGTGACATATATATATAATGTGATAGTGATGATGATGAAGAAAGAGAGAAGGTGGGATTTCCGTTACAACACCCCCCTGAAATTTTACCGTTTGAGTTCTTCATCATATTGTACGCTGAAAGTAAACGAATTATTATTATTTGTGAAAAAAATTTAAGTACAGAAATAATATATGTCTAATAAAAAAAATAAAAAAAATTATTGACATTGTATTATTCGAACATTATTGTGGTAACTTTGGTATGTAAAATAATTTTGTTATGCTGTGCTTCGAGAGAAAAAAAATTAATCGAATAAGATAAATAAATACAATAAATAAATAATATGATAACATGCATGGAATATTCAATATTAATATATGATATAAAAATGGTAGTATGCAAAAAAAAAAAATAATTATTAAAGTATGAAAATTGGTAACATGCAAAAAAATATTCAAATATTGTGTATATGAGATGATTCATTCATCGTATATTTCGAATAGAGAAAAAAAATAAAAAGGAAAAAAAAATATTCACGAACATATATTACATTAAAGGGAAAAAGAGAAAAAAAATTGACAAAGGTATTTCCAATTACGAGTTCGTTGAATTTGAAAGAACGTTACGTTTCGTATCTTATCTAAATAGTATGACATGTAGAGGATTGTAGAATAATATACGTTGCATCGTTTATTATCTTTCCTATGTTGCTATTGTATTTGAACTGGCGTCTAACATGTTTTACGATAAGGCAACCTTTTCGATTTATCTTAATTGTGGTCATGTAATGGGTTTTAATCTTTATTGTTTTTATTGTTGGTGGTTTTTCTTTCATCATTCAAGTGGGAATATTTTGTATATTTCTCTCACGCCTGTTTGAAAAAGTATAGGGTTTTTATTATATGAATTGTAGGGTTTATTTTTGCTCGATTTTAATGCTGTTTTCTTTGTTGCAATTTTTGAGAAATCGAGTATCTATTTCTTGCAAAAATTTTCTAGTAAAACGTATTGTTAAGTACTATTTTTGTAATAATTGAAGGTTAATTTTTCAGCAACTATTTTCATGTTACGACTTATATCTTGGACTTGGTACGACTTGTATTTTGAAGGGAAAATTTCCAACATATTATTAATTTGAAATAAACGAATTATTATTATATTATGTGTATATATTAGTGTCATTCAATATTTTGACAATAATATTCTCGAATTTTGAACGTTCCAAAGATTTGGTCAAAATGTCGGTCAATTGATTTTCAGAACTCAGTTCTAAAAAATATTATTTTTTCTTCTAATGCTTCTAATATCGAGTAGCATTTAATCATTAGAGCTCTAGATTTTTTCTGACTACCCCCTGAACATATTTTTTGTGTTGAAATATTGTCTTCCATTATATCTACGATCAATTTTTCCCCAAAAAATTTCATAATTCATGTGTTGTACAACTTTTACTGTATCCAAGGTGTCAAAAACTGCAATTATTTCTGCTGCAGTACTTGATGAGGCGTGAATAGTTTGCTTAGAGCAATTCCACTCCACCAAGTCTCCATTAGCAAATAACATAAATCCAGTTATTGACTTACCCTTTTTGAGATTATTTAATTCTACATTTGTTTTGTCGACTTGGGGTGCATATGAGGCATCAATATAAGCCTGTATGCCATACCCTTCCAATTTATATATTATATTACAATTTTTTGTTTTATTGACGTATCTAAAAATTCTTTTTACATAATTCTTGAGTGTGTCATTAGAATTATTTTGAAAATGGGAGAAAAAATTGACTGGGAACAATATGTCGGGCCTTGTAAGTCTTGCTAAATATAATAGCCCTCCTATCATTGACCTATATTCAGTATCATCTCTACCATTTTCTATTTTATCTATTTTCAAGCCCGTTTCCATAGGGGTATTGGTATTTTTTAATTCTGAAATTCCATATTTCTTTAGCATTTTGTCAATATGTTTATATTGTGAGAGTATTATTGTATTATTTTCGATATTTCTTATTATTTCTAGACCTACAAAGAATCTAGGATTATTTATTATGGTAATTGTAAAGTCTTTTTGCAATTCCTCATTTATTTTTGTAATGGATAGCTGCGAGTTTGACGCAATTAATATGTCATCCACATATGTTAAGAAATATATTTTTTCATCATTATTTATTATTGTATAAAAACATCTATCACTTTTGGTTCTAGTAAAGCTCATATCCTTCACTTTCATGTCCAATAAGTCATACCACGATTTGCTGGATGTTTTCAATCCATAAATTGATTTTTTTAAATCGAGTACCTGGTTTGTATTTATATTTATCCCTTCGGGTCTCCTTAAAAAAATAGGTTTTATTATTGGTGAGTTTAAATATGCGGTTTTCACGTCATATTGTTCCATTATTAGTTTTTCTTTATTAACTATAGATAATAACAATCTTATAGTTCCAATTGATGCTACCGGGCCATGGGTTTCGGCAATACCATATTCGGTTCGATCTTTAAAACCTCTCGCCACAAGTCTCGCTTTTGGTTTTGGATTACCAAATTCATCAAATTTTATTGTAAAAATCCATTTTGTATCTATAAGTTTCTGGCGATCGTAATCTACTATTTCCCATACCTTCATGTCATCGAGAGAATTGAATTCGTCATTTATGGCCTTAATCCAATCCTCCCTAAATGGGTTTGTATTTATTTCAGAAAAGGTTTTTGGAATATTATCCTCTATATATATTTTATTGTATTTAATGTTGATATTCATAATAATTGGGTTGATTATCCCTAAATCATATTCATAATCTGCTGATTTTATTGTTAAGGGTTTATTATTTATTTGTAATGATTTTATATTTTGTGTTTTGTCCATTTTTACATCACATGAAATATATGATTTTGTGTTATAGGGGTCTCTAAGACAGTATCCAGTATTTGTATAGCCCATCATTATATTTTTCTCTGCCCTATGTGCTAGTTTCGGGTCGATTTTATTTTTTGATTTTGATTTTGCCTTTGTAGCATTCTGTCTTCTGACTTTCATAGGTATATGTCTATATGTTAATGCCCCGAAGACTTTAAGATTTTTTAAATTTGGTTTCTTCCCATAGAACAATTCATAGGGTGTTTTAAATCCTTCATTTGCTTTTGTGGGGGATCTATTAATTAAATAAGCTGATGTAACCACAGCATAGGACCAATATTTTATGTCAAGATTGGCATCAATTAACATGGCTCGTACTCTCCTCATTAAAGTTTGATTCTGCCTTTTGGCAATACCATTTAACTATCAGACATCCCACGAGCTGTTGATAGTCGTTGTTAAGTACACTATCACATGCATTGAGATCCCTGTCCAATTGGAGTTTAGGGTCAATGGGTGTATAGGTTGGTGCACAATTTTCAACACCAAACCGCCTAGCATCAGACTCAATGAGATTCCTCTGTTCAATCTCCAGAGTGCCCTCTTCACGATTGTGGTTAATATTCAAGCCTAGGTATTTTTTAACTTTTCCTAAAATCTTTTATTAATTTCTTTTTTTTTAAAATGTAATTTGAGTTTTATTATTAGAGCTAATCAGGACGTTGTGTTGGTATGTGAGTAAATAAACTACAGTACCATCATTTTTATATTTTGCACAAAGCCAAGAGCAACAAGGAACTCGTTGAACAATTTGTTCCACACCTTGGGCGACTGCTTCAGACCATAAATAGACCTATTTAGTTTTAAGACATTATCGTGTCTATTTGTTTTTGTCTCTATCCCTTCAGGTATCTCGAGATATACATCCTCAGAGAGAATACCATTCAGGAAAGCACTACATATATCAATTTGCTCGACGTGAAATTTTAATTTATTACTTACTGTGAGAAAATAGGAACTGCCAATGGATCGAACTACACGAAAATACGATAATGAAACCTAAACTAACGAAGACATTGAGCAAAGACTAGATACACACATTATAAATAAGATACTAAATATTCACTATTTCACGAATTTTATTCCAAATAATAACAGCGGACATGTTATATCACCGACGGTTGATGAGCGACAAGAAGGCATACAAAACATATAATCACAGTTGGGTTTCAAACACAAAAATCACAGATTACAAATAATAACAAAACAGTGTTACCACAACATATGATGTGTCAGAATAATAAGTCGACGTATAATATAATTTGCTATTATTCTCACACGCCTCCTCAAATTATAATTATATGGTTATGTCAAATACTGATAAACAAATTTTCTAAATTAATAAAGTCATTAAAACAAAAAATGACAAAAGTCAACAATAACACGAAAAGAATTACAACACAAAAAATATTAACACAAATGGTAAACATATACAAAAAGTTACATTAATTTTAACAGTTTACAAAACATATCAAATTTCGGCTTTGGGCAGCCCTTTGTGAAAACGTACCCCAACTGTCGCGAAGTCGGTACGTACGAATACTTAAAATCTATATCTACGTGATTGCACACAAAACGGTACTTTACGTCTATATGTTTGGATCTGCGAGTATTCCACTTTCCAGAGTGCAGAAGAGCCAGACAACTTTGGTTATCTTCGTAAATCACAGCTCTGTCATTAGTCTGAATGCAAAAGTCACTTAACAGATACTTCAACCAGATTGACTCAGTGGTATCATCGCATATTGCAATCAACTCACTCTCAGTGCTAGATAGAGCTACAGTTGGCTGCTTCTTGCTGGAACAGGACACCAGTGATCCATAAACAAAGACACAGTAACCAGAGATAGACCGTCTTGTGGTGACACAGTTACCCCAATCGGCATCAGAATAAGTTTCTAAAATATTGCCGTTTTTATCACATTTGTTTCCATAATCAACTTTTCACTCTTATTTTTAAACTTATCAGAGTCATGTTTGAACGACAACATATATGCGTTGCATCCAAACGTTTTCAATTTTTTATAGTCATATTGTTTGTTGAACCACCTTTCAAAAGGGACAAAATCCTTATTTGTGGGGCATCTGTTCACGATATAGGCAGAGCACAATATGGCTTCTGACCAAAATATCTTACCAAGACCACTCTCAAACAACAGCGTCCTTGCCCTCTCACACAGCATCCTGTTCATCCTTTCAGCTTTTCAATTTTGCTGAGGACAGCCACCAACTGTAGGTTCGACAACAATTCCTTTCTCAGTACAATATGACTGGAAGGTTATGTTCAAGTATTCTGTGCCGCGATCACATCGGAGTCTTTTTACATTATAACCAAATTTGTTTGCGACCATTTCATGATATTCCCTGAATTTAGAAAACGCTTCCGTCTTACTCGTCAGGAGGTAAACACAACAAAAGTTGGAATAATCATCTATAAAGGTCATAAAATACTTTGCTCTTTTATATGCAGGAGGATTTATAGGACCACAGAGATCGGTATGTACCAATTCCAGAGGCTTACTAGTTTTTTGTTCATGCCTCAGGAACAGTTTCTGGCTCTGTTTCCCCATCACACAGGGCTCGCATAATAATCTGCGGTTGGAGTCAACGTTCGGTATTAAACCTCTGTTTGACAACAACTTAACATCGTTTACATTCAGATGAGCAAGTCGTCTATGCCACACGGTCAGTGGGCTCGACTTATCCTCCAACGTCAGATTACACGATTTACTTGACATTTTTAAAAAATCAATCGTGTACAGATCTGAGTTCACGCTAACCCCAGTGGTCACGATTTTTCCACTGCAGCGTTGGATGACATCGACAGATTCCTCTTTAAACAGGGTATTGAAACCCGACTTGCTCATTCGTTTCACCGAAAGCAGATTCTGCGGCAGCTCCCGAGCATACCTTACGTTTTTTAATTCAATTATGATTCCATTCAACAATTTTAATTTTACCGTACCTACAGACGTGATGGAAAGCGAGACTCCCTTCTTCGCAACACAAATACTATGAGGCTTAATCAAATATATGTAGTCACTGAACAAATTTATGTCAATTATTATGTGAATTGTGCATCCACTGTCTACTACGAATGTGGTTCGAGGTATCAAATTTTTACTTTCATTTGCATTGCAAGAATCATCAATTTTATTATTATTATTAACTGTGAAGCTGTAACCCACTTCTGAGCAATCATCATTAGCATTAAAATTGTCATTACACATCTGTGCAGAGCTCCTATTATTATTATTATTATTATTATTGGTACCATGGTTATTTGAACGATTTCCACTATTATTATTACCATTACAATTATCGTTATTATTATTTCTGTTTTTGGCATAGCAATTTCGTGCTATATGCACGATCTTATTACAATAGTGACATTTAACATTCGAATGTCCACTATCATTACCAAAACTACGACCATTTCAATTAAAATTATTACTATTATTACTTTGTGAGCTCGAATTGTGATTATTATTATTATAGTTACCACCTTCATTATTGGAAGATGAATTATGAAAATTATTATTGTGATTATTATTTCTACCTCGATTAAAACCACGATTATTATTACGATTTTGGGACCTACCATGATTAAAACGATTATTATTATTATTATTATTATTATTATTACCAGAATTTCATCCGACATTATTATGGTTTCCAAAAAACACGTTCTCCTCACCAGTGACAGACACTGATGAAGGTTTTTGAGATGCAGGATTCAGAGAGTTACCTCTAATCATCGATTTACTATCAGAAGATAGTTCACGCTGGAAGTTGTTCAACTTCATAAACACACCATCCCAGGTGACGACTTCTGCATCCTCTAACACCACTTTAATTGGACGAAACTCTGCAGGTAGCGATCTCAGCAATACCAATATGAATTGTTTTGTGGTTGTCAGGTCTCCCAATTTGGTCAATCGTGTACAACGAGCATGAAAATCAAGCAGATACTTCTGCAAATCAGAACCAGAAACATACCGTTTTGTGTACAAATCACCTTGTAAATCCATTAGCATCTGGTCGTTGCCGTTGTCAATCAGGTTCGTCAACACATGGAACATATCCTTCCCAGTGGTGTAAGTCTGAATCATCTCCAAGTACTCATCGGTCACGTTGTTTGCGATCAAAAACATCGCCTTGGCATTCTCCTTGGACAAAGCATCTCCCCTATTTCGAACAGTCGGCAAAGAATCGATTTTTGTATTACCCAGCGACTACTTTGCTAACAGCAGCTCCATCCTAAACTTCCACATTCGGCCATTCTGCCCATTGAACGGCTCAATCATATTCTGCTTTCTCACGTTCATCTTGATGACAGGTAACGATGATCAGTTGCACCGCAAAACAGCAATTTCAGCAACCATCAGATACGCCAACCAATGATTCAACTCGAACGAGATCACAGGAACAGTGAGAAGCGAACATATTAAACAATGAAAAATAAATTAGAAGGCATGGTACTACTTGGGAGTGACGATCAGGATTTGACAGCACAACTTTGACGACTTAGAACAATGGCGACCACGTTGACATCCAGGTAACTGGGCCCATAACCTGTGAGAAAATACGAACTGCCAACGGATCGAACTACATGAAAATATAACGATGAAACCTAAACTAACAAAGACATTGAGCAAAGACTAGACGCACACATTACAAACACATAAATAAAACTATAAATATTCACTTTTTACGACCTTTTATTCCACATAATATCAGCGGACATGTTAATGTTACGACGGTTGATTAGCGACGAGAAGGTATACAAAACATATAATCACAGTTGGGTTTCAAACACAAAAATCACAGATTACAAATAATATTAAAACAGTGTTACCACAACAAATGATATGTGAGAATAACAAGCCAACGTATAATATAATTTGTTATTATTCTCACACATATATATATATAATGTGATAGTGATGATGATGAGGAAAGAGAGAAGGTGGGATTTCTGTTACAACAGATATAGACTTATACCATAAGTAACCTGTAAATAATATATATCTTTGATTATACAGAATTAACATGGACTGCTATTTGTGATAAGAATGACGTTAGAAGATGTAAGATGAAGTTAGTTGGGTCGGGTATGATAAGGATTCATAAAACAGTAAAATATTGCTGAAATTTGAGGTTGAACTGAATTAATTATATTTTTAAATTTTTATTAACGAGAAAGTAATAAGTAGAAGCATTTATAGTGAGATCATTTATAAAAGAACGTGGTGTGTGCACGTTCGTCGCCATTAGCCGAATGACGTTGTTCGTAATTCCTTGTAACGAACTTCTCTGCATTGTCTGTGTGTGTGTAAGTTAGTAACATTTCTGGTAGGCTTTGACTATATACATACTGGACTGCTAATACTGATAAGAATAACTCAGAGTCTAATAAACAACTGGTAAAGTTGAGTCAGACAACCGTATCCCCATTCAAAATGTTAGTTTACTGGTTTGCTGTTTAAAAACATAGAGTTACCTGATCCGCATTTAACCGAATGAATTACAAATTTCTATGTAAAAATTAGAATTAGACATATTTGTAAGAATATTTCGCAAGTAGATAAAAACATTCATCATACAGCAACAAAAAATATTATTTTTATGCATCAATAGCTGTGTTTGACAGGATTACACTAACTTACAACAGCCTACACCAGTAGAGATATTCCACAAATATTCAAGTAAAACTTGGTGTAAAGTCATGTAACATTCTGAAATTTGTGGAATCGCCCCCCTGGTGTAGGTTGGTGTAAGTTGGTGTAGTCCTATCAAACAGAGCTAATAAATCAAATTTTAAATTGATTTAACTGAAATTTTTGAACTTCTGAGTTTTATAAAACTACAACATTACCAATTTAATTCGTAATTAAAAGCAATAATTGTGGTAAGAAGAGACCTAGTCAAAGGAAAAGACAATAAGTATTAATAAATTTGATAATGAACTAACATTTTGAACAGGGATACGCCTGTTTGTTTTGAACACAGCTTTTTATCGGTATTAGCAGTCCAGTATGTATATAGTCAAAGCTGGTAGGTCTGTTTTACTGACGTCATTAATAGGATCTGTGACATCAGTGAGATAACGATATTGTTGTGCATTATCGTTTTTGAATCGTGTACGACGCCGTCGTTCACGATAGCATTTTCTATGGTATTAAATTAAATTTTTATAATTTCTATTCTAAACAAAATTACCACGCAAAGAACATTGAAATCATTATCAACCCAACCCGACTAACTTTTTCCTCCTATGTCTTGGCAATTGATAACGAAATTTTGTACATATTTTTCAATCAAATAGCAGTCCATGTTAATTCTGTATAGTCAAAGATATATATATAATATTTCCGTATTTCATATGTGGCAACACTGGTTGCGGCCTCTTAATATTTTTTTACCTTTGATTAACGGATAATGTTCTCCGTACATCAGTCGTTGTTACTGTGAGAATGTGACAATCATGTCTCACATTTTTCATTTGTGTTTGTGCAGCCTGTGGAAATTCTGTAAACTATGATTTTAGTATTGTGATAATATGTTTGTGATTTGACTTACTTCATTCCATATTCAACCTTGGTGTTGAATAAATATACTCTCGAATCAAGTGACTCTGAATTTAATTATGGTGTTCATTTATTTTGTGTTTTAACATTTTTCAATCATCAATCGTTTGCTCCTTTGTTCGACTTACAGTTTCATGATGTTCTGCGGATCTTCTGGTGATTTGCTGGAGATTTAACATCAAAATCTCACAGTTACGATGTCATAAATAAATAATTTGGGTCAAAATACGTTTTCAATGTGTTTGTTTTTCAAAAGATCTCATCTCACCTCAACATGGTAACCAGAGCTTGCGGTCAACACATAGTAGAAGAAGTTTTCGGAATGTATTAATTGCTTTAATTGAATTTAAAAGAGTTTTGTGTTTGTTTCACCTAAGGTGAAAGGCTTAGTGTCAAGTAAATCCATCATGCAAGGTGATTTGAAAAAGTGAAAATTGACTAAGTAATAATTTGAATAAGTTAAAGTGAATAAATGAAAAATGTAGAAAGAATAATTAAAAGTGTTTAACGAAAAGTTTGAAATAAATGAAAACAATGTTGAATTCCTGGGTACAAGTACAATCGTTGAAGTCGAAAGTTTGGAAAAAGCAAATCAGATTTGAGAATACTTTATGGTTTGGTAAGCCGGTACATCAAATGAAAAACTTTTGGAGATTGTATTTACTGTGTTCCGGCAGAAATTGAAAGAAGAAAATGCAAAAGTGGAGTCAATTTATATCCAGTCAGCAAAGTCCCAAGTACAGAGATAACAGAAATATGGTAAAGTCATCGAGAATCATCACCAAAGCTGAGGGAATCATAAAAGGATAAGTCATAAATATAATTAATTAATCATTATTTCATCTGTTGATGTTCATTATTTTGGGAAAATAACCATAAATTTATGTAAATAATTTCATTTTGATCCATTTTTCATAAATATTCAGTGATTGAGATTTGGAAAGTTGAAACCTGAAAGATACTTGAAGTCTTTCATTTATACTTTATCTTGCTTGTCCTGAATTACATACTCCAGAAAACCTTTGTTTCATTTATTCTTTTGAATTTAATAATGGTAAAATTCAAGACACTACTGCAATTTGTGTGACAAAAATTTTCATGTTCATATGTAACAATATTGCATTCAATTATTGAAAGCTTAAAAATAATTTCATGTCTCTACCATTCTAATATAAATTGATAAATGATAAACGACTGCATATTTAATTTTTATGTTGGAACTTGATCAATAGATTTAATAAATTGTTTTGGAATATCCATTCCTTCATTCGATGATCGACTTTGAATGAATTTTGGCGATAGAATTTGATTCAATATACATGATTAACTTGAAGACACAATGGAGACGAGATCATTTTCATAGTCAGCAAAAGTAATATGACAAAAACATAATTACATAATATTGTTTGAATTATTTAATTTTGTGTTTTATATAATAACTTGCATTTTATATCGCGCAGTTGAGCCCGTGACTTGCATTACCAAGCGGTTGAGACCATGATACCCTTAGATTTAAGTTATCTTGTGTTCTGAGGTAGGGTCTAAATCCTCAAACCCCCGTGATAAATTTTGAAATAAAAGACGTCACATTTTGACACCAAAATGGTTTTTGATGGTTGAAATTACAATACCTGGAGGACCACAATGGTATCCAGTCATATGCTGAGGGACTATATCCCATCATGCATGACATAGAGACAGAAGTACTATTTTTGGGCCTAGACTTGAACATTTTTTAAATCCCGATCCTGTAAACGCTAATCCTGCTAGTGGGATGTCATATTTTCATAATCAGGAGAAAGGCAAATCATTGATATATCAAGGACTAAATAACGAATTGATAGAAAGAGTAAAAGATCGCCAAACAATCAACCAAATACTTAAAATCTTAGATGAGCGATATAAGAGCTGTACATAGGTTACTTACATCAATGTAAAGTAAGCATTCCAAAAATTAAAATTTGATAGTGAGGGAAATATGTGTAGCTATTTGGACCTTTTTTCACACTCGGCTCAAAAAATAAAAGATTGTGGTAAACCTTTAGACAAACAGGAGTAGATCAAGCAATTGTTAATATCTCTTAACATGGACTATGATATGACATGTTTAGAATTTAAGTCAGGACCAAAAAACAATTAAAAAACTTCATGCCATATTAATCGAGAGGTCAGATAGGCTATACAACGAGAAAAAGTCGAAATTCAATAATAATAACAATAGATATTGTAATTTCAACCAAAATAATATATACCAAAGATTTTAATATGGTGGATATTACTATAGATTCAATAATAATAATAGAAATCAATACTACAATCAAAATATAGAACAGGAGAAAATATAATATAATAATAATCAACAACCTCAAACATCTTTCAATAATAATAAATATGAAAACAAAAAGTATAATACAAACCAAAAACAAAACACTTTGCCAAGTTCGAATGGTATGTTTTAAGTTTGATGGCAAAGGACAAATAGCAAATGTCTGTCTGTCAAATAAAGAGGGTACGCAACCTCAAAATAAACTTTATGGTTCTGTACAAAACACTAGATACGGACGAAATAATAATAACAATAATAATAATAAAAATAAGAAAGAAAATGATGTACAATGGTTAATGATGTTGCATTATAAAAACTCTGAGACAAATATTAACAGACCAGATAGTAACTTATTGAATTTAATAACTTCAAAGAGTCATGGACAAGAGTTATCTTCATATTATGTCCCGCTGACAAAACGTATAATGTTAGAAGGTGGAGCCGTAGCACATGTTATATCAGATCTATCCAAATTATCTAATCCTGTTATGTCAGAAAAACCACTAGAAATAGATTAGTATGCATGCCCAACATAAAGTCTCAAGATGAGTGGATGGAATATGAAATAGAAAAAGAAATAATTGAAGAAAGCCAGGAGGGAAGCGAAGTGAATAAAAGGAATCTATAGAAAGAACAGACAACACAAAACTAGACAAAAAACTAATATGGCATAGGAGATTAGGTCACTTGTCTGGGAAAAATTTAAAGTTTTTAGCAAAAGTCTCTAGAGGTATTCCTTCGGGAATTACTTTTCATGATGACGAGTTCCGGCTTTGTGAGATTTGTATGAAAGCTAATTCTAAAGGATTAGGACACAATGGAACTCTCACACAACCTGAGAGGAAACTTAAGCTTGTTTTATCAAACACAATGGGTCCTTTTTTGCCAGACATTAATGATGAAAAATACTGTGGAATACCTTGTCGTGAGAGATATTCTCACCAGAAGGAAATTCTACAGAATTTAAGCGTGTTCAGCCACTTCATACGAATGTATGGGCAAGCCAAAACCAAACCGAACACTGGCGATTTTAGAGCCGGTTCTGTGAGTTTTTATACAGGTTTTGGCGGGTGCACACAAACACACGTACGTAGTAAAATACGTACGTTGTTTAAGTACAGCCAGGTCGCATCATCCCCTACTATCGTAGGTGGCAGCTGGCCGGTTCGTGTACGAATCGTGACATTGATTGATGGATGACGTCACGATTCGTACTCGTATATTATCTGCAAGTATTCGCAGGTAATTACGATCGAACGTAATTCTGTGTGTTGGTTTAACGTCGCAAGGACGATAAGTTGCCTGCCCTATGGGGCGGCGACTGTCGTTGAGGGGTCCGAGCCCCTATACCTCATACCGATGAGTCCCCACAGCTACTCCCCCCCAGTTTTTGCGCCGCAAAGACGATCAAAAATGCGCAAGGCCTGGGGGATGTGCGGGTTTACTTTCGCCTCTGGTCGGCCTCCCACTTCGCCAGAGCACTGCCCACCGCGGCCCCAATGCACTCGTAGGATTCTCTACGGGCGTTTGCTCGGGCTAGGTAGTTTGCCCGGCTGCCTTCACCCCTATGCCTCGGTTTCATGTTTTTCGTTTGGGCATAGGGATGTCGACGGGAGTGAGGGGGCAGCAGACGCCTGAATATCGGCTTCCTGTGCATCGGGGAGTTTGTGTTCCCCGATGTCCAGGCAGCCATCTTTGCCCGTTTGTTCGCGGCCCTCTCTGCCGTGAACAGGAATCCCATTCCTTCCTTCTTCTCCTCGGGTTTCGGCTCCGGCTTCGGGGGTTCCGGAGTCGGAGTCGTCTCCTTCGGGGATCGGGGAGGTGAGATGACCGGAGGTAGCGGAGTCGTCATTTCCGCCAGGACATCGTCAACCGGAGGAGCCGTGTCCATTAATAGCTCCTCCTCAATCCTCTCCAGCTCCGTTTTCGTTTTAGTCATCTGCTGAGCTTTTGCTTTCTCAGCAGATTTCTTGGCGAATTGGAAGCTGGCGGACATTGGAATCGGGATTGGTAATCGTGACATAGAATACAGAATGGGTTGTTTAGGATAAGGCACCAAAAATATCTCAAGAAACACGACCAAGTAATTTGGTGGTTCTGAAACGGATGATTTTACTTCATTTTTCGATTTACCATTACAGTTATTTTTCTTTATTTTCGGATCTTCTTATCTGCACGTAGAGGGGATAGCGCTTAAAATTCTCGGCCGTATACAAGTTTTCCGGTTAAGTTCTGATCGGTTTAAGCAGAGTTATGCCTGAAATAAACTCAGTGAATATTATTTTTTGAATTTTCAGTACAAAGGAATCTCCGTTTGTGACGTCACGTCGTAGAGATTATCTTTGTGGTTAACGGTACTCGCACGTTGCAATGTTTTGTTTCCGTATTGCACGTGGATTTGTTTATTCCTGTCTTCTTCTTTTTGTTGGCATTCCTCGTTTGCTTATCTCCGGAGTTTCTTTGTCTCACGGAGTTCCGATATTCCCCGTATGTTTTTAGCGGGTTTTGACTTTTACTACGGATATTACTTTTTGGGAGTAAATTTTATTTTCTTCGCATTAACCTCTCGGACGTGCGAGAAGGATGTGAGTTTTTGCGTTTTTTAATGCCTGGAGGCCTGCCTCTTTTACGTGGGCATAAGGGGGCCTCGGGATCAAATGTTTTAGTGATCACATCATCCGAAAATTTTACTGTTTTCTTGGGTTTTTCTTGATGTGAGGTATTTTTCTCACATTTTTCGACGAATTCTTCCGTTTTTGTTTCGGAATTTGTCTGTGTATTTTCTGGGTTCTCCTGTTGTAACCTTCTTATTCGTTTATCGTCACTTACCAAATACGCAGGCTTCAATCTGTCGATTGAAATTGTTCTTGGTTCGCCTGCGATGAGTATCACGAAGTTTTTCTCGTCTCGTGATACTACTTTGTAAGGACCGGCGTAAGGTTTCTCCAGCGCAGATCTCATTTTTTCGTCTCTAACAAATACGTGTGACGTATTAGCCAAGTGTTTCGAGACGTAAATCTTGGGCTGGCCATGACGAGCTGCCTGTGTTAGGAAATTGTTGGCATCATTTCTTATGTTCTGTACCATTATTTCGGGGCTAACTTCTTTCGATTTTGTGAAGAAGTCCCCTGGAAGGCGTAGCTCTTCGCCGAATGCTAATTGCGCTGCAGAATGACCTGTATCAGTTTGCAGGGCGGATCGAAGGCCTAAGAGGATGGTAGGGAGTACTTCTACCCATCTCTTGGTATCATGAGACATGATGGAGGCTTTGAGAGCTCTATGCCATCTCTCTATTTTGCCATTGGCTTGAGGATGGTAAGCTGTGGTATGACTGTGTTGAACACCAAGCTTATTTGCCAGCTCTTTAAAGAGCGAGCTCTCGAATTGGCGACCTTGGTCTGTAACTATGACTTCTGGTACGCCATACCTCGCAATCCAGGTATCGTATAACCTTGCAGCTACTGTTGGAGCTGACATCTCGTGAAGAGGGATTGCTTCCGGCCATCGTGTTGCCCTGTCTATTATCGTCAACAGGTATCTGTGTCCTTGGGATGGTGGCAATGGGCCTACCAGATCCATGTGAACCGTTTTAAACCGCTGTGTTTGCTTGAATGATTTGAGGGGCGAACGAGTGTGTCTTCCTACTTTGGATTCTTGACAGTTCAGGCAACTGCGAGCCCATTTGTTGCAGTCAGACTTCATCCGTGGCCATACAAATCTTTCTGAAATTAGTTTAGCACTACATTTTGGCCCAGCATGTGACAGATTATGTACACTGTTGAAAGCCAACCTGCGATATTTTACCGGTAGAAATGGCCTGTTCTTACCTGTACTGATGTCACATGTTAATAAAACATCAGTACCGGGAATTTTTCGCTGTCTCAATTTGAGGGTAGTATCATCGTTCGATAACAGCCCCTGCAATTCTGCATCCTTAAGCTGTGCTTTAGCTATTTCAGCATAAGGCAATTGGACAGGAACCGAGATAGCTTCGATTCTACTCAAGGCATCAGCTGGAGTGTTAAGTTCTCCACTTATATACTGAATGTCGGTAGTCAGTTGACCAATATAGTCTAACTGTCGTGCTCTTCTCGGAGATGCCGGTTCTGCTTTTTGTGTGAAGGCATATGTTAGGGGTTTATGGTCAGTATACACAGAAAAACATCTACCCTCTAACTGGTGCCTGAAATGCTTCAACGCAGCAAAAATTCCGAGCAATTCCCTATCGTAAGTGCTGTAATTCTTTTCTGTTTTTGAGAGCTTCCTCGAGAAGAAAGCTAGCGGTAATTTGATGTTGTTTGAGTCCAGTTGGTACAAGGTTGCACCAATAGCAAAATCCGATGCATCGGTACTTACGCATAACGGCAGACTTTCGTCTGGATGAGCCAACAGAGTTGCATTTGCCAGTGTTTCTTTGATATTTTCAAAGGCCTGTTCGGCTTCTTCGTTCCATTCGAGTGGAGTTTTATCTTTCTTTTTACTTGTCTTTATTAGTGCAAACAGCTTACTTTGTTCGGCTGCTGCATTCTTCATGCAACGTCTGTAGAAATTCACCATCCCCAAGAAACGTCTAAGTTCTGCGACATTTGAGGGCTTCGGGAAGTTCAAAATTGGCTCTACCTTGGTCTTCAAGGGGGAAATGCCTTCGGTCGAGACTTTGTAGCCGAGGAAGTCAATTTCGGTCTGTGCGTATAAGCTTTTGCCTACGTTGATAGTGAGTCCGGCTGCGTGTATACGCTGTACCACGGCTCTCACATTCTCCTCGTGCTGATGCTCACCGCCTTCTGAGCAAATGCAGATATCATCCAGGTATGCATATGCAAACGGCAATTCCCTAAACAGTCCGTTGATAAATCGTTGGAAAGTTTGTGCTGAGTTGCGTAGTCCAAACGGCATTCGAAGGTATTCGAATAATCCAAAGGGGGTTATAACCGCTGTTTTTGGAACGTCCTGGTCGGCCATAGGAATTTGGTGGAATGCCCAGTTGATGTCTATTTTTGTGAACATCGTTTTACCCTTCATATTCGCGTTGAAGTCCATTATGTTGGGGACTGGGTAGCGATCAGGAACTGTTATGGCGTTTAAGGCCCTGTAGTCGCCAACAATTCGCCACTCTCCACTTGCTTTCTTAGTCATGTGGATAGGGGAGCTCCATGAGCTTTTTGAGGGGCGACATACGCCCTCCTCAATAATGCGATGGAAGTACTCTCATGCCCCTTTGAGTTTGTCAGGCAGTAACCTTCGTGCTCTAGCATGGCAAGGCTGTCCTTTGGTTTCGATGTAGTGAACCGTGTCGTGTTTGTACGTAGGATGCCTGCGAATTGAGGGTTGAGTGACTCCAGGATAGTCTGACAGGATCCGTAAGAGTTGTCCGTCGACTTTAGTACAGCTGGATATGTTTGTGTCCAGTCTGTATGCTAGCGTTTTGCCTTCCACACTTTTGTTTTCACTATTGATCAATTTGCCGTGTTTGAGGTCAATGATCAGGCCATAGTGTGCGAGAAAATCTGCACCCAGGATCGGGTTTGGAACGTCTGCAACCGTGAAGGACCACGTCATATTTTTGCTGAGTCCGATGTCGACTTTGCTTGTTTCAAGTCCGTATGCTGGAAGGTTTTGACCATTCACAGTACGGAGATAGTATTTCGGAGGAAGTACTTTTTGGGTTCTATTTACTGGCAATATGCTCAGGTCTGCTCCCGAGTCGATTAAGTAACGTCTCCTGTTTGTCCTGTCCTTGATGAACAGGCGGCGTGAGTATTTTTCCGAGGGGTCTTCGGCCGCACAGATGGCCCCTCGTTCTAGTTTGACGCTTCCTTATTAAAGGTTTTACCCCACCATCTGCATCTATTGTTGCATTTGGTGGCCTCCGCGCCAAACCTGTTGTGAAAAAAGCAACTCTTATCATCCCAATTTCGAGACTGGGTTTTGGGAGATGATGTTCTAGGGGGAGTTGAACTCTGACCCCTGTTTCCGGAACTAGATCTACGGTCTCTTGACCGGGACTGTCGTCCTCTGCTGCTGTTGCTATTGTTGTTGTTTCTGCTTTTCAATCTTTGTCGCCAGCTGCTGTTGGGCTTCGTTGAGCTTTGGCTTTTGATCCTCTTTACTTCTTCGGTCAACTGAGCTATTTGGGCTCTAAGTTGAGCGAGTTCCCCAGTCTCTGCAGATACTGCACTGACCACCGGCTTTGACCTTGTGTTTTCGAGCGCGTTATCTGCGGATTTCGCAAGGAAGTCAAGATCCGCGGATGTGTTGATTACCGTGGAACCAACGGCGGCTAGGCACTGCACAACACTTTGTGGAAGTTGTTTGCAGAACTGGTTGCCTATGACAGAAGGGGCTACGATGTTGTCCGCCTTCTGTCTTAACTTCGCCATGAAGATTGAGGGTTTGTCGTCCCCCATCTTCATACCCCCCATCACATGGTCTATAATTTCATTTTTTGTTTTTCCAAATACTTTCTTTATTTTTCTGACGAACCAGGCATATTTATCCTCTTCTGTCGAAGGGCATTCCATAACGTCCGGAATGTGGCGGATTATCTGTGGAGGCATGCCTCCACAGATGTGTGTATACCGCTGGTTCAGTGTTATGTTCTCTGTTCTGAACCTGCCTTCTAATAGTGTCAACCATAATTCTACCTCATTCGGCAGAAATTCCGGGATATCTATCCTTTGTCTATAGAGATTAGGGTTCTGTCCTGGTTGCATTTGCAAGAGTTGCAGGATCTGGGCCAGAACTTCGAGTGTCAGCTGTGGCTGACTACTACCTCCCTGTGATGGTTGTGGGTTTTCAGTTGGTGGTGGAACCATTGCTATGTCTTTTTGTTGACAAGTGTATTCCACAGTACTACTACCCTCCTTGCTGGTTGAAAACACTGGCTCCTGTGTTTGTAGGACAGGTGTTTTCGGGTCGGAACTTTGGCTTAAAGTCCGACCACTTCTCAACGTTCTAACTGCAAGTTCTTCTTTATTTATTGCAGTTCCCAGTCGTGCTAATTCTGGGTGTTGAGGGCCTTCTTCTATGTTTGCTAAATTCAATGAGTGTCGAGTCGAAGTCGGGGGAGTTGGGGGATGAGTCCAACCTTCTTCCTCCAGGTCTACTGTCTTGTTTCTCTTTATTTATTTATTTTAAAGAGAGGGGTATAAATTCCCACTTCAGTGAACTCTTACTTTGACGACCAAAAGGTGTCTTAGTCTGGGTAAAAAAATATTTTTTAATTTGCCAAGCAAGCGAGAATCTCGCCAGCGCTACTGCGCCAGGTTGTAATAGCGCCGAAGCGCCTAAGACTCCTCACGACGTGGCCGAAATCACGTCGGGGTCACCACTGTGGAATACCTTGTCGTGAGAGATATTCTCACCAGAAGGAAATTCTACAGAATTAAGCGTGTTCAGCCACTTCATACGAATGTATGGGCAAGCCAAAACCAAACCGAACACTGGCGATTTTAGAGCCGGTTCTGTGAGTTTTTATACAGGTTTTGGCGGGTGCACACAAACACACGTACGTAGTAAAATACGTACGTTGTTTAAGTACGGCCAGGTCGCATCATCCCCTACTATCGTAGGTGGCGGCTGGCCGGTTCGTGTACGAATCGTGACATTGATTGATGGATGACGTCACGATTCGTACTCGTATATTATCTGCAAGTATTCGCAGGTAATTACGATCGAACGTAATTCTGTGTGTTGGTTTAACGTCGCAAGGACGATAAGTTGCCTGCCCTATGGGGCGGCGACTGTCGTCGAGGGGTCCGAGCCCCTATACCTCATACCGATGAGTCCCCACAAATACGTATTAATTTTCATTGACCACACCACTAAATATACTTTTATCTCCTCAATTGAAAAAAAATCCATGATCTTTGAAGAATTTAAAAAATTATATTTAAAGTTAAAATTGAAATTCCCGGATGGTCCCATCGCTACATTACAATGTGATAATGCTAGGTAATACCTAGATGATAACATGAAGTCCTATTGTGAGAATAACGGTGTAAATTTGGAGTCAGTGGTTCCATATTCTCCTGAATTGAATGCGATTGCCAAAAGGCAAAACTAAACAATCATGTCTAGAGTTAGGGTTATATTGTTCGATGCGAACTTAGATTTCAAGTTTTGGTCATTGGCAATTGTGACGGCAGTTTATATAATAAATAGAAGTCCAACTAGGGCAAACCCTGATAACAAAACACGATTTGAAATGTTTTATGGCATAAAGCCAGACATATCAAACATGAGAGTATTTGGATCTCTCACCCATAGGCACATCCCTTTAGAAGTCCGCCAACAACAGGCCACAAAGAATAAAAGAAAAAGTGTCACAAAAGAACACCCAAAACTCACACAGCGTTCAGATAAAGGCATTTTTATAGGTTACACCTACAGTGGATATTGTATCAGGGATCCATTACTGGCAAAATTGCACATCACTTGCGATGTCAGGTTTGACGAAACAAAAAATATTATAGAAATAAAAAACACAAATAATAATAATAATTTAAACAATCAGGTGGTGGAATATGAAAACAACACTGAGGAAACTCCTGTACTACTGAACATAATAAACTCATGTTGTAATAAATATATAGAGGACTGTATTCCACAGACATGGGAGGACATCCAGTCCAACCCTTTTTGTAAACAATGGCTTCAGGCCATTAAAGACGAGCTGAATTCATTGTCTGATATGAGCATTTGGGAAGTAGTCCCCAAAGAAGGGAATGTTAGGTTTGTAGATACAAAGTGGTGTTTTACCACAAAACCTAATAACCTAGGGGTTCATATTCCAAAGGCTAGGCTTGTTGTGAGAAGTTTTAAAGATCTCACTCACTATTCCATGACTGAAACATATGCCCCCGTAATCCAATACTGGTTAATTAGGTGGATTCTATCAGTCACTAATAAGTATGGTTTAAATCTAATACAATTTGACATAAAAACTGCCTTTCTCAACTCACAAATAACATACCTCATATTTTTATCTTCCCCTAAAGGCTGCCAATTAGGCGAAAATAAATGCCTCAAATTAATAAAGTCCATATATGGTGTCAAGACCTCATCGAAGATTTGGTACGATCTATTGAACTCAAGGGTAGTTCAAGCTGGTTTCAGCCAGTCAAAAATTGATCGATGCTTGTATACTAAACAAGATAGCAGTGGCGCAATGGCGTTTTTGATAGTCTATGTAGACGATATGCTGCTTGCAAGCAACCACGATGAATTGACACATGAGTTAATAAATACACTTAACAAATATTTCACAGTAAAAATAGAAAATAACCCTACTTTTTTTGTTGGATTTTAAATAGACCACGATACCTCACAAAAACAGGTAATTTTAACCCAATACAGGAACATAGATAAGATTCTCCAAAAATTTAAAATGACGGAAAGTTAACCCATTTCAACACCCATGGAGTCTGGGCTAAAACTTAACAAACCTACAGATGGGACTGATGACACCAAATTCAGGGCTATGATAGGGAATTTGCTATATGTAGTGAGACTAACCCACCTGGACATTGCATTCCCTGTCAATTATTTATCACCATTTCAAACCTCCTCAAATAATTAAATTAAGAATTATGTTTGTCGTATCATCAGATACCTTAAAACAATCCGTGATTTTGCATTGGTTTTCTACTCCGACCAATCACAAATTAAAGCCTTTGTCGATGCATCATATGCACCTGACATAGATGATTCACCCATAGACATAAATAACTTGGAGAAAGGGTGCTATACATCAGGATTCATGATTTTTGTTAACACTTTCAAGTCTAAAGACAAGCTGGGCTTGTTTTGGGTGGCAGACATTTCTAGTCTCTAAATTCAAATCTGAAACTTTCCCAGTAGTCTAAAGACGAGTGGAGCTCGTTTTGTTTGGTCACTCCCTCTAGTCTGGGCTTTTTGGACCTATTTTAGAAAAATCATAATTTCTCCCCTTTAAATCCTAAAAATCTAAAATTTTAATATGTTGTATCTAAATGTCCAAATAATCAGGAGAACGTAAAATTAAGTAATGAAAACCTTATTTGCCAGTATTATATTGTAGTACAAAATTGAAAAAAAATGAAAAAAAAAAATTTTTTTTCATTAAAAAAAAAAATAAATAAATAATAATAATAATAATGGAAACAAAAAATTATCGCCAAAATTTGGCTTTTGTATGAAACGTCTTGAAACAACTCTCCAAACAAAGAGGTATTAGACACTCAGAATAGGAGTACTTTACCTTTGAACAAGTTTTCTCATCATAAAAGAAAAAATCATCACCCATTTTTAAGTTTTAAAGCTCCAAATTACATTGTAATTTTCAGTCAGTTCACATCGAAAAATCTCTGTAAAACGTGTCAGAATTGACGTAGAAAGAAAAAAAAAAGGGAAATGAAGCCAGAACTACCCTCTACACATATGTGAAGTCTAAAAACAAGTGGGACTCGTTCTCATGTTGGTATTAATTTTTGAATATAAAAACGAGCTGGGTTCGTCCTACAACTAGAGTGTCAGTTTGATGTTGGGTTAACGACATAACTGTGGTCTGGAGATTAGTGGAAAGCATTTACTCTATAACTGATCCAGTGCAAGTGTTTGAGGACAACATATTGGTGTCCCACATAGCATCTGGTGGAGGCAAGAATTGATCCAGGTCTCTTGCGATCAAATGTTAGGCTCTACTGGAGGCATTCTAGCAAAAATAAATCGCCTTTAATGACATTAGGTCTTTCGATCAACTTGCTGAAGTTCTTACTAAAGCTCTTGATTGGAAAACTTACTAGAACCTTGTTTCAAGAATACTCCGAGTAAGTCAACTTTTTGGCTAATTGTCTTAATTGACACAACCCTGTAAAATTTTTGATATTTGGTTTTTGGACTGCGGATGGGCGTTGGTCTTTTAGCACCTATCGTAAACCAAATGGTCCATAAATTTGTTGTCACCAATTCACCTCATTACATGTATCAATAGGTTTGCCATCACTGCTTTGTCTCTCTTATTGACATCAGCATTAGTGATGTTAAAAATTTTTATATGTATTGATACACACAACTGTATTGAAATATCGATACATTGCTCGATACTCAGAATACGTCTCGATATATTTTATACATTCAAAATAAAAAACATAAATAAATAAATAAATAAAAGCATGGGAGGGTCCCCCTTCACATATTTAATGTGTCAACATTCAGCTGAGCGCCCTCAGCCCACCATGGATGTCTGCTTGTGTGTGTGTGTGTGCTATGTGAAAAACAGAATTTGAAACTGGACAGTGCACCAGCAATTTTTTTATGCAATCTCAACTTTTTCATATCTAATATTTTTTTACACCTAGAGAGCCTAGATTCGTGACTTCAAAATTTTCTTGGATAGACTTGATAGCATCTTGAACAACTTGATCGCTAGAGCCCAAAATTAAAATGTTGTCAACTAAAGCCAACATTATCACAAAATTTTGCTACTTGATTTCATAAAAATGCAAGCTTGACGTAATAATGGAACAGAACCCTTACTCTTGAGAATTTTTGAAAATTTTACATACCATGACCCAGGTGTAGTGGCTAACCCATACATAGCTTTATTTAACTTGAGTGCATAAAGTTTATTGTCGAGATCAATACCCTGAGGTACTGAAGTATATTTATCTCGATCAATTTCACTATTAAGAAAAGCAGTCTTAATGTCTAGCTGTGTAATTCTTAACTTAAGTTTAAAAGCTAAAGAAAAGAACCAACAAATTGTTTTTGCAGTTGCAGTAGGTGAGTATGTATCTTGAGTAGTATATTTCTTTTGATCAACAGCACCAACTATTACAAGGCAAGCTTTGAAAGCTCCATCGAGTTTAATGGTAAAAATCCACTTCCACAGAAGTAGTTGATGACCCTTAGTAGATGATTTTCGGACAATACGCCAAACCTTGTAACAATTTAGTGACTTGATTTCTTAAATAATTGCTTCCTTCCATTTAGGACAGTCAGTTGATTTTAATGTCTCTTATTTGTATGATTGTGGTGCATTAGGAGAAGAAACCTTTGTTTTATCTCTTTTATTATTTGCATCTGAGATACGAAGTATTTGCACAGAGCCATCAACCACTTGATTTTCTTGAGAAAATTCCCAATTATATTCAATTTTGATTATCTCATCTTGGGAATTATTTTCATCAACTTAAACTTGATTAATGGGAGGAGCTATATCTTGATTAGGACTTGGGCTTGAATTTACTTGACTTTCTACCAAACTATCAGTACAAGCAACGTTAGTAGATAGAGAATTATCTTGATTTTGAACTTGAGTTAAATTTTCATCAGGAAAATCTAATTCTTGGTCACTAAATTCTTAAATAGTTTCTTAATGTTCATTAATTGCATCCCTAAATATTTTACTTTCATCAAATTTAACATTGCATGAAATTTTAGTCTTTTTAGTAGCAGGATTATATAAAATATAATCTGTTTTAGTGTAACCTACTAAATATTGTTTAGTACTAACTATATGAAATTTTCAACCAATAGGTTGATTTTCTTGAAGTACATAAGCCAGAGGCACTTGATAAATCAGGCTTATTACCGTAAAACATTTCATAGGGTGTCTTGAAATTTAGTGCTCTATGTAGTGACCCATTATACTATAAATATTCAGTGGCACCAGCAGCTAAGCCCGAAAAGAAAGTGGGAAATCCACTCTCTTGAATTAATGAACAAATCTTGACTTCAATAGTTTGATTAGCCTTTTCCACAGTACCATTATGCTCACTAGTATATAGACCAGAGGTTTCTCTCTCAATTCCTAAATTTTCAATTAACTGATCCATGTCCTGGTTAACAAAATCAGAACCATTATCACAATGTAAAGTTTTACATTGACCTTCTTGAGGAAATTGAGACATCTTGAAAAACTTAGTCACTTCATACTTTTTATTGAGTACAAAAATACTAATATACTGAGTATAATCATCTAATAATACGAGTAAATAAAAATGTTTTTCTTGATAAAGGTAGTTTGAGAGATTGAGCCAATTTCATCAACGTGAGTTAATTCACCTGGTCTTGAAGCTCGTTCACGATCTTTATCAAAATGTTCACGAGTCATTTTTGTTTGATTAAAAACTTGACAATCTTGAACTGTGTCCAGACAAATTTATCTGGGACACCAAAAGCAACAGAACGAAGACAATACAAATTTGGGGAAGAAATATGCCCCATCCTACGATGCCAAATATTCCTTTCATTCACCAATTTTAAACTTTGTTCGTCACTAATCATTTTCTTGACTTTTCAGATTTTTCTTTTACCAGTTTTCATACGATAAACTGGTAAAGAATTCGAATTATTATTAATATTACTTGAATTTTCTTGACTTGATACCGCCTTTGAATCCTGCACAATTTTACCAGAATTTGCGGAGTCGATATTACTTGATTTATTGTGTTGATTTTTACTTGACTCCATTTTATCAAACTCATTGATCCAGGAGTCATCAACATCAGATCCATCAGTAGCAACATTAGACCCATCAATTTCAGACCTACTATTGCTAGACGATTTACTTGATTTGGGGGACTTCTTGATTTTTATTACCTAGACCACTTTGATCTGTAATTTCTGACAAACTCGGATCATTAGTATACTCAGATAATAAAGTTGATTTACCTTTGAATATTCTTGATAGATCCTTCTTGTAATTCTTGATATTTTCATTCAATCTTGATAGGACAAATTGGTATTTATCTTGACTTGAAGCAATCTTGATAATTGGGTTATTTAACCTGACCTCTTCTTGCCTGTGAAACGTAACTTGATTAGACTCGCAGAGTAACTTGATATTATTATCATTAGCAAAATGCTTAATACTAATTAGACCATTTGCTAAACCAGAAATTACTAAGACTTCTTTCAATACAAAGGTAAATATTCTTGAAGACGATTCGTAATTTAGGGTAAATAATACCATACCTTCAGCCGTAGCTTTAAAATACTATATTTTCCAGCTTGTCCCAAAGTTTTCTCTTTTGGGAAAGCTCGATAGTTTAGAACTTGGTGATGGTCAGTTACAGCATTACTTGTGGCCCCACTATCAATCATGAAAATGTCAGTGTCTTGACTTGAAATATCTTGATTTTATGAATCTTGATTATTAATAACATTTAAATAAAATAAATGTAACTAACTTGAGATGATGTTTGAATCCAGTTGTGGCTTAGGACAATTTCATGCTTTGTGACCCAGCTTCTGGCAATATTAGCAAACTTTCTTGTTCCCATTGAAACATTTGTCAGCTGTATGACTGTTCCAGCCACAATCCCTACACCGAACTTTCTTTTCTTGAGGCTCCTTCTTGACATCTTGATTCGTCTTCATAGACAATGAAGGGGTTGTCTTGACACTTGATTTTGAACTTGATTTGTTGAGAGTTTTATAGTTCAAAGTACTTGATGAGGAGTTTGACGATTGAGCTGGTCATTTACTTGACAAAGGAGTAGAGGGAGTAGACGCTGCCTTTTTTTTAATATTCTTGACATTTTGCAATATTTTCTAAAGGTTTGGTAGATGTCGACTTCTTCCTTTCTACATAATCCAATAAGGATGTACGTAGCATTTCCTCCGACAAGTCTTTGCCAGCTTGTGTACATAATGTATCAATGACCGCCTCGAATTAAGGATTTAATTTTTGAATAAACTTGATAAGCCAGAAAGAGGGTATAAAAAGTTGACCAAATTCCACAAGACTTCATCGTGTAGCATCGAATTTAGACAAAAACAGAATTAATTCAGTGTTTTCTACATACTTGAGTTTGTCAAGATGGTTCATGACAGCAATCATGTCATGAATCATCTTGCTACCATACTGCCTCTGGAGTTCTAGATAAATTTCATAGGCTGATTCGAGATGAAAGATTAGCATCTTGATAGGTTGTGCTACATTCATACGAATCAGATTCTGCACTTGAGCATCGACTCCTCCCTCGGCAAATATTCTCTGGAAGCTCCAGGTGTTCAGCTCAAGGATATGCAATCCACTTGATTGCATTTGCTGCTGCTAAGTCATTCTTGATATTGCATTCCCACATCTTGAAATTTTGTTTGCCCTTGAGTTTCTTGTTATTTCCATACGTACGCAATGGAATAAGTGGGACAATTTGAAATTGGCCCATCGTCGGGTAACATTGATACTGAAATGAAGTATTCATTGGAGTATAAACATTACCTGGCAAACTTGAACCAACTTGACTTTCATCGGGTACGAACAAACTTGAATCATGATAGACCAAAGGGTAACTTGTCACTTGAGTTGCAGGCATAAAGCCTGCTCTTGATTCTTGATAATCTGGTCCACAACTAGAACTTTATTCTTGACCGACTGTAGTTAAACTAGGTGGAATAGTGATATGACTTCTTGAAGTAATTTTTGAAAAATCAAGTGCAGCGAGTGCATTAGATGCTGAGTGAACAATCATGCTATCGACATTTGATGATGATTGACTTTCCGACAAAACACTTGAATAATTTTGGTTAATATTTACTTGCCTTGAGCTTGATAAATGGGCAGATGGTGATTTACTTGAACTTGATGCAGTTACTTGACTCAACAAAATACTTGACGAGCTTGATGACATCGTGAACATTGTATCTTGATTCAGCTTACAAACAGGAACAATTTTCTCTTGATTGAACTCGATGGTTGGGGATAATGGCTGGCCTGGTTGAACCTTTTTTATGATTTTTCCAGAATCCAAAAAGGTAACGGTGAAATTGGATTGAACTGTTGTACCAGTAGTAGTCTTGATTTCGCCAGCCATCTCAGAGAGTTCTTGAACAAGCAGTAGATCTTGAATCTGAACAATTTTGTCCAAAGTATCAGTACTTACCATACTTACTGTGGGATTGAACAAAATTTTCTTGATTTTCTTAGCCTGTTTCCTCTTGATGACCAGAAGAGCTGGAGCTTGAGATCAACCACGACATGTTTTTGGAGCCATGAAGGCGAATTTTGACATATGACACTCGCAAATTTCTTGACAGAAACTTGAAAAGTTAATTTATTTTTAATTACGAACTTGATAATTTCGTATCTCTATAGGTACGACAATGAGACTTGAACAACAACAAAGGCGCAAACACGCGAACACACTTGAAATCTGCTATCACTTTATATTTAAATTAGACGCCAATTACGAACAACTGAGTCAAACTTAAACATGAAAAATAACTTGAATTAAATCATTGATTGACTTGAACACCTAATTAATTAATAATCTTTATTATAAAATAGGCGAAACATGTTTATAGTATTATCGCCAAATTGAGTACAGAATTATGAGCGTCATCTCACGACCAGAAAAAAATTGATATATATATATATACATAGGGCACATATCAAAATGACCAGAACTTGACTGATTTGTATCTTGATGCCAGTAGTACCAACTTCTGGTATCTAACATTTCTGCACCTCTAAAAGGTCATGTGTCTGCTTCCGCACTAATATATTCAATAATTTGTAGATAAATAAGTTATAACACTTATTCCTTCAAGACAAAACTAAGAAAAATCAAAGGAAAAACGAAACTTGCATAAGATTTACATCGTTGATAACTGAAGTAAGGTTGAAATCCAAGGAAAGGAACAAGTTAGTTAGAGATACTTTAATGCAATGATCGAAAGTACAAATTACAAGTTTGAGGAAGATGAACGATCTCCCTCCATTACGAGATTAAAGTTTGAGTGGGAAATGAGTTTCAGCGTTCTCGGGTGAACGAATGAAAAAAGTTGTGTGAATAGTGTTAGTTTATGTTATCGAAAGTAGTTGCGCTAAGTGTTAATAAGCGAGTGCTGGTGGAGTGTAGAACAACACCCCCCCACAGACCAACGAAATGAGCGAACATGAATTATCGCAAGAACGAAAATTAATTTTGAATTTTTATATTATTACACATTTATGTTCATTTCCCAAACAAAATAAATAAAATTAAATAAATTACATAAAATTTGAAGTGAAAAGCTTTAATCTCAGACCTATCTGATGATTAAGTTTTCTTGGCAGAGGATGCGAATTAGTTTTTGAGCGAATTTTGAAGAAAACGAATTAACGAACGAAATTATATAACATGAAAAAGAATTTGTTTTATTACACAAACTTCAACAACATAATAACAATATAAAATTATTTCAACAAAATGAAGTATTGGACTTTAACTGAGATTGTAACAAAACGGAATAAAAAGCAAGAAACTAATATGAGTAATCTCCTTCTAGTTTTGTTTGATTAAAAGTGGGAAAAGAATGATTCAGTGTTACCGTGTTGTTAGGTGACAATGTGAGCGAGGTTGCATGACTACCACCACAACACCTCCCTATAGTCTTGCATCCAAAGATCACATCGAGACTAAGTTCCCATTTTCTAGAATGCCCTATCTAGTTTTATTTATATATTTGTGTTTTTGAAAATAAAAGGTAAATATTTATTACTAAAAGAAAACATGATATCTCCCAGTTTTGATATTCCTCAATGACGTTTATTAGTTATTATCGAGATTACTCAAATTATTACAACAAAATGAAAATAAATAACAATGTAAAATAGGAAGTGTGTAAAACAAATAAAATAAGTCTTCGATTTTTCATCACATAAATGGATGATAATTGAATACGATGAAATTTTATTTTCAATTTGTTTCAAACGCAAGTAAGTAGAAAATTCTATCAAATATTTTAGTGTATTTTTCCAAATTCATGCAATCTAACTAATATTTTATTTTATTTTTCTTATTCAGATAACAATAACTAAGTGAAGGATTTATTCTCTAACGAATATGAAGCAGAATCAAACAGGTTAATTTCCAAAGTATTTATCTTTAAATAGTGTATATCTTTTGTTATAGAAAGAACTTATTTATTTTTCATGTACTGGTTAAATAGAAGGAAGAATGGATAATTCAACCGAATTTTACCAGTTTTGTTCAAAAATATGCAAGTATCTGAAGTAATTATCAGATTGAAAGGTTTATTTTTACCAATTTTGACAAGTATTTTTATTCATATCCTATCTATATTTTCAATAATTGACAATTTATGAGCATGAATTTGGTTTAGTTGTGAGATAAAATAAAATGAAATTAAATAGAATATAACGTAACTTCTAGTATGATTTGTGAAAGTGTTATCATATTATTCTTAACATAAAAATTTTAAAACTTATGAAAAAGTCAACAATGAAAGAGAAAAGGCTAAAATTCTTAAAATTTAATAATACTAACATATTTGGTTTCATCTATCACATTCGAGTAATGTATAAAATACAATAAGAAACGAGTATGAAAATGAAAAATAAAGATGAGATTTAGGTTTATTTCACCTTTATATTATCTCAATTCTAGTGTAATGAATAATATTAAATAAAAAATAAAAATATGTTTCTCACAATAATAATTATGAGATGATTATATACTGAGTAAATATTTAGCACATTTTCTTGGGTACTAACCCCCCTATGGGTGTGATAAAAACGATTTTCTTTTCTTGAATAATTTCAAAAAATAGAAGTATCAAGAATTTGATTGATTAAATTTAAATAACTAGTTTTATCAAGAGCTTTGGTCATGGTATCAGCTAATTGATCCTTTGATCTGACAAATTTGATTTCGATAATTTTTTCATTTATGGCTTCTAAAATAGAATAGCACTTAATCATCAATGCTCTTGCCCTTTTTTGGCCACCTCCCAAGCAAATTCTCAAAGCGCTAATATTGTCTTCAAAAATTGTTACTGGTTCACTAAGTCCAAAAATAAATTTTTTGAGATACCACATAACTTTTAAATCTTCTAGAGCATCAAAAACTGCTATTGTTTCTGCTGCTGTAGATGATGTGGCTATAATACTTTGTTTATGTACATTCCAGTTCAACAAGTCTCCATTAGTGTATATGAGGTACCCAGTAATACTTTTGCCTTTATTTAAATCAGTAATTTCAATATTTTTTGAGTTGTCTATATCTGGAGCATATGAGGCATCGATGTATGAGTGTATTCCCTTTTCATCTGAATTAAACTTTAAAACGTAATTTCTGGTATTTTTAACATATTTAAATACTCTTCTTGCATAATTTTTAATTTGTTCATTTGAGCATGTTTGATATCTTGATAGAAAATTTACGGCAAATAAAATGTCAGGTCTTGTTATTTGCGCTAGATATAGGAGTGCACCAATCATAGATCTAAATTCGGTATCGTCTTGGCCATTTTCAGGTTTAGAAATTTTTAAGTTTGTCTCCATTGGAGTATAATGTGGTTTGGACTTATTTAAATTAAATTTTTTTAATATTTTGTCAATATATTTTGATTGATGTAATGAAATGGTTTTCTTATTTAAATCCCTATTTATTTCAAAACCCACAAAGAATTTTGGATTTTCGGTTATTTTTAGAGTGAATGAGTTTTAAAGTTTTTGTGTTATTTCATCGAGCATCTGATGAGAGTTGGATGCCACGAGAATATCATCTACATAAATAATAAATAATAAATAATTTCCTTTTTCATTATTTTTGCAATATAAACATCGATCAATTTTCGATTGCGTTAAACCAATTTCTTTACAAGTACCATCTAATAAGTCAAACCAGTTTCTTGACGAAGTTTTTAGACCATAGATTGATTTATTTAATTTTAGAAGGTGTTTTTCTTTATTTGCAGGACAACCTTCCGGAATTCTAATGTATACAGGTTTAATGATGGGCGAGTTTAAAAAGGCTGTTTTTACATCAAATTGACGGAGTTTTAATTCATATTTGTTGGCAGTGGACAACAACCATCTTATTAACCAAATAGGAATTACAGGTGCAAAAGTTTGATTTAAATTATATTCATTTCTATCTTTGAAGCCACGAGCAACTAATCTTGCTTTGGCTTTCATGTCACCATTTTCATCATTTTTACAAGTGAAGATCCATCTTGCATCTACTATGCTTACATCATTTTCTTTTGGTACAATTTTCCAGACATTCAATTCATCCATAGATTCAAATTCTCTTTTATGGCTTCCAACCATTCATTTTTAAAGGGATTGTTTTTTATATCATGGAAATTTTTGGGTATATGATCCTCTAAAAAATAAATTTTATTTTGGCTTATTACATTTACAACTAAATTTTCGTTTTCTGTAAGGTTCAGATTTTCGACATATTCTGCTGGTTTAACGATTAATTTTTCTTTTTTAAGATGCATAATATTTTTTTCTTCATCAAATTTGACATCACAAGCATTATGTGTGTCAGTTGTGTAAGGATTTCTTAAAGCATATCCCGTATTAGTGTACCCAACTAATAAATTTTTTTCGGCACGAGGAGCTAATTTAGGGTCAATATTTTTTGGTTTTCTTTTAAAAGCTTTTGTTGCTGTTTGTTTGCAAACTTCTACAGGGATGTGACGATAAGCAACACATCCAAATACTTTTAAATTTTGGATATTGGGTTTTCTTCCGAAAAAAAGTTTGTAAGGAGTTTTATTTCCCTCATTAGCCCTAGTTGGCGATCTATTGATTATATATGCGGCTGTTGGAACAGCATATGACCAAAATTCAATTTCTAATCTACTTTCTATCAACATAGTTCTAACCCTTTTCATTATTGTCTGATTTTGGCGTTCCGCCATGCCATTTAGTTCTGGTGAATAGGGTATGACTTGGTCTAATTCTATACCTTCATCTTCACAGAATTTTCTTAATCTAGTGTCTAAATATTCTTTTGCATTATCAGTTCTTAATACTGCTATTGGTTCATCAGGAAATTTATTTTTCATACTTTTTGTAAATTCAATAAATCTTTTGTAGGTTTGGCTTCTATCAATTATTGGAACCACAAAGGTATATTTTGAAAAATGATCTATAAAGGTCAGAATGTATTTCTGCCCCCCCTATAGCTGTTGTGAAAGGACCCATGATATCAGATGATATTATTTCTAATTTTCTATTAGGCCTATTTCTTATTTTATTGTGGCTGAGTCTTTGTGAATTTGCAAGTTTGCAAATTTCACAGTTTAAAAAATCTGTATTATTAAATTTTAAGTTTGTTGGTATCCCTACTTGCATTTTTTGCAAAATTTTTAGGTATCTTCCATTAATATGAGCTAATCTACTATGCCAAAGATTTTTTTTTTATCAGAATTTTCATTATTTTTACAAAAATTATTAATTGTTTCATTACTATTGGTTTTATGAGGTTCATTAGAGTTTTGGTTATCAATATTTTCTTTATAATCATTATCATTAAATATTTCGGGAATTTCATTGGGATTTGAGTCATTTTGTATAACAATTGGATGATGTGAAGGTTCAGCCTCTTGGCTAGTATGGATATCTTGTTGATTTTGGATATTTACTAGGGTATCTTTTTTTTATTGTTATTTTGAGATAAATTTTTATTATCATCTTCTACTATTTCTTCACTAATTTCATATTCATCCCATTCATTTTCTGAATCAACTATTTCTTCCTCAATTTCGTAATTATCCCATTCATCCCCTTCATTTTCCACTATTGGCATTGCTTTTTCTTTTTCCTCAATTATTTCATATTTTACATAAAAGACTCCACATTCTTTTTTTGCTGTTAAAATTATTTCTCCTGACTCAATTTCATAAATATCTGCTTCAAACTGTTTCTGATTGATACCATAATTTCCATTTTCTGTTATTTTTATTCCAGACATTATGTCTAGTGCCAGTTCTGGGACATAAAAGACTTCACTCAATTTGATTTCTATTTGGTTGCCATAACGATTTTCCACTACGATTAATAATTCACCTACGTGAGTTGCCTCAAGATAATTTTCTTTTATTGCAACTAAAAATTGCCTTGGTTTTTTTAGTTTTTTTATATTTCTTAATTTTTTCAGGTCAGATGTAATGTTTACTTCAGCTCCACTATCTAATAATAATTTTTTTTGTAGATATAATTTATTTTGTTTTTTAATTACCATATTTAAGAGTTTGGGTTCTTTTTTATTTCCTTCATTATTTTTTTTATTTTGATTGGGGTTTCTGTTATTTGTAATCTTAGCTATTTTTGGGCAATCTTTTTGTAAATGTCCTCTTTCATTACATTCAAAACATTTTAAATTTGTTTTAACTTCTTCTTCATTATTATTTTGTCTATTATTGCTGTAATTTTGGGGTCTATTATTCCCATAATTTTTGTAATTATTTCCACGATAATTGTTATTATTATATCCATTATTATTGCCATTAGATCTGTTATATGGACGATAAGTACCTCTATTATTTCAAAAAGGACCATAGTTATTACGTCTTTGCCCATTAAAATTTGAATTTGAACCATTATTAAAGTTTCTTCCATTATTATTTCTAAATCCATTATAATTATTACGAGAATTATTGTTATTATATCCCTTATTAAAATTTCTTCTAGCTAGAAAATTTTGTCTGTTATTGCCTCTATAATTTTGGCCATTATTATTATGGTTTACATTAAAATTTCCGAAGTTTTTTAAAAAATCTGTTTCATTTTTACTTTCATAATCTTCTATAATTAATCTTTTCAATTTTTCAATGGTTTTCTGCTCCTGAGGTAAAACATTAAAAATTGATTTTGGAATAGCTTGGTCATGACATAGACCACTGTAAAATTGGTTTAATTCTTGTTGGGGTGCTATTGTCATTCCTGAATCTCTTACTTCTTGTAATAATTCTTCAAATCTTTGAATATATACATTTATATTGCCTCCAGGTTTACATTTAAAAGCAACCCATTTACTGTAGGATTGACTAGCTACAACCTCAGTAATTGCTCCATAAACAGAATCTAATTTGTCAAAAATTTGATCCACTGTTTTCAAACTACGAATTTGTATCGCTATTTGGGGAGATACTTTATTTAAAATGAAATGTTTTGCATTATCTTGCATTACACAGAAGGACCTATGTTCAAGTGGTGGATTATATATATCTTTTTCACAATTTTCAATGTAATAATTTCGAGATGCATGATTTTTTTGCCAGACACTATAATATTCTGCACCATTTATCGCATATTTTATTGTTTGACGCCATTGTTGATAAAATCTCCCAACAAAAATTTTAGTTTCAGCAGAGGTAATAGGTTTAATTTTTTCTTTTTCTTTTTGAGAAGGCATATTGTCAATATTTTCTATATCACTTTCTAATAGACTATCTGATTGACCTAGTTTTATTTGTAAATCCTCACTATCTTGATTACTACTCACAAAAAGTTCTTTTCTCACTGGAGTTTTTTTAGTTTTATCTGAAATTATACTTTTATTTGGTGAATCAGCTTCAGCTCTAATTGTTTTTTTTTTACTTTTATCAGGAGTTTTCGTAGCTTTTGGTGTAGTTGGAGCCAGTGTAAATTTCTCTGATTCTCTTTGACTGGACTTAGTTTTTCTAATTTCAATAATTCCTCTTCTAATACTTATTGCTATTTCAAAACCTTTATTTTCTTTTTGAATTAGATCATCAAGGAATGCTAAATTTTCATTATTTTTATCAAAGGGTAGTTCAATTTGATCCAGTTTACCGTATTTTGGTAACTAAATAAATGGTAGTTTAAAAAATAATCAATCTAAAATCTGAACATTGAATTTTCTGAAATTATTCCAGGTACCCAATTGTAAATTATAAATTGAAATTGTTCATGGTTATATTTTATGGAACCGAAAATAAACTTACTATTCTAATTACAATTTCAGAATTGTTGAATACCAATTCCAGTTGCCCTATATGCTAAATATTTGTACCAGCAATTATTAGTTATGCACATAAAACCATCAATTTGTTTAGTTATAGTATAAAAATCCGAAATAAAAATATGATTGTTGTGCTCAACTATTTTTCCTAAAATGTCTAATTTATAAGATTCGTAGTAAATTGTAGAATAGAAACCAATTTGTTTGTTTAAATATTCACCCCAAATTATTTTAAAATCAGTGATTTTTTCCTTTTCTTCAGTTGCTTTTCTTAATCTTTTTAAATCTTTTTTGCTCAAAATAGTCTGACCTTTTTGTAATATCATTTATTAGTAGGAGAAAAATTAAAATTTCGATAGGATTATTTCGATAAAATCAATTCAGAATTCCGATAAAACGAAAGTGGAATTAAATTATCAAATAAAATTTCAAAAATAATAAAATAATTTCAAAAAAAATAAATAATTTCGATTTGTTTTAATTAAATTTCGATACTATTCGATGTATATTCAAGAATTAAACGAATATTCTCGAATGTATTTTGTCACTTTCAAGATTGAAGCAAAAATTTTCAGAAAAATTTAGTATTAACTTGACATAGTTGGCACAACAGAACAATAGAAAACGACATTAAATGATCATGATATTTTTGTTACCTGAATAGGATTACGATTACCGATTACAATGTTGAACAAGTTGTTGCAAATCACTGGAATACTGGCAATTTTCAGCAAAGTTTTGATCTGGTGATGATTTGATTTTGATGATTTTGGGCTGAATTTACTGGTTGAACTCGATGACCATTACCATTTTTGCACTTTTAAAGACGTTTTGACATACCAATGACTCCGATGATTACCGTTTTGAACGTTGAACTCAACTTTTGAAAATTATTTTGCAATTTTTGATGACCAGTTGACCAATACTTATCATCGTTTATTCGGTGAATTCTTCAGTTTTCAGCACAAAAATGAAACTCGGCAGATGAAGAACTATCCCAGTTCCTTGTAAATTATCCCAATTTACTCAATTATTGTTCGAGAAGAACAAAAAAAATGATTACAAAGCGATGCTACCATGAAGTGAAAAGCTTTAATCTTAGACCTATCTGATAATTAAGTTTTCTTGGCCGAGGATGTGAATTAGTTTTCGAGCGAATTTTGAAGAAAACGAATTAACGAACGAAATTATATAACATGAAAAAGAATTTGTTTTATTACACAAACTTCAACAACATAATAACAATATAAAATTATTTTAACAAAATGAAGTATTGGACTTTAACTGAGATCGTAACGAAACTGAATAAAAAGCAAGAAACTAATATGAGTAATCTCCTTCTAGTTTTGTTTGATTAAAAGTGGGAAAAGAATGATTCAGTGTTACCGTGTTGTTAGGTGACGATGTGACCGAGGTTGCATGACTACCACCACAACAAAATTAAATAAATGATTAATAATGACTAGATTACAACATATATTTCGATGTATTTTCGAAATTATTTATTGACATATTGTATTGCGTTAACGGATTTCAATTCGGATATTTTTTTCGATCTTTCATGTTGTTTGAGAAAAATTTTGTTCAATTTTGTTTAGTACTTGTTGAATAAGGGTGTTCCGAAATGTGATAAACTAATATCAACTAAACGTGTGAAATCATGTCGATGATTTGTATTCGAATCTCTGTTCATTCAAAAGCTGAATTTGCAGAGATGACAATGAATACCTACACAAAAATAAATTTTATTTCAACAAGTATTTTTTGGCCTAAAGAATATAATATATTATTAATTTTGTTTGAACATGTGATTTTTCTTTTTCTCGAACATTATATTTTCATGTACTATATTACAAAAAGTGAGATTATTGTATTCAGTGATTCGTGACTTGACATATTATTAACTTTGAATATTTGTATTCCTTCCCCTTTTGAAATAAATGATTTTCTCAATAGCTTTCATCCATTCTTTTCTAAATGGATTATTTTTAACATCTTTATAGCATGTTGGTATACAGTCTTCGATCCACCTATTATCTATAGTTTTTGTAATATTAAAAGTGTTTATATTGACTAAATTTTTTACAAAATTTGCTGGTTTAAGTACCAGTTCCTGTTCACAATTTTTTAAATTTGATATATTTTTATTTTCGTCAAACTTAGCATCACAAGATATATTGAATTTATTTGAAAAGGGGTCTCTAATGCAATATCCCGTAGTGGTATATCCCATGAGTATTCCCTTTTCTCCCCTTGGTGCAAATTTTGGGTCTGTTCTTTGTTCATTTTTATTTTTAGATTTAGTTGCACTCTGCTGTCGAACTTCTAATGGAATATGCCTATAAACTAATGATCCAAAAATTTTTAAATTGTCCAAATTGGGTTTTTTACCAAAAAAAATTTTGTATGGAGTTTTATACTCTGAATTTACTCTTGTTGGTGATCTGTTTATTAAATATGCAGCTGTAGCTATTGCATGTGCCCAATATTTAATATCTATAACCATCAATTAGTAAACTTCTTACTCTTTTCATCAAAGTTTGATTTTGACATTCAGCAATTCCATTTAATTCTGGCGAGTAAGGAACTACATTTTCAATTTGTACTCCATTTTCTTCACAAAATTTAACTAATTTTTGATCCGTGTATTCCTTTGCATTATCACATCTTATTTGACTTATGGGTTTTTCGGGGAATTTGTTTTTCATTGAGTGAAAAATATTTTTGAATTCAGTAAATACTTAACTTTTATTCGATATTGGTATCACGAAGGTGTATTTATTATAGTTGTCAATGAATATTAATATATATTTTTGATTGGCTATTGTGGGTGTGAATGGTCCCATGATATCAGATGATATAATTTCCAGTCTCCTTTGGGGTTTATTTCTAACATTATTATGACCTAGACGTTGGCTATTGGCTATTTTACAGATTTCGCAATTGATGAAATCATCATCTTTAAAATTAATTGTTTTTGGAATTCCAACTGTAACTTTATGTAAATATCTCATGTATTTTCCATTTAAATGGCCTAATCGTCTATGCCAAATCATTTTTTTATGATTATTTGTATTATTTTGGATTATTTCTAACAAATTGTCTGAAATATTGTTATTTTATTATTATTATTATTATTATTATTATTATTATTATTATCCTCATTATTATTATTTTCTGTTGTAATATTATTATTTTCATTATTTTCTTCTGAATTATTATTATTAATGGGTTCTTCTTCTTCTTCTTCTATTTCTAATTTGACAGAAAAAGAATCCCATTCATCGTCATATTGATTTTGAGTGACGGGCATACATTTTTTTGGTATATTTATGTAATCATTATTTACCTGAAAGACACCATCGATTTTACAAGATGTAAATAAAATGTCTCCTGTTTCTATAAAATATGTTTGTATTTTTTCTTTTCCCTGGTCCATATGTAAAATTCCAGATTCTGTCACTTTAATTCCAGACATAATATCTAATGAAAGATCTGGTACATAATGGACTTCTAATAACTCAATTGCTGTTTGAATTTTGTTTTAATTTTCTACTAATATTCTCATGTTTCCCATATGTGTAGCATATAAATACGTGTCTTTAAGTGCACATTGTAATTTTACTGGAATTTTAAATTTTGTTACGTTAATTAATTTCTCCATATTTGATGTGAGATGGACTTCCACCCCCCCCCCATCAAGTAACATTTTTTTTTAGGTGTATATAATTTTCATTTTTTGTATTATCTTTAATTAATTTTTTTAAGAGCCAATCTTCATTATTGTTGTATTTTTTAACCATATATGATAATTTTATTGGTCTTTCTTCTTCTTTTTTATCTTTGTTTTTTGGTTTTTCTTTATTTTGTTCTTTATTTTCTGGCTTATAATCAGGGCATTTATTTTCATAATGTCCCGTTTGGTTACATATGAAACATCTTTCCTCTTTATTATTTTTTCTCGGTGACTGATCATTATATCTGTTATTATTTTGGTTTTTATTATAATTATTTTGATTATTTTGATTATTATTTTCATTTCTTGGATTATTATTTCTATAATTATTATTATTTCCATTATTGTTTCCATTTGTATTATTATTTCGTCTATAATTATTATTTCTATTCCATCTATTGTCTTTATTATTATTATAATTTGTATTATTATTTTTAAATTTATTCCCATTATTATCAAATTTTTTGTTAGACGATTGGTATTGTAATTTAATTTGTTTATCTCTCATTTTTTGATCACCGTCTTCTTTTAATATTTGTTTGATACTTCTAAATTTTTTTTATTTTCAGGGAGGTTATCAAATTGTATTTTGCAATGGTTTGTTCGTATCCTAATGCCAATTGAAGGTTTTCCAATTCCTCTTCTTCAGATACCTCCTTCCCAGCATCACGAATTTCTTGTACTAATGTAACGATATTTTCGTATCGTTCATAATATGAAATATTTTCGTATTACTAATTATCATCATCATCATTACTTTCTCTCTATTTTTCTATTATTTCCCATTCATTAACTCTCACGTCATTTCTTCAAGTCAAGACTTGTTTGATGACATCATTTTCTACATAAACAGTTACTGTGTTTACTCATAAACAATGAACTCATCTTTTGTTTATACTATTTCTGCAATCTTGCATGTATACTAATTTCTACTAATTTATTTCTGAACACCCATTTTATGTCATATTCTTACGAGACCATTGGTCATACTTACTGTACATATATTTCTATTAACCAATAAGATCAAAACCCTTCTCCAATACTCTGTAAATTCGACTGAACCTTCCTCTTTTTACTTACTATATAATCTCATGTTTTGTACTATTTCATTCATTCTAATTCATTCTAATTCTACTTCAATCAAGTTTACCTTTTGATTACTCTGTTACACTAATTCTTTTAATCTTTGATGTTTATTACTGTTACTCTTCTATAAAGTTTATGTCTAATACACCTTTTTAACTAACTTGTGTATTTGATTGTTCTGTTACGATATATAACCGTCACAACTAATATGTCCCATTTATTTAAAAAACCTCTTATATTACCACCTGGTGTAAATCGAAAAGCAGTCCATTTTGATTTTGCCATATTTGCGACTATTTTGGTTTTAGAACTGTAAGTTATATCTAATTTTTCAAAAATTTGATCCACTGTTTTACATTCCCTAATTTGTTTTGATACATTATATGTCATTTGTTCCATAATAAACGCTTTTGCACATTCTTGTTTTTTAAAGTATGCTTTAGCAGAATTTGATGATGGTCTGTATTGTAGATTATCCATATTTTCAATATAAATTTTTAGTTCAGGGTGTGGTCCAAAAACATCCCAATATCCCAAACCCCTTATTAAGGCTATTATCATACGTTTCCAGTCCAAGTAATATTGACCATCAAATATTTTTCCACTTGGACCTTGTATCGGATGTATGGTTTCATCAGCTGGCATGACATAATGTACTTGAGGGTGTGCACTCCCAGATCCTGATCCTCCTTGAGGGGATGGGGTAGTGGTCCTCTCACTTGCCGTATTCATGCTTTCTGGAGTACTTGGTAATGTACTTAGTTCCAACAACTCAATTTAAAAAAAAATTAATAAACTTTATTTAAAAAAAAAAAATTAATTACTAAAAAAATTCATTTTATTTTTTGGGAAAGAAAAAAAAATATTTTTTTTATTTAAATTATTAATTTTTTGTAATATTATTCGTGTGTATGTTTGTGTTTTAAAATATGGAAAAGGAAAAGAAGAGAAAACTAAAAAAAATATTCCAATTGAGAATATATTTCAGAAATAAACTTGAAGAAATCTTGTTTAAATTTGAATCCTTGTGACTGTCTATAACAAAGGATCTATTGAAAGTTATTCTTGAATGCTATCTGTAATATTTTATTGTAATAAGTTTTCAAGTTTATGCATTAGTATTTTTAACAAAAGAATTTTGTGACAGAAATTTCACAATTAAACTTGTCCAATATGACAAAGGATTTTTTCTTTTGTGACAATAAATTGTTGGAACATGAAATTTGTTCAAATATGAAAGTATTTTGCTTGTTAATATTATATTATATTTTTTAATTTTTGTAATTTTATGTATTTTTAAAAAGGATTTTCTCTCTCAAAATTTTCAAGAAAAATTCTGAAAGATTCTGTCGAGTCCAAAGCTTGAGTGCTGAAAATATTTTTTGAAATTTCTATGAATTTTTCGACTTTGATACCTCTTTTATAATGAATTATTCCACTAACATTTACTGAGAAGGTTTCTAAAACTATTTCTCCCGAAAATATTTTCCAGAATGGGAATTCAATTAAATTAATTCTCACGTCTGTTATTTTTTCGTATTCAAAAATATTTAATAATTTTTTATAATCTTTTTCTTTAATTTTAATTGTTCCTTCTCAGTTTGATGTGCAATTAGCAATTTGTTTCCAAAACCTTACCATTCGTAACCTGCTTTATTCGAACTTATTTTTAAGCTTAATCGTCCTGTGATATTTCACTTGATTTTTACCGAACTAAAGGGGGTTCTTGAAATTAAGCATTTTGGAAGTTGAAGGAATAAGAAAAAAAAATTCTCAAAGAGAAAAAAATTTTTTATAGAATTAATTTCGCTCAATATCCCACAAAATCACTGAATATATCCCAACATTTTCCACAATAGTAAATGAAATATATAATTTGAAAGTATCGAAAATTACATTACCCGTAATCTGCGGAATTCCGTTGAATATCTCCCAGTTGAGTTTGTGAGTAATCGGCGTTTTCCCGTGAGTCAGTACTTGGATCAATCTCAGGTGGTCTTCAGAAAATTTCAGTCTTGGCAGCATACGAATCAGTTGAATCAGCAGCACTCGATCAACGAAATTTCGATGATGATTTTTAATAGATGATGTTGTTCGAAGATCATGATGATTGTGTTCGATGTAACAGCGATCTCTGATTTTTGAACTTTTTTATGTTTCACCTTGCTGTAACAGACGATCCAGGTCCGAAGTAATCTGCAATCCCACGGTGAAAATTCTTTGGTTTCACCTTACCGCAAAAAGACGATCCAGTATTTTTTGGAAGATGATTAAAATGGCGTTAAATTAATTTGGCGCCAATGTGATTCAAATAAACCTCGAATAATTTTCGATGAACTTTTCAAAAAATTAAACGAAAAAAAAATTCATTTGAGTTAACAACTCTTGAATTAAAATATACTTCGTAAAAAATTAACTTTTAACGAAAATAAAAGCTTACAGTTCCTTAAACTTTTGGATACTATGGCCCATATTCACAAACGTCACTTTAACCTCCCTTCACTTAAAATTCACTTAAAAATGACTTTTGACACAATTTTGTATTTAAGAATGTGGTAACATTTTATTTTTACATTGGAACTCTCATAAGAGATACAATATTCCCATATTTTTAAGTACAAAATTGTGCAAAAAATTTTTTTAAAGTGAAGTTTAAGTGAAGGGAGGTTAAAGTAACGTTTGTGAATATGAGGCTATAGCAAAAAATTAAATTGAAAGATTAAGTATCGCTCTGTACTAACTATTCAGGAATCGCAGCTCTGCCTACCATGAAGTGAGGTTGAAATCCAAGGAAAGGAACAAGTTAGTTAGAGATACTTTAATGCAATGATCGAAAGTACAAATTACAAGTTTGAGGAAGATGAACGATCTCCCTCCATTACGAGATTAAAGTTTGAGTGGGAAATGAGTTTCAGCGTTCTCGGGTGAACGAATGAAAAAAGTCGTGTTTGTTCGCACAACCTGAATAGTGTTAGTTTATGTTATCGAAAGTAGTTGCGCTAAGTGTTAGTAAGCGAGTGCAGGTGGAGTGTAGAACAACAATAACATATACCATCACCTCTACTTTATTTTCATAAAAATCCACCAGATGTCAGCCACTCTGATGGGAGCCCCCAATACAACTTCTATTTACAAAGTCTAAAAATAAAATTCCATAACAGATTTATTTCTGCCTTGGCATAAACAGCCGATGAATTGGAGGGACTTTAAATTTTTAAAGAATTCAAGATTTAAAGCGGAGCTGAGTGATAGAAGTGCAGAGGAATGAGGAACCGGAAATTGAACCTATTCCCGCATAAATTTTGTGTTATTTATTTTATCTGTAAAATTTTTTAGTAATAATTTTGAAACTCTTTGTACAACGTTCTTCTGAAGGTATGATTCTATACTACGTCAGCTATGCCATCAGGTCAAATTCAGTATTCGAATAAATATTCAGATGATCGATACGAATACAGGTAAAGTGATTTGGTATTTCTCATCTTGCATCACTTTTTCCTGTAATTTCAAATCTTAATTTTGATTTACATTCATTGTCTCTTTTTGCATCGTATCGTATGTGTATCATTGCATTGCTAATGGTGTTTACTTTTTCCTCATATCTTTCTCTGCCTGAGATCCTTATTCAGGCAGTGAATACTAATAAATGTTTTTTCTCGAAAATAATTTCAACCTAACGCTCCTGTTCCTTTTTCTTTGGTTAATGTGAAGGCATGTAATTCTTCCACCGGATATATCCAAACAAGTGCCGCAGACATTTCTAATGACTGAATCAGAATGGCGAAATCTTGGAGTTCAACAGAGTCCAGGATGGGTTCATTATATGATACATAACCCAGGTTTGTACTTATCCTGAACCAGTATGCAAGGAGTATTTGGTAGAATATCTCTTAGTTTTTGAAAAATAGGCGAGGTACACCGACTTTTTTACATCATTTAAACACAAATAGGTGTGACAAAGTTGATGGAATTTATAGCAAAGAAAATTTGCGTAGCAAAGTGACTGTAAATGTAGAATTTATGTGAAGTCGGTTGAAAGTGCTTCATTTTAATCAACTTATCTCTCAAAGACACCGTTATAAGCTCCATCCATTCTTTCTGTAACGATAGATTTAGAACTATGTAATTTTCACCTTTTGAATTATGTTTTGAATGAAATTTTTATCATATTGAAGGAAAAGTTTGTGATTATACTGTCATGTTTTCAAAAGTCTGTAAGGAAAAAATTTTACCTTCCAAGTTGCTAATCATCATTTAAAAACTTAAACTTTCTAAATTTCAAAATGATAATTGTTACATTGGGATTTTAAAATTTTTTATATTTTCATTTTTCTTATCATTTGACGGATATAGTCATAGCAGTTAGTTTCGGTTCTGTCGAAATGGTCTTAAATCGACAAAGATTATGTTTTAAAATTAAATCATTGAATTAGAGCAATAAATAATTCAAAAAATGATGACCTCTGAAATTCAAATTTTCAACAGTGATTTTAATGTAATTTTCTTAACATACGTACTCGAATTATGTGCATTACTCAAAGCCCATAAATTGTTCTCGTTTTAAGTACTTACTTTGAATTTTATATAGACAGATAGAAGGAATGTAACTACATGGGTGACTCTTGTGTATTGTAGCGATTAGGGTAGTTCTCACATCTGCACCCTCTCCCATAAATTTTTCCAACTCTGTCATTCCATCTGGGAACTTTTCCTAATGATGCTGCCAATCTAAGGTGTTTGTCTTGAGTTTGTTTTTGTTTAACTTCTCTCTTGACAATTATTACTGAAGGATTGTTTTCTGACAGTTTCGTCTAGGAAGTCTAGGTATCATCTTTTTGTTCAGAAACATTTTTCAGTCACATCCCTATTTACGTTCGTTAGTTTTGTGTACGGGTCAACTTTTTTTGTAATGCTTGTAATTCCTGTTACTAATTATGTTTTTATTAATTTTTAGAACCGCATATTTTATTGTTTAGACGACCCCGAACATAAGGAGAACTTCTTATTCAAAAATTCATATTTTCTTCCATGATGGATGTGGAGAAATTAGTGGTATGTGATCTTTTCATGCTTCTTAACTCCTCGCCAAATTTTCGAGTGATATCGACTATTATTGAAAGCGTTTATTGAATAATGTTAATGTGTAACAAATAACAAATTTTTTATATTTTACCCTTGTTGACGTGCCAAATTAATACGTAGTGTGTTTCTGGTCCTTTCTATGTTTCCCCTTTTGGGCTAATTCTCTAATGAAATTGACAATTATTGAAAGCTTTTATTAAATAATATAAATGTACAACAAAAAACAAATTTTTATGAACAATACATTTATTAAACATCATTGCATGTAATAATAATGGTTAAGTTATACTCACTAATGTACGATTGTATACAAAATTGATTAATGCGTAAAGTATTAACATTTATATATTTCCCTTGAGAGGTGGGAATTAAACAAAAAAGAGAAACAAAAAATCAAAAATCCCTTATCAAACAACAAAGACATTATTACTATTAACAAGAAAGCACCAACATATGTGTCTGGATGACTTTCATTTTGCATTTATTTGCTATAAAATAAAATATCACATAGGGTAGAGTAAATAATACATTTAAAATTTAATAAAGATCGCTGTACATTTTTATACGTGCGTATACGGTAATGCTAAATCTTGACTAGTGTGGCTATTTTTTTTAATGCCTCAATCCGTTCGGTTAAAAATTCTGTTTCTGTGGTGATGGTGGGAAAAAACTTACAGTCTTCGTGATTTTCGAGTAGACATAATGTTCGAATATGTCGTTTTTTAGTCGAATAGTTAATAATTTCTTTGAATTTTTTGCTTCCTAATTTTATTATTTATTTTGACCTGTGATGTATGTTAATAATTGTAATGAAAGATACTTCTTTTATGTAATATTTACATTTTCTACAAAAATCATTGTTTTTCGTTTGAATTTTAGATGATTTTTTTTTGAGTTGTCGATATATTTTCTCAAAGTCAATATTTTAGGGCGTTTGAAGAAAATCAGGGATGTTTTGTTACATTGATGAACTCTCGTACCTATTTATCTACGAGGTGTAATATTTATCATCTAAATGCCTGGAAATTGGCTTGAAATAATTTAAAATAAATGTTTTTTAAATTTATAGTCTTCAACATTGATGTTTATAGTTGATTTTTCGCTGATGAGTCGGCTGTTTTTCTATATTTTTAGTCGAATTAAAAAAAAAAAAATCAATTTGATCTATATAGGCTATGTATAAGCCTATGCGTTTTTTTTATGTTCGTTCCAGCTTCCAGCATAACTTCTCACTCTGGATGCAGATTTTTATGAATTTTTTTTTTTTAATTGATAGAAGTTGATCCGTGGCTGATATCATTGATATTGTAGTTTTTATGTTGTTTATTTTAAAGAAATGGGAATGAAATGAAAAACCATTGGAAAAAAAAATTATCCAAGAATCAAACCAACTTTATAAAGAAAAAATAATGAAAATGGCTAAAAAAAAAATAATAACCTTTCGAAATTTCTCCAGCCAGATCTTTTAGAATTATTAAAGTCGGAGCTAAATAACAAGTTTTGTAATTTATCGGAAGTACTGATAATAACATTCATTTTGATTGTTATATTTTAAAATGGAAAGGAAGAGTTCTCCATGTGCGCCAAAATATACCAAACGTGGAAGTGGAAAATTTTGTTGACTTTACCACTGGCCACCGTATTTTGACCCTCTCCTCCTAATATGAAGGTATCTGTTAACCTCAAGATGTAGCATAATTTTTCTTCCATACCTTGAAACGGAGAAAAATTGAAAGAAGAAGAAAAAGAGGACTTGGTTGTGGAAGTCCTACCGCTTATGTCGTTACTATGTATAGTAGTCATAATTAAATAAATAAGTGTCAACAAATCATAATGTTACCGTCAATACGTCAATACCTGAATTTAGGTAAAATTAGTTTTGAAAATTTTGATCGTGGTTCATAATATTTCAGTTGGCAATGCTAGAATTTAGTAAACCATGCTCTAGACAGTAGGGCGACTTTTGAGTAGTTAATACCACTATTGAGTAGAAATGTGGAACGTCAAAACCAGAAATTATTTTTTCAAAATTCACTGTACGAGCTCTCACTTTGAACAAATGTTAAACTAGTACTTTGAATTTTTGACGAATAATTTCTGGATTCGACGTTCATTATTTCTAATCATTACTAGTATTGACTAGTCAAAAGTCATATTGTCTAGTGTATGTTTTGGTCAACTCCAGTATTGCCTACTGAAATGAAACATCAGTTAGAGCTGATATTGCCAAAATGACTTGGCCAAATTAGTGATGACGATCAAAAATCGCAAACCACCGTATTACATTCTTTCAGCCAAATGTTTTTTCTTAGAGGTCATATCAAAATCGCCCGTTTACATTAATAACAACTCATAGGCCTACATATATCATATTCGTAATGATTATGTTGGTTTGTGATTTTTTTTTTTTTCAGCTCTGTCAATGAAGTTTTATCCTCCACTTTTGTAATAACCTGTAAAAACTACATCCGTGCGGGATGCTTTCAAACTCACATTACATCTTTCAACACTGCATTTGAGAAAATATCTTTGACTTTTTCTGATTCTAGTCATGTGGTGTATTCTCCAGTTATATCGAACTATTTTGATTAGCACCCTAGGAGAACCATCACATAACTTTAGTAGGTTTATGTAACTTCCTTGTTGAAATGCAGAAAACGTAAGTAATTAAAGTTTTTGAACAATTATAGGGAAGAATATTTAGGCGATTTAATTGGGTATTAATTTTTTTCGTTTTTCTCAGTTGCATTTTGGTCTTCTATTTTGGTTGTCACAACGTCTATTTGTTCGTCCTCTGATTCGCACTCATTTTCTTTTTTTGGCTCGATTTTTATTTCGGTATTTGATCTGAGTTCGTTATCGTATTGGCTCGGGTTCACTGCCGTCGTTGAATTTTCTACTCCATTTTCATTTTGAGGTTGTGCTTGCTCTCCGTTTATGTACCTCTCTGGGGACAAGTGAAAGCGATTTCGGTGTTCAATTAAATCGCTGATGTGGTGGAATTCCATTGTGCACTCCGTGCAGTTGTATTTACTGGGTGATTTGAACAAATTTTCCGACATCAACATAGACTGATGATTTGGGTGCGATGTTGCAACTTTCTCCCGAAGAAATCCCGTTTCAGAATCATGGTAGTATTCTTGGAAAAAAAAAAAAAAATTAATTTCATTGTTTTTCGATTTTTTTTTTTTTTTTTTTTACTCTGTAGTTTATCTATGATCATCGTCATTTGCCGTACCACTAATTTCTTTTAGATGAATGTATTTATGATGGTCAAGTTCAATTCTGAAATGAAATTTTTGACCGCACTGAGTGCATTCGAAATTGCGAGCCGCTAAGCCATGCTCGACGATGTGCGCTTGTAGACCTTGAACCGTGGGAAATACTGCGCTGCAGTGCTGACACGCAAACGACGAACAATCGGCGTACATGTGTTCGATTAGATGAGCTTGTAGATGAGCCGAAGTCTGCAGCACTCGATGGCAGAGACGACATTCGTTATTATGACGATCCATCATTTCGTGCGAAGCCAAGTGCCGTTGAATATCCTTTTCGTTGGTATAGCTGATCTGTAAATGCAAACATTCCTGTATTATTTTTCAAATCGTTATACTTCCAATCCTAAATGGCGGTGTGTTCGATTTATATGTGAAGAAAATTCATGCTGAGGAACCATTGACCTGTTAACTCCTTCCTCCCCATCAACATCAAAACAACCTGCAGAAGCTGGGAAAAATGGCTATGTCGGAACTCAGTTAAAGGAAGAAAACTTGCATACTCGTTTCCTGCACCCGAAAGTATTCCATTTATATTATAAATTGTTGGTAGTATGTTATTCAGTTCTAATCATTAGGATTGCTTAATTTTTTGAGAAATTTAATTTTGGCTTTTTCATTCTCACTAATTTTGTTTATGAGATTGTTTTTTCTTAACCCTGTCTATCTTTTTTAAGTACTTAGTTTATGAGTTTTATGATAATTTTTAGGCTAAATTAGCACAAGCGGGAAATATATTTTTCTTGATGTTATTTTTTTCAATCTTTGGAAAAGTTTTTTCTCTCATTTTCGTTCAAAGTGCTCTTTTTATGGTGTAAGCTTAACGTATTAATGATAAGCTTTAAAAAAGCTAAGAAAAGTGATATGATCTCACTTGAGGTACCATCAAAATGTTAATCAAAGACAGTGTAAATGTAACTGGTTGATATTTCGATGAAATTACTGTGGGTTTTTTTAAAATGACCAATTCTATACAGATTCTGTAAAATTAAGGAGGCTATTCTACAAATAAATACTATTTATGGCATTAACTCCATTTATAATTTAATTTTTATCGGAACAGCTCCCCAATTTTACAGAAACTACAGAATTCCATTACGCCGAATAAGGCTTGCGGGTCACTCCACTATATTACAAAGAAGTAAAAACATGTTTTAGGCCTATATGGTCTATAGGTTTGTTTTTTGTTTTTTTTTGCGTTGAAAGTGTCTACTCTGTATCGACACTCAGCACTAAAGAGGTTTGAATGAATTTACCAGTGAGGTTTTCCAAAACCCAACACCAATAAGAAAAATTACTCGTCAAAAAAATCTACTCCCAAGATTTATTTCTCAAACCAAATTAATAAACATCATATTTGAAAGTAAACAACAAAGACTTTAACTACAGTTATCACCTAAAACAAATTTAAAACATTTAATTTTTAATGTACAGGTAAATTCTTTCTGTACGCAAAGCTATGCACTCAGCAGCAGTGTGGACATCAGAATGTAGATAAAAGGATCGACACCAGACACCGAACGAATTAACAAATAAAACGCGTATTTTCAGAAATCGGTGTTTGGGTGTTGACACCGTAGTCTCTTTACCAACAGGTATGCTTATCAGGGTGATAAGAGATGAGCAGCCATCTTGTGTTATTTGGTTTTTCTAAGGAACTGATGGTTTTTCATGATTGTTTATTATTAGTATATATATATATTTTTATAATAACACAAAATGGCGGTTCATCTCTTATCACCCTTATGCGCATACCTGCTAGAAGGAGCCTTAACCGTAGTGGTATCAATCGATACTTTTTAATGGATTAATAATCAATAAGAAAGCACCATAGCGAGTATTAATAATAATACATCCGTCATCGATACTTTTGAATTTGCTGATTTTGAATGTTTTACAGACAAAATTTTCCACTTGAGAAAGTTTGATCGTAAATTACAAAATTTGGTAAGTTTTTAGCCATAAATATGTGCTATAGATTCTTACATTCGTATTCTAGAATGATACTCAAGTACAGATTTATTACTTAAATAATATTTTATCTGTGATTCCCATGTCAAAAATCTTAATAAAAAGTGGTTTTTCCAGAATTTGGAAGAAATTACAATAAGGATAGTGATTAAATTTTCGCAATAGATTTTCTTTATGTTAATGCAAGTATAATAGAAGTTTGTTGCCGATTTGTTTGGTTGGTATTTTCCGAAATAACTGGAAAAGAAAAAATTGCTGGAACAGTGGTTTTTCCAGGATTTTGAAGAAATTATTTAAGGGATTGGGTTGAAATTTTGAAGATAGATTTTCCTTCCATATTTGTTTGGTAGTTTTCTAAGAAACTGGAAAAGAATTTTGGTTCATAGTTTTGAGAAAACTACCAAAATGATCGGGCTGATAAACTGTCGTTATGTGAATGAAATTTTTATAGGCGTTAACGTATATTTTTTTTTATTCACGGCAAAGGGGTTCTGAGGATCTTTTTTGCAACGCATTAATTTAGGGTTTTTTTGGAGGTTTTTTAATTTTCTTTTTTAATATTGTCATTGAAAATTTACCAACTGGATTTTCTTGCAGAGTATCATTGTGCTAGAGTCTTTCAAAATAATTCTATTGATCGAGAGGGAGGGTGGTTATTACTAGAAGCCCCCCCCCCACTTTTGTCACTGCTGCAAAAATTTGATTTTTCAACTTGTAACTCCCAAACAAAAAACATTCCTAAGTCCCTGGAAGGGTCTACGTTCAGACAAAGAGTATATTTTTTATTTATGTTATTAAAGTATTATTATTATTTATGTTTTTTACTATCGTGTGCTATAGGGCCTTGAAAACTGACAATTTGAACGTTGCTCCGTGGCCTTATGTGTTAAGTCACCGTTCAGTAGCTAGATAAGCAGTGTTCAAGCTGCTCCTTTTAAATTTTTTTTATGTAATTTCTTTTGGAGATATTGATGTTTTTTTCGTGTATCTTTGACTGTAGAAGTGCCACATTTAATACTACATAAAAAAAAAGCTTTAACGGGCCGAAGTTTTTAATCTTTTTATTCTTCGAACTCCCGAGTACTTTTTGTCCATCTGTTTAGAGATGCAACTGGAAACACCCGGAAGTACATCCTCTTTGTCTGATCACAAACGCTCGGATTATGATCGATTAGGAGAAAATCTTTATCAATTTCTATCGATGAAGAATTTCTTCGAGCCACAATCCCTTTCATAAATGTATATCCTGTGCAGATATATATATATATCCTGTGCAGATATATATAGTGATTAAAATTTAATTGTAACTATTCTTTTCAATAAAGGTGATGGAAATTATCTTACGCTCTATGTTAATTAGATGCATTATTGTTTGTGTCATTATCATATGTAGCCTAGATAGACTCTGTAACATTATGAGACTGAATCACTCACCTTGCACGTCATGCACGTGTAGCCCTGCTTGTGTGTGTTTGCCAAATATGATTCGAATGATGCGGCGTCATTTTCGAATTCGCTGTACGGATGATATGGAGATACTTTATCGTGTCGCTGAAAGCATTCGCGACATATCCCCGAGATCAGATCTTGTCGCTCCATCTTCAGGTGGCATACGGAGCAGGGCACTAGATCGGCTGAGTGTTGAAGGTGAAATTTGGCGTGCAGACGAGCCTCCATCTCGGAGACCAACGTTTGGCGGCAGATTATACAGTAGGTGGGCAAAACTAATTGAGACGTAGAGTTGCTGGTGTTGTTTCCATTCGTCGTGCTATGCTGCTGCGTGTGCGAAATGAATTCGTCTTCGGTGTTGATGGTCCCTTTGCAGTGCATGCACTTTCTTCCCGCCAAAACCTGCGATAACAGAACGGAAGTTTTTTTTCTTCCTCTTAAATCGACTTATAGATTTTGTGTTGGCGGTTTTCGGTTAGTCTGTAGGTATATATGCCTATAAATTATGCGTTACTGCGAGCGTAACTCACCTTACAATGCTGTAGCTTGTGCTCGGCTAGCACCGCCGCTGTTGGGTAGATTTCATCACAGATAATGCATTTGTGTTTGCCAGTTGTAATCGAATTTTGAGAATGACTTTTCATGTGGTTTTCTAGATCTGTTCGCGATTTACAGTTTTCGTTGCAATAGGCGCAGTGCAGGCTCACCTGTGAACGATCGTAATGACGGTATTAGTATAGAGGTATTTTTTTTCATCTTTCACGTGTTTTCATGAATTTCGAAGAAATATTTTCGATTTACGAGAATTATCATCGGGGAAATAGTTTGAAAAAGTGTTCTTCTATTAAGTTGTACTCAACCGATTTCAAAAATACCTATTGTAAAAAGAAGGTTAATTTTTTCATCCATAAACGGTACTGGTATGTTGTCTACGAACGTTAAATGTGATGCACAGACTAGGTATTGATGGGAAATGTTAGTACGTTAATTTCATATTTATACGCTATATTAATATTGATACCTGCCTTATGATAAGACAATAATATCGATTATTACGATTTTGAGGAAAAATTCTTATTTTTTGACACCTTGTATTTGAGTTGTTATGAAAGAAAAAGTGGGGTCGTCAATTTGTAAAAGATATCAGAAAAATAGGTAACTCTAGGGTGGCATTACAGGAGACGAAGAGAGGGCCAGTCTCAAATGCAATCAGTCAGTGGTGGTGAGTAACAAATTGGAGCGAGCATGCAGGGAGTCTAAACTTCGTTTGGCTAGCAGGCATTTTCTTCAGTCAAAAAATTTTTATTCTGCTGATTCACATTTCTGCCATGAGAAGTTGTGGGTATAACATTATTGTGGTTTTGCAAATATTTGAAATATATAATAGCGTTTTTATTTTGAGAATGTGTAACTGGATTTTTTCTGGTTTTTTGTGTGTTCCAACCCCCAGCTTACCAAATGACGCTCAGGCCCATATTCACAAACGTCACATTGACCTTCGTTTACTTAAACTTCGCTTGAAAATGAATTTTGACACAATTTTGTATTTAAGAGTGTGGTAACATTTTATTTTTACATTGGAACTCTCATGAGAGTTACAATGTTCCCACATTTTAAAGTACGAAATTGTGCAAAAAAATTTTTTTAAGTGAAGGGAGGTTAAAGTGACGTTTGTGTATAAGGGCCTCCAACTTTTTAAATATAGTTTATCAGGTGACAAAAGTTATCCATAAGTGAGTGGTGAGTAATTCACTCATATTGTCGGTTCTGACATGAAGTATTGTGTGGAAACGGCGTTATCAGTTTCACCCGAAAAAATACGCATATTTGTGTTTGGCTTTTGTTACCGAAAAACTTGAAAAACTTGAAATTAGTCGCATGTTCGACCCCCCAATGTTGGAAGTACCTACCGGGTACACGAGTGGATAATTTTTATCACTCATTCAGAAACCCGCCGAACTTATGCTGAAGATTCATTATTTTTCAACCTCATTGTTTAAACATTATTTGACGGGGCAATGTAGGCACGTTGTTTGTGAGTTTCAGGTAGCCTACATTTTTCTCCTACGAGTTTACTCGACGAGTAGTCTCGAAAATTAATTAAACTTATCCCCGAATGCAATATAAGGCATAATATAAATCACATAATCATGTATACCTTGCCCGGTGACGATAATTTAACGTGGTGGATGAGTTTCTTGTGCGACTGCAATTCGGCTTCGTTTGCAAAATCTCGTTTTTCGCATAGTTCGCAAGCAGTGCCGCCGGTACCGTTGCTGCCGTCACCGTTGAAAATGTCCATTTTTCTCGCTCCATCGTGTCTAATGGTTGGCGACGACGATGTCGACGAGCTTGCCTTTTGATTTTGTGGCGTTCTCGTCCGGTCATCTCCACCTTCTGCAGTTCCGTTCGATATCTGCTGCACATAGTATATTTGAAATGATTAGTTACGAGTACAGTATAGGGTTTATAGATTCTATATTATTTGTGGGCAGTTGGTAATAGCCTACAGAAACGGAGATTATGACGCCGAACAAAAGAGGTAGGTACCTACACTGGTACTCACCCTTCGCGGCGATGGTGACTTATGATGTAATTTGGTTTTGTGCGTCAACAGCTCAAATTCGGTCAAGAAATCAGCTTTTTCGCATATATCACAGCTAATGAGTTTTTGTCTCGATTCGCCATTTTCGATGGTTTTTCCTGGATCGTTGAAATGCGTCGGCCTATTTGGCAACGTCACCGGTGATAATTCTTTTGCAAATGATTCCTGTTCGTGGACTCCATTTATTTGCTGCGAAAGACGTAGAGACGGAATCAGTATAGGCTAATTGGTGGTTATGAGCGGATGTAACTACGACTGCTGAAAGTACATTCAGGCATTCGGCAGGATTTCAAGTATATTGATCTTTGCGGAAGGTAAACTTATGATTTTTATTGAATGAATATTTATTTGTCTGTGAAGACACGAAATCTAATATGCAGACATTTTGATTTTACGCACCTACATAGGCAATAATGTCAATTTATAGAAGTTTTTCATCCCTCTCGTTTCCTGGCCATCTTCGGACCCTCGTACGTCCCCAAAAATGTTAAATAAATATTTAGTTTTTTTTCTTCTTTTTTTTTCTTAAAATAATACCCTCGTAGGTGGGTACATTTTGTTTTATGTCTCTGAGCATAATGAGAGTGTAATCATTTATACGAGAGATACGAAATTAGAATGAGGGTCTTATGGTTTACACGAGTGGAACTGCGACTAAATGTAAAACAATTTCGAATCTAATTTGACCTATTCCGGCCTATTTATTTCAGTTTGGAATTGATAATTTTAGTTTCGAGAGAATATCTGTAACAAAATTTACAGGCCTGTCTTATACCTAAGTTTTGAATTAGAGGATCCATCATCTTTGACAAAATAAAAAAATTGATTTTTTAAATATTTTCTTGGGCTGTAACTACATATTGAAGCGATTTTATTCAGTTTGTCAAAGGATGATAGCTCATTCAAAACTGGGGTAATGTTTATGCCTGCAGTTTCAGCAATAGTTGCATTTAGGTGATTTGACGTACAATTTATGAATAAAATATTCTACTTGAAAAGATTTGGGATGCAGAATAGAGAGGAATTGTCTATCATGAGTGGTTGTGATTATAACCCCTAAACTTAAATTGAATTTATTAAAAAAAAAAAAACTAGCTCTCATTTTGCCATTTCTCCTAAACTACTGAACCAATGGTCATCAAACTTCAAACAGACCTGCGCTTCTATATATGAGGACTACCTTTCGTGAAAATTTCAGCTCTATTCCTTTCGTAATTTACTCAAAACCGCGAATACGATATTTTCTTCAGAAACTTTTTCTTTTTCAGTTTCTTGTAAACTTCTGAACTGATAGGCGTAAAATTTCTAACAAACTTGCACCACTTTTCCAGCAATTTTTTTTAAATTTTCAAGAATAATCAATAGGCATCAAATTTCTTTCAGACCTTCTCCTATATGAGAACTATTTCTCGTGAAAATTTCAGTTCTATCTTTTTTGTAGTTTTCTCAAAACCATGAACACAAAATTTAAGGAACATAATAATATATATGTAGGCAAATTTTCAGGTAATGTGGTGAACTTTTTTCTTAAAAACAGATTATGTGACGAGTTTTTTGCAATGTGGCGAATTTGTCGGCCCGCCACATTACCACCCCTCTTTTTCTCTGGAAAAATTGAAGATAATATATTTTCCTTTAGAGGCTTATTGTATTTGGGGACGAACTATATAAAATCGAATGATTATTACCTTTCAAGTTAATACTCCCCCCAACCCCCAAATATGTTTTAAACAATACATAACACTTGTTTTCCTTATTTTCTTCCGTAAGGTGGTCAATCCTACTGAAAATTTGACTCTTGTTGAAAACATTTTTTATAAAATGTTCTACAAATTAAGTCACTTACACATTTTTCACTGGCGCAATAGTTTTGAAGTTAAAAGCTGTCAAACATTTTATTGCACAAAGTTTTGTTTTTAAGGAGCTGTAAAAGTTGGTAGCACCAAGTTAAGCGGGGGAAACGTTCATGTTTCATGATGTCTACTATACCCAACACACAAACTCTGTGTAAGGTTTTCTCAAAATTTTGTGAAAAAAATTTTTTTTGTAATTAACAGGTAATATGGCGACCTAAAATTTAAGAAGTAAACTGCTCCCGATGAAAAAATATCAACCTTAAGCAAAAAAGGAACGTTAGGATATACTTCCATTCTGATATAGCTGAATAGAAATGGACAATAAAAAGGAAGTCCGCCATTACTTTACTTGTTATTTTCTATTAATATATTTTATTATAATATTAATATATAGATACATATACATTAAAAAAAAAAAGGTCAAAATGGTACCTTCCAATCGTTTTCTTTTCTGACGAAACGGATAATTTTCATCATTCCCACCCCTAATCCTTTTTATGAGGTCAAATTTATACGCTGTTTGCAAGCAAACTGGGTAAAAAGTTGACCTAGAAACACAAATGGTAATTTCGATGGAATTTGAAAAAAAAGGTCACAATGGTGCTCCTTTCTTTTGATAATTCTTCACTTCTGTCTGTATGCCGAGTGTATTCGGTGGTTTATAAAAATTCTTACTGAATATTTTGACGGAAACGACACCAATGGCAATGCCCGGTTGACAGCGTTGATATGATCTCTTTTAATGTGACTGGCTAATTCCACTTCTGAATGGTAAAGGTTGGGCGTAATTGGTGGACAGCCAGAACACCGAAATACTTTTGACTCGTTGCAGTGCTTGGTGACAAAATGACCCTGTTCACGAAAAGCATGAAAAATAATACTTAGTTGAGAATATTTATTTACAGTGAAACCTGTTAAAAGGTATATGTTACGTATTCGTTTACGGTTGCAGTAATATTACTGGAGTAGGTATAGATACCTATGTTTACCTGAATTTTTATCTTCGAATCGAATACGTCGCTGCAGATTTTGCACGTGTACCCAAAATACGAGTGCGTTTCCAGCAAATGTTTCTGTAAATCATCCATTCGTTCGAAAGACTTCTGGCAGGTATCACAACCGAATGTGGGACTAGTGGTTAAATAGTGCGCCAGTATGTGTTGACTACTTTCTTCGAACGACGAAAACTTTTCGCCACAGCGTGGACACACGAATTCCGACGGACGTATTTCGTCGAGATGCTGTTTTTGGTGATCGCGAAACGAGTCGAAATCCAGCAACACCTTCGAACATTGGCCGCACACCATCGGTCCATTGTACATATTTTGATGCTGAAAAAGTTGTACATTTAAGTAGAAATGCAGGTTTGCTGTCGTTGCTGTGACTGTAATATTATTATTATTATTATTATTAATTATTATTGTTATTATTGTTATTATTATTATTATTATTATTATTATTATTATTATTATTATTATTATTATTATTATTATTATTATTATCATTATTGTTGTTGTTGTATTATATAGTAGTGATGCATAATATGGATACTTTTTTCAAAGTGGCAAAAAAACGTCTTAATGTCTGAAAACTTCTGAAAATAGGAAATACTCGAATTCAATCTGGAAGTGAAAACTGTAAAGTTGAACATGAATTTTCATTTTTTATTTAAAAATACGTCTTGAACAAATTTTTTCTGATCACTTTATAACATCGAAACTATTGATAGCTATCGACAGTCATTTTTGAGAAAAACTATATTATCGATAGTTTATGCATCACTATTATATAGATATTATTCTATTTTGTTTCAATGACTCTATTTATGACAAACTGAAAAATTAATTCTTCTTTATTTGCAACTTTCATGTTCTAAACATTTAACTTTGAACTCTGTATCTGTGGTATGCGACCCCGGGTAATATAATCTAACCATAGAAATGCCAGCATATTTTTTAGAACACTCAATTAATTTTGTACGAGGTATATATTAAGCAATGAAAAATACATCGAAAATATGAAGACCTAGTCGAAACCTGCACGGCTAACCACGTATCAATTTTTCACCCACTTTGTAACATGCCTAATTTATATAAAGAAAAATCAAATCAACGGAATGTTCCCATATGCGATTGGAAAATTAGTGCTAGGAGATCACTGGTCGTTGGATGTCGACCACTCCAATAGGTGGACTTTGATCAAACCGTCCGGGTAGGCTACAAAATTTCCATTAAAACAAAAAATCGATCTCCACATTCCTCCACTGGGCTTGTGTAGGATTCATATGGTGGGGGGGGGGGCAGTTTAAAAATTTTATCGACGAAATAATTTCGCGAGTGGAGCTAGTAAAAAAATTTTTCAGTTGTTTTTTGTATTCCAGAACATGTATTCTAGTCCTCTGGTTGTGGTTTACCAATCATATGATATGATATAATTATAATGTTTTTTACCCAAAGCTTGCAAACGGGGTATTAAAATTGACCTCGCAAAACGGTTACGGGTGGAGATGATGAAAATTATCTGTTTCATGAAAACAGAAAACAATTCGTACCATTTTTCCATTTTCATCAATTTTTGTTCACTGTACGTATACCTATGAATTATGTATTATATATATTATGTATCGTCCAAAATTTGTATTCACCGTTAACTCCAAAACGGATAGGGCTGAAATTTCCACAAAAAATATTCATTATATTATAGGACCAAGTCTGGTACGAGTTTCGGTCGTTTCCGAGAAAACTGACGAACAAACATTGTTAGAAAAGTGGTTTTTCAAAGATTTTTAGGAAACTACAGAAAGGATCGAGTTGAAATTTTCACGATAGGTTTTCCTTATATAGTTTCAAGTCTGATAAAAGTTCTGTATCCCTCTATAAGTTCAACAGTTTCTGAGAAAACTGGAAAAGAAAAAATTGTTTGAAAAGTGGTTTTTCTTGAATTTTAAGGAAACTACAAAAGGGATAAAACTGAAATTTTCATGAAATATAGTTCTCACGTCGAAACAGATTTCGTATGAGTTTGTTGCCTGTTGATTGAGTAGTTTCCGGAAAAAAATCAAAAAAATTAGCCTATGTTGCTTGAAGTATACCTTTTTTTAGAATTTACGTCGTCAAGGGTTACCGCAGTGTCTTTTCAACATTGCACTAATTTGCGTTATATGTTTTTGTTGTAAACTGTAGATAAAAATTGGCGAACTGTCCTGTTGCAGATTATGGTTAGTTTTTTTTTTTTTTTTTTTTTTTTTTAATTTCACAATTTTTCGAATTTTAAAGATTAAAATATTATTGTCGTGTTTATTCAAGGGTTAAAATTATAACTATTATTCGTATAATATTGAAATCCAATGTAGGCTAACTGGTAAAATATTTTGTAAACTTTCAAAGAAAGTCTAATAGATCGTTGTGGCAAGTAAATACCGTTAATCTAATTATTATCCTAATTAAATTAAAAAAAAAAAATTTACTTTTGTTTTTGTTTTTTTTCTTTGTTTTTTTTGTTTTTCTCAACTGGGCCTTCTGTTTGGAAAAAGATAGCACTAAAATTGCGAAAAAGCTGTTCGATTTACTTGGGTTAGAATTGTGGAAAAACTTTTTCTCGAAATGAAGGTACTTACTGAATATTCTGATCTGACTCGGTGAATAAGCTCTGATGAAAAGTTTCCCTTCCAATAATAAGATTGAATGCGTTTGTATTACATGCCCTTCGTATCAAAAAATTTCCTTAGACTACTTATTTTATTTGAGATATTATTTTTAACATTGGAAATGTTCAACCTAAGGCACATAATTAAAAGATGACGTTATATACAACGAAAAGTGAAAACATAATTAGCAACAAAAAATGAAAAAAACAAAGTTTGCAACAAAAAGGGATAAAAATGACAGAAACCCCACAAAAAATTGCATATATTCAAAATCAAATACGCCAAATCTAAGGTTTTTTAAATAGGCTACGATTGGTAACCTACAAATAGAAAAACTTGGTAATTCGTTTTTAAGCCACCATCGCATAGGATAGTAGGCCTAACGAAAAGTGAAAACGAAGTTCACAAAAAAATCATGATCACGAAATACTTTCAAGTGGGCATGGTGTTTATGTAACAAAATGAAAATTAAATACAAAAATAATTCCCGATGTATCCTCGAGTGTGCAAGAAAGGCAAATCGTGCAAATTTTTCTGATTATTTCACTTCACATAATTCCCATATGACTAAAAAACCCGAAAGTAGTATCGAAAGCTAATTTTTTGCAGAACAGGTCCAGAATTAAAATTACTCAAGATGTATAACCTATAGTATAATGTCACAAATAGAGTCCATTCATTACCGACGTACGTACGTACGTACACACACACACACACACGAACACATTTACATTTTTTTTTCTTGAGTATATACACTTACGGGAGCAATATTCAATACTTCGTTCATTTTTATTCTTCTTTTTTGCGGCAGCACCTGTTCTTCGGCCAAAGAACGTTTCGAAGAGGACGGTTTTCGATTGACGGTCAAGTCCGTAGGCGTTGTCTGCTCCTGGTGCGCACTCTGCAGACGCAGCCATCGCTCCTGGTAGGACGTGTAGTGCACCGAATACAAATGCTCGTTGAAATCGACGGCCGTAGGAAGGTGTACGAAGCAAAAAGGGCACATAAACTGTTTGTAGATGAATTCAAGGTATTTCGGGTTGAGGCTGGAGTACGCCGCACTGTGGACGGTGGAAATGTGTTTGTTGAATGCGGACGCGGACGAAAAGGGTACGGCGCATATGTCGCAGAAGAATTCGGTCGAAGTGAAAGACTGCGGTCTGGGGAGCGGCGGGGGAGTTATTGCACGTGGAATTAATATCGACGGACGTAGCAACGCTATTTCCGGGCTGGACAAATCACGGTATACGTTTCCATTTGGAGGGGTTTCTGCGACGATGACACACACAAAAAAAAAGGGCAAAACGTGTAGTATCTACCGACGTACAATGTGTGGAGATTATAGCCTAATGTAGGTACCTACGTGTACCTAGCCTAACTCATAAATCATCGATTTTGAGTCAAATTCGTTAATTAGGGTTGCCATATCGACGTACTTACACGGTCGCACCGACGCTTCGTTAAGTATCAAATCGTGTTTTCAGGGTTCTGATAGTTACGTATTGGAGAAAGTACCCGCCGTCCGCCCCATCGCTCGTAAATTGTGAAAATCTTGTTGTCCTCAAATTTCAAATTTTTGATAACCAGTTGTATAAAACTAGGCTGAACTCCGCCACCAGAGTTATACCGCAGTTTCCTCCATAAATTTTGAACTAAACTGCGGTTTAATCGGTGACTAGTGAGTTCTATGCAACTGGCTCCAAGTATTTTATATTCGGCAGCAACATATGACGCAGACTTTAACGTAGATTGATTTGGAAATAGATTTTTACTTTTGAAAAATTAGATTTTTTGAGATCCTCATTTAGTTGCAAATGTCACAACTCCGTTGAGAAGGAAAAAAAGGCGCGAGTTCCAACGGGGACACATGAAGAATTCATAAGTGAACAGAATGGTGCGATTGTGAATGTGCACGTTGCGCACACACACACAACCACACATCTACACGCCAACAGTTACAATATTGTAAGACGAACGAGTTACAATCGTAATTCTCGTTTTAGCCCCTACTAGAGTACTAGACCAAGCGCTAAGATGTTAACACATCAGAAATTGAAAATCTATGTGCAACATTAACCGTTGTTCCCAAAACTTAATTTCTTCTTCATTCTTCTTCCTTTGACTGTGCCCTACCCTTCTGCACATGGGGCAGATCAACTCATTCTAATTTTCACTCATTAACTTTCTGTAATATTGTTCATTGGCACATCCTGGTGCCTCAGCCACTCCACTGTCTGTTACATTGTCTCAGACTAGACATTTTCTATGTTCTTTTTTTTTGGGATTTTGCATCTTCCTTTTATTCGACAATGCCAAATATTTTCTAGATGGTTTTTGCTCTTTCAAATACTTCCTAGTTTGTTACTCGGAACTGCTAAATTAAAGGGTCTTTGATGATTATTTAAGGTCCTTACAACTAAAAATTTCTTGTTTTCATTTGTGAATAAATGAAAGAACATTCCCGTTTTCCCATAAAAAAATGCACTATTTTGCAAAATAAAAGGTGTAATTATGGTTAGTTCACTATTTTTTAGGGGGAAGGGAGGAGAGTAGAAAAATTCAAATTGTTAAAAATGTTAAATTTCCGTTTTTACTCTCTTATTTGACTTTTCACAGATCAAGAGGTTTTTGATCAGGAAAATGACTATAAATCCATGCTGTGTTTCTTTTTTTTTGTTTTTTTTTCTTTCTTCGGCTATAAATATAGAATTTATTTGGGTAGACAATGTCTACCCGATACTATGCCTCTGAGTGTGTGTGTGTGTGTGTGTGTGTGTGTGTGTGTGTATTGGTATGGAGATGTCTATTTTTACAATGAAATATGCGCAGCTTTGGCAGCACAGAATGTACAACTCAGATTGCTCCTCTATCTTTTACATTTTTTTAAACCAAATCGCATATGGAGCATTGGACATCTCTTTAACTGTATGTCTCTGCATAGACCTCATAGAATATAAATGGACAGAGCATTTGGCCGAAAATAAGCCTTATCATTTGTTCAGACATAGGATAAGAAACTTAGGCCACTTGGCAAGTAGCTTTACATTTTGATTGGATCAGATTTTCTTGATATCACTAATACAAGTACACAGCAGCATAAGCTATGTATATATTGTGTATGTATTATTGCCAAGCAGCTTAAATTTCATATCCTATGTTGAAACATCGGTTTTATCACTATACTCAGTTCATTATACTGTATAGATAGGTCATTTTCTATGGATGAAATAATGAAAACAGATTATTATTGTATGAATTGATGTGTTCTGGAGCTTTTGGTTGGGAGTTGGTGAATTAGTTTCATAAAAAATGCATCCAAAAGAGGATGCTCTGAAAAAACTGGTTTTTCTTAATTCATTATAATATTTTCTCTCATTGCATCCTTATTTCACAAAAAAATAAGGATGCAAACGCGCTCCTGTGCATCCTCTCACTCCACCCACAAGTTTAAATATTTTCACTTTCACTAACAGATGCTATGATGCGGTAACAATTATGAAATGCATTGTGGTCCGGATTTATCTTTACCCACCTTGGTTTTTGAGGGACTTAATGAAAAGATAGGTAAGGAAACCAATCAGAAATTGAATATATTTAAAATCACTATTTCAGCGAGCCGAAGTCAGGTCATATAAACATTTCCAAGGAAATTGGAAAAATATCCAACTGAAAACGGCCTTATAGTATCACTTATTTAGGTATGGCGAATGTACTTCAGTATATACCTATTCGAGTTTATAAAATTCACGAGAAATTTTATATTAACTCATCCAATCGTACTATGCATACTTACTACGAGCTGGTTGCCCTTGTGTCTGAGATAGCTCCGTAGAAGGCATATTTTCTTTGGTGAAACGCGCCCCCGAAACCGTGGCTTTCGATTTTCCATTTGGGCTATGACCATTTTCCATAAGATGGGTGGGCACATGATTCTATAAATTAGGATATAATTGAAGATGAATTTACCAGCTATACATTATACATATATGTATACATATTGAGCGTAAGTACTTATTCAAGTAGGTCGTCATTGTCAAAAAAATTCTTACCTGCAAGTCTTCTGGTTTTCGAAAGATTTCGCCGCACGTTAAACATTTGAAGGTGGTTCCGGGCGGATCTGTCGGTTGGCTATTTTTTTCACTTGCTTTTTTGTGGCTTTGCATGTGCGATGTAAGGGCGGCTGCTGTATTGTAGCCACGATTACAGATGGTACACTGAAACGGTTTCTTATTGTCGTGCGTTTTCATGTGAATCTTCAAATGATCACTGAAACAAAATAAGGGTTTGTATTTTTGAATGAGTTTTTCACAAGAAAAAATGTTAGGTAAGTAATTAAAGAATTTTAATAGCAGGTTTAATTTAAAAAAAAAAAAGTTATATTATTCATTTGAAAACCACCTAAAATTAGGTTAATATGGGTATTTTTAATTAAAATCAAAATCCTTTGGCCGAAATCAGTGAACTTTTCCTTCTTTTTTAAAACAGTTGCTTTATTTAGGTTTTATTTTCGATGAATTTCGATTTAAATTAAGATCATATGTTTTTTCAGTGGAAAGTTAATGTAGAATTAAATTTTATTAAAAAATTCTACAAAATTTTCAATTCTCTGATATGCAAAATATTTTTAGACGGACTGATATTACTTTGGAGACTCGGTCCTCTGGCAAGCTGTTCGTGGAAGAGGAGTTAGGAAGGGGAGGAAGAATAGACAAGTTGCCGAAATGAGAATAATTTCTTATGAAATCTATTTTTAAATATTTTTGAGGTTATTCGGTATGTATTCTATGTAACAAAACAAATGCTTAACTTGAAGTTTTAGTTCTGGACTTGGTTCTGTTAAAAGTTAATTCTCTATTCTACCCTAGGTATGGTTTCAATTTTTGGAAATAGAAAAACCAAGAAAGTTGCTTTCTCAAATAGAACAGTATTTTCGATAATACGGGCATATTATGTTTATATACGAACACGCGCATATAGCGGTACCTTGGAATTAAAACAACCAATATGGTAATTTCAAGTTTTGAAAAAAATGCATTGAAAAATGTCACCCAAATATTTCTCATTTCAAGAACTAAAACAACCAATGTCGATGGAGATTGGTTATATTTCAACGTTCAAGTTTCGTATTGTCAAGAGGAAGCAAAATGGGCGACATCTGGTGGCCAATTTCAAACTACTGAAAATAGGTAACTGGTGTTCAAGTATGTACATTTATATGGAGTTTTATCGATTTTCAAAGAGGGATATCTCGAAAAAAAAATACATAAATTATTGTAATTTCATCTATATGCTTTTAGAGAGGTAAATTTTAAGTTATCAGTATGAAGAACTGAAAAATGTGAAAAAAAAAAAAAATCTAAATAATAATGGCTAATGAATATTTGATTTTAAAATCTTTATGATTATGAAGAAGAACGGTAAAACAATAGATAAAAATGTGACTTATGAATGTCGAATGTAGTCGTAGTTGTATTTGCAGAAGAATAAAAGTTTTTTAATAATTTTAAAATTAAAAACCTAATGTTGCTCCTTAATTTGTAGTTCTGGGGTTGTAAATTAAATGTAGGGGTTGAAAATGAAAAAAAATTGTGACCAAAGATTCTACTGCTGGAAGTTGTTGATTAGGTCCATCTAATGACAAGAAAAAAACCCGACGCCTCCACAACGCTTGTATTTTGCGAGTTGGTAGGAAAGGAGGTCTTGAATTATTGTTTTTCACGTTTTTTTTTTCAAAAAGAATACAATATTTCGATACATGTCATACGGCATAAAATATTCTACGTAAAACTTTTAATGAAAAAAATTCTCTCAAAATTTTTTGTTTAACTTACGAAGCATGAAAATCAATATTACTGTAAAACTTTATGAGCCAATCAAATTTTAAATGTTTTAGCTCAGTAAAAGCAGAGAAAAGGTTTTTCTTCAGAATCCAGTTGTCTATAGTGCTCTTTCGAACATATTGAAAATTCCCCAAAAATCAGATAATGGGTTCACTTCTAAAAATCAAATTTTGTAACTCCCAATTGTTGTCTAGTGATCTGCTTTTTCCTAAAAACGCTACGAAAAACTTGTTCAAACAAAGAATATAGGTACGTAGGTAGGTATAGTGAAATAAAATTTTATAAAACAAATATGTCTCGACATCCTTGGGACAGCACACATATGCGCGGAAAATTTCTGTTTATTCTGTTGAGTGGTTCTGCGTTATGGTGTTGAATTAATAAACTTACGCTCATATATTTATACCTGCACATAGTACACCCTTACACACGAAATTAAAATTTTTCTTATTCAAGTATGAACGATAGGACTATCATCTTGACAAGGTATACTTGCGTAGTACGAATAAGGGAGACTTGGCCTCGTCCAGTGTAGTACCCGCACATTCATGTGGTGGTGTGTGCAAACTTTGGAGTTATTTTGCGCGCTTTCTATGGTATTTATAAAAAAATTTCAAGAAATTGTTTTTGTAGAAAATTTTACTTATTACATTTTACGCTCGATAATATTTACCTAAATAATTTATCGTTTTCGAGAAAAACGCGAAAAAAATCCGGATACATCCTCCCCTCTTCAACTTGTGAAGCACAAGGATTTGGGGAACATTGACCGCGTTTAATTTACGAGTAAATTCTTTTAGGACACTTATACGTAGTATCAACATCCCCTTCACACCTGCCCAAGACCAGGGTTCGAAAAATTGAACATGCAGGTCGACCGTACGGTGTAAAAAAACCAACAAACACCCCAACACCGTGCGTCTGAAAGTAGCAAATAAAACGCGTAATTTCAGAAACCGATGTTCAGATGGCGACACCGTGTCGACATTTCCGGCTGAAAAAACAAACAATCCTATTATATACACCGTAAAATGTATTCTACCAGTAACCATTTTTGGTTTAAAAATGACTGTATCTATATATATATATATATATATATATATATATATATATATAGTTTTCCTACTGATAAAACATGAAAAATTTGTTTATTTTTCATTACGATAATTTCTGGTCGCTAAATTGAACGCGTCCCGTTTCGAAATGCCGCATTTTCCGTTGCCAGGATGCGAAATGTAAATACCGTTTCAGAGACTGCATTCGAATTTGGGAAATAATTTCAAAAATTCTAATTACCCGCATACGACCAAGTATCGGCTGACCTAAGTGTAATTCGCAGTGACAAAAAAAAAAAAAAAAAAAAAAAAAAAAGAAAAGAAAAAAGAAAAATGGTTTAATTTTTCACTTCGCCTCAAACACTATATACCCTAATCACCTAGACACGCTTGCTCCGCCATTATTAAAGGCCAAATTTTATTGGAAATATTATTATCAAACCAACCGTCCGAATCCGTGACAACATGATTGGGTTCATTGTATTCGATTTATTTTACACGTACCCAAACAATGAAGAAGGTGTACAGATATTAGTTGTACGCAGATTGAAATGAAAAGACGTCTCTCGTAGTCCATACGTGAAAAAAAGGCGCGTGCTCGTCATCAACAACAACAAGAAGATGAGGCACGTCGAACCTATTGGCGCTGCTATACTTATATACGTCCTAACTTTATTAACGCAGGCCGATAAAATTTTTCAAAACGATATAATAATGTCGTCGATTTTCAACAGAAAAATCGGAATAGAAAAGGCCACGTGCCAATGAAGACCATAAAAAGGTGGGTATATACATGCAGGTATATCTGCGACAGTCGACAGAAGAGCGTAGAAAAATAAAGGAAAAGAAAAAGTTATGCGCTATCTTAACGAACGATTTTTTTTTTCTCCATCTTCTTCTTCTCTATTATTACATTTCATGCATTGTTACGCACAATTGTCAACATGAAAGAAACCGAGAAAAATCACGATTCATAACCTGACAATGCACCACCCGAGATTAGAATTATTTTCAAAGGTACCGAGAAGGATGGTATTGAAAACTGACAAAATTCACTCCTTTTGCACTTCGAGGAAAAATATTGATTTCTCATCACGAATTTCGACACCTTTGCTGTCCGTAAACTGACTTTAATGCCATGAAGCTTAAGGGGTCAAATTTTCTTCCCTGACTAAAACAAAATAGTGTATTGTGTGAAAAGTGCGTAATGTGGGCTATTTTCTTACCGTGGGTGAAGAATTTGCAGACGAGCCGGAGGCGAGTGCTGCAAACTTAAGACTAGTTAAAATAGCCCAAAAGCACTTGTCGCACACCATACTTTTTGCAACTAATGCACAAAAAAAAGTATAACAACAACTCCAACCCCCAATAAAAAAAAAACTAATAAAGGAAATAAATTATGGAAATTGTATTTAAAAAAATACAAAAAACGGCAAGTTTTCCATTATTTTTTGTTCGTTTATTGGCAAACAGCCAAGAACAATTAACCAATTATAAGGAAAGTAGTTTCAGGTAAATTTTTTTCTCTTTCTAACAGCACTAATTCCAGCTTTCTAGCTTAAACAGGGGCTGATGAATCATTAAGTAAAAAAAAAGAGGTTTCTGGATTTCAAAAAAAAATTTTTTTCCATCAATTTGCGTTTTTTTGGTTTGTTTATTTTCAAATTATTAAAGATGATTAAAAAATTAAACAAAAACTAAATTCAGGTAAATTTTCAACTCTTTTCAGAGGTACCATTCCCAATTCTCTAGCTAAAATAGCGACTGAGGAAACATTGAGGGAAAGAGGAGAAGTTTCTAGATTGCAAAAAACTCCCATTAATTTGCGTTTTTCTCGTTTATTTGTTGTCAAATAGCTAAAGATAATTAGAAAATTATATCGAAATTTTTTAAATTTTATCTGTTTTCGATCATTACAAACCCCAGCTCTCTAACTTGATTAGAAGCTGAGAAATCATTTGAGACGTTTTTTTTTAAATTTAAATGTGTTTGGAGTGGCAACTTGAATAGTTTTTCACGAAATAACGTAAATAATAATATAAAAATGCTTATATATTCGAATATTTTATACCCTGTCGCGCAGGATTGGGATGCGCAACAGTGTGTAAAGTACTTTACAGACTCTCGGGCAGGATTTGGATGCGCGAGAGATTGTAAAATTATCGTCTCCTTCATCGGCCAAAAATTCGTTCGTTTACATTCGCTATACATGCATGTAAAACTCATTCTTTGGTGCATGCGTTGCAAAAATTAAATTAATTGTTCACTTTTGTTACCTACCGAGTAGGGTGGTATTGAAAATATTTCATGATTTTCTGGAAGTACTTCCCCAAGTAGGTACATACAATGTTTTTTTTTCTTTTCCTCTTGGTACCTAACTAGGTCATTGCATTCAGTGCAAAAGCGGGACTTGTGGAAAAGCGGCGATCATGAGTCGCAGATCACGAATATATAGGTCACTCAAATTTTCTGGTATACAATATATATATATATATATATATTTCCACTTTTAGCTCACTTTAGTATTTTTTGGGAGACTATGGAACCTCCGCCGTTTGACCTATGGCAATGAAACTTGGGGTAGTGTTAAAAGCACTCATGGGCTACATATTCATGTCAAAATTTTTGATATTATCCGTTAATTTTGGAGAAAGGGGTTCTCAAAGTGTTGCAAACCCATCATATTGTCATCACGATAACTCCCTTAAATTGAAAGATTTTGACTTGAAATTTTTATGGCAGCTTCAGACTATTAGGGACCGGTTGGGTATTGAATTTGAGTGAAATCGGTCTCCTGGTTTTTGAATGGCAACCATTATAAAATTTGATACTTTTTTTATTCATTTTGGCATTTTTTCGTTGCTTGACCTATATGGCAATGAAACTTAGGGTAGTGTTGGAAGCATTTATGGGCTACACATTTGTGTTAAAATTTTTGGTATTCATCTAAAATTTGAGTATGGTATCTCAAGAAAAACACGTGTATCGATATGCGACTGGATCATCGAAAAAAAGAAAATTTAGGAAGTGGCACTATTTTGTGTCGAAAAATTGGAGAAAATGGTGGTGACACGAAAAGTTGAAGTATGGAATAAAATTCGTCTACGAACTGTGTGAGTATGAGGAATTCCCTCCTCCTCGTCATTTTGTAGACATAATCGATCCAGTAGTTCTGCAGAAATTCACGGACAAACATATATGCGTACATACTTACATATGTAGTGATACCTATTGGTCGAATTTGAGAACTTTTTTTTTTTTTTTTTTATAAAAGTTGCTTAAAAATAAAAAACTTTTGTTTATGAGCAGACAATGAGAGAAATTTCGTATCAGATTTACTTTCCACCAACTGAATGAATTTTTGAAAAAAGTTAAAACTGCTCTAAAAAAAAGAAAGGTGTTTATCTCCTCTCCGTTAAATTGATGGTAGGGTATCATCCTAAAATTTTACCTACTCCCAAACGAAGATTTTAAACTTCGATTTACCTCTTTTTTTTTTGGTGCAAAATATGAAAACTGTCACCAAATACCTGTCAGCACGAGTTTTTAACGAGGCTTCGCATTTTAACGAACATTTCATTTTTATGTATTTATGAAAGGAGAAAGAAAAAAGAAGTGGGCAACTATAAATAACGGCCGAAACAAGTTCCAAGTCATACCTATCTCTCGTCTCTAAAATCATTAAAAATTTGAGGAAAAAACAAGTAAGCCAACGTCTAAATGATTTTACATATTTTATTAAGCCGAAAACTAATTTACAAAAAAAAAAAAAAAAAAAAGGTAGGCATAGCGACTTGTTCTTTCATATTTCTTCCTCTTTCTCTCGCTCATCTTATCATCGAGCACTGGTTTGAAAATTTTTGCTTGATTCTGTTTGTAAAGCCTAGATGCTATCAGAAGTTAGTCAACAGCAGACTTGACACCAGCACGTGTTTGTATGTATGTTATCAATCAGGGCTTCTGCCAAGAAAAAATAAATTGAGATTTCGCTCTAGATTCGATATAATTATCTGGACTTCGCCTTTTGACTTTGAAGATGGTTGAAAATCGAAAATATTTTTTATAGGCTATAATTTTACGTGCTACTACGAGACGTTCATTTGTTCAATGATACTTAATTTTTTTCTGATTGAATTAATTCGTAATAAATATTCGTAAAATAATAATTTTATTATTGATGAATATAATTCTAATTGTTTAGTGAAACGTTTAAAGAATATGTGAGAATTATTTCGCAGTATACGTATGTCCGTTGAATTCGGTAGTGGTATAAATTTGTATTCGCTTAGGCAGTGTTTATATTCTATGTAAAGCTTCAATCATAAACTAACTAGGCTACTCATTGTTTTGGAACTTTTAAAATTTTTTCTTCGTCCATTCCGAAATTTTGACCGAATTTTTTACGTATCTTCAACGTTTTCTGCCTTTTAACTTTTGGTGGTAAGTATACCGTTTTATGAAGATCGAATTTTTACTTTTCACATTATGTCGAATCTGTCGAACTTCTTTACGCCATTTCTCTCCCCCAACAAATAATAATAAAAAAATAAAAATAAAAAAATCCACAAAATTAATTGCGTAAAACGTTTTGACTTTCGGTTCGTACCTACGTGTCGATGTACACGCGACACAAAAGATCAAATCAAAAGCACGATAGGAGCATTGCGAAATTTTCAACATTTCGTTTCGATTGTGTGCCGCAACGCCTCTTCTCCCCTCACCCTTCCAAATCCGACAAATTACGTAGAACTTTTTTTTTTTTTTTAATAATAATTGTGACAGGCGTAATTCGTTATATCGCCACACGAGACAAGCTAATCCGTGCACTATAGAGCTGTCTCTTTTCATCACTAGCCTATCTCATTTTGCTTCCTTTTTTCATTTTTATTTTTATTTTTATTTTTTTGCTTTCTTATTTTTTCGATCATCACTTTAATTTCGATTATTTAATTTTTGTTAAGAGAAAAAAAAAGAAAAAAAAGACACGACCAAAAGGTGCGTTGTTCATTTCACGCACGTACGAAACAATCGTCTATGGTCCTTATTTTATGTCTCTTTTTCAGTTTTTTTCTTTTCTTTTTTTTTTTTTTTTTTTTATACAGGTACTTATTTGCTTCTAAAACATCACCTTCTCTTGTATCTTTGCCCCTATCGACTTTCTTCGATAATTTCAAATATTGTTCTGTATGGACACGTATTATTGACGGAATACCTATATGTGTATGTACAGAGAGGTAGAGGTATCTAGGTATATTATACATATATATATATATATTTATACATACAGGTAGGTTACCTGTTTATAGAAAAAAAAAAAAAAAAAAATGATAATTTCATTTAAAGGACGCGGATATTTTTTTGTATCCGCATTTTACGGCCACGTAGTATCGCCATATAACGTACGGAGGTACGCCTGCCTCGAGTATGATTTGTTGCCAAAGCCTCCCCCTTTGTGCCCGCAAATGGCGGATAATTAAATGAAAAACTCGATCGACTCGATGCAGGTGGGGCCACGTCGGCATGAATGAAAACAAAAATTAAAAAAAAATAATAATTTACTAGGTATTCGCGCGACAAGGTGATGAAAAATTCCTTTCTTATAATCGTATTATGATATACCTACACAGCTGGTTAAATCGTAGAAATCTGACTTTTTCTTATGGTGTAATTGAATTATCCGTACGTTTTTATTGTGTATAGGTATATCGTTGTTTTCTCAGATTTTCACTTTTTTCGGTCGTATTTTCTGCCCGCGTACCTGTTTATCGTTTAGTATAGTAGCACGGATATTCGATCTTGTCAAATGCAAGGGTTACTCGACCAGTGTTCATCTATAAGGAGTGATGAGCAAATAAACAAAACCAAAACTATAAGACCACGGTAACCTGTAGTCTTGGGCTGAAGGGTTATTTACACGCTCATGCAGGTTTACTTTAGACTTGTATCAGTACCTACCCTTAATCGTGGTCTAGTCTTGCGTCAGTACCCTGAAGGATGGTTTATACTCGTTGATGATCTGATACGTAAAAAGTTCGCTAAGGGGAAATATCGAGTTATGATTTATACGGTTTCTCTTGATTTATTCTCTAAAAGTCAAAATTTCCCTACTTTACAGAATACGGATTAGAGATTGGATAATAGAGATGTGAGTTTAAACGCTGCTTTAGTCTTCTTAGTCTTGCATCAGTACCCAACCTTATAATCTTGGTTTGGGATTTTAGTTTTGCTCTTTTAGATATGCATCAATAGGCGTCAGACGGTCAATCTATGTTTTGGTCATGGTTTTATGTCAATACCAATAATTTTGGTCTTGATCATGTACAATAGGTCCTGGTTTCGGTTTTAATCATGCACAGTCAAGTCCCAGTTTTGGTTTCAGTTTTGGTGGCAAGATTTGGTAATGACGAACAAAGTGTGAAATGTGTATTTAAAGATAAATGTATAAAGTAACACATGTGCACAAGCTGCTGTATAAAGTAAAAACCGATAAGTATATGCAGAAATTATAGATGGTGCATAAAGTAACACATATGCACAAAATGGTGTATGAAGTAAAAAGTGATTCATAAAGATTTTACATTATGCATTGTTTTAAAATCTTTCGCTTTATGTACTGTCAAAGTGCACATAATCGTCTACTTTATGGACAAGTATTGAAAAAAAATAGCCTATTAAAGTTACAATACTGCAAACATCCTACGGTTTGTTCACTTTTAAAAATTTTTTTCGCATTGAAAATGCTTCTAGAGTTGGTTTGTGAAAATGTGTCTGCCACTCAATTTTAACCAATATTTTATGCGTGAAGAGTAAACGAAGGAGTAGATAAAAAAAAGTGGAGTGAGAAAATGTTAATGAAAAATAAATTGGAGGTGGTAACGTTGTTTTTTTGCTTAAGGAACAAATACAAAACTGAAAATAAACGAAAAAATGAACAATGCTTTATTTTTCAATTTATGAGTTTTTTCTTCCAATTAAGTACGAGATATGAGTAAATTTATAATGACTAAACAAAAATAACCAGGGGCCGTGTGGGGAGTATGTGGTTGTACACCCCCTTTAGCCCAAGTTGTAATAAAAATTGACTTTCTGTTGTAAAAATTGGGAGAAGTGATGAACTTTTGTTTTTTTATGTTTTCAAATCATCAAGTGACTTTTTTTTGGATTTTTGGGTCAAGCATTCGGTTTTTTTGGCCGTATTATAAAGATTGATAACACACTCCTCCCCTTATGACATTGCTTCGCGAGGCCCCTGAAAATACCTATATTTTAATTTTACATTATTCATTGAAAGTGATTTTTGTCATTTAATCCCTCATTTTTCGAGCCTTTCAAATGAAGATTATTTCAAAACCAAGAAAAACTATAATTTAAAAGGCTACAGTAACTTTTTGAAGATTAAATTTCTCTTAATAAAAGATACCCCTAGACGGTTCTAGTGATCATCCTCAGTACGTACTTCAAATTAGAAAATTTAAAAATCAATAAAATTAATATTAATATTTTTTTTACCACTCGTACATTTAAAATTCTAAATTTTCTCATATCTACTTGAAAGCAAGTTGAACTGGAGTCAGCTAGGAATTTCAAATGAAAATGCATAGAAATCTCGATATCTCCAAACGTCGATCAGGATGAACGATTCAGCATCGACAGTTACTTTTCACCCACTTAATGTAGGTAATCTACAATTTTCTATAAACCAATATTCTAATACATCATTCGGAAAAACGACGTTTTCATTGCGTATCTAGGATTCTATTTTTAAGCAATTTGTTGGCAATAATTTGTAACCAAAAGATCAGAAAAACTTGAAATAGGTATTTAAATTTGTAGATGCGATACCAAATTAAATCGTTGGGTGAATATAATTTCGCATACCTAAACGAAGATGCGCAACTATATGATTGAAACTTGTTTGACTGCGGGTGACACTCTTTCTACCACTAGTGAAGGACAGTTTCTTTTACATAAATGACGTGAAAAATTTCTCAGAATAACAGTGGTATGTCTGATGCAAGCGATCGCACGAAAGACGAACTCGAAGATATATATGACGTTTTTTACCTTCTGAAAATTTTTTATCAACTGTCAAATTGAAGACGGTGTTTTGTAAATTTTGAAGAAAAAGCGTCTGTAAAAGAGGAGATGCAAAAAAAAAAAAATTCAGTTTGCAACTTTTCCCAACATCAAAAGAAAAATTGGCGCCTAATTGAAAGAAAATTTTTTTTTTAACGTAGTCCCCGTATAAAAAAACAAAAAAAAAACAAATATGCTGAAAAATTATTACCTTCTTGAAAAAGCAGCATCACATTTTTTACAACTGTATTTCTTTTCGCCAGTATGCAGTTTTATATGGCGATCACGACTTCTTTTGTGCTTGAATAATCTTCGACAGTACAGACAACGAAATGGCAAACAATCGACGTGTGTCTGTAAATGAGAAAAAATGCAAAAAAAAAATCATGAATGGAAAATGTCAATAATAAGTTATTAAATGCACTTTTGGTCTTTTTCGACTGTTAATTTTTTTAAAGCATATATGAGAATAAACTCTGAAAAAAATGCTAAATTAATTTTTTTTTTCATTTCAAATCATCTTGGGGATAGTTATAGGTTTATTTTGTATGGCGAAAGGTGCTGCACTTAATTTTTAGGTTCTTAACAAGTTGTGGTGAAGGATGATTTAAACTCGCTGATTTATTCACTTTGATCTGATATCAAAAAAATTGACTGAAGGGCAGGCCCGGTTTCAGAATTTATTCTTAGGAGGGGAAAATAGAATCACGTTTAATAATATTCATGAATTTTTATTGGAAGATGTTGATAATTTTTTACATATTTCCCGAATGTAAAATTTGAAAACAGGAATAATTGTGTTTTAAATTGATCTTTGTTTTTTGGAGTTGGGGTATTATACCCTAAATCCCCTCTTAAAACCTGTTTTGCTAAAAGGAAACCCTATATTATAGTTTATTACTTACCATTTCTTTTGATTTATTTTCTAAAAGTTAAAATTTTCCTTCTTTACAGAATACAGAGTACCTATGATAAAATAATAGAGAAGGTGAGTTTAAACCATGCTTAGAACTGACGTCTCAGTTCAACTTTAAGGTTTTAAGGTTAAATATATATATATATCTGTGAAAAAATTCGAAATTTCTGAATTGAAAAATTTGAATAACTTATTTGAGAGGAAGGAAATTAAATAAGTCACCAGATCATGCGAGTCAAAATACGATCATATTTCTAGAAGAGAAATTCTCATCAGAACTTGCCCACTGAGTCAAAGCAGGAAGTTCCGCTCGTTTTGAGAATGAAATTTACTTTTGTGTTCTATTCTGACAAACAGAGCAACGTCTTCAGAGAACTTGTTCAGCACTTTTCTCAACAGAATAACCTGTTAATACAAAGTGCTAGACTTCAGCACTTTTTAAGTACGTTTTCTTTAAAAAATCTACTTAATACCCTTGGTGCGGTATTAGCCCCCAGGGGTGGGGGTGGGTACGTTTTTATTTTCATGACTTCAGAAAAATTTTGGCACCAATAACTCAAATTCATATATATATATATATATATATAGATAGATAGATAGATAGACAGATAGATAATTAGATAGATAGATATAAGTCAATTTCTTGTTCCTACGGTACAGGTCGCAATTTCTGTTCGATAAGCACAAAATTTGGTACGAACATTTTTACTGAACCAAGGACTAGACCGATTGATTTTAGTGCGTATTGGTATTGGCTGCCGGACGGTACTTCCGGTATCACCATTTTTGTTTTTATTTTGGCTATAAAATACTCAATTTTACACCAATAGTCAAAAAATTAAGAATAAATATTTATTTTAATTCGTTGTATTGGGCTTCTAATTTTGGCACGTATCGGCCGGGCGGTACTCCCGGTACCGCTATTTTTGTTTTTAAATTGGTTATAAAATGCGGAAATTTTGAACCATACGTACGAAATTTGAAATAAATATTCATTATTATTTATTGTACCATACTAACAACTTTGGTAGGATCAACCGGACGTATTTCGGGTAAAGCTTTTTTTCCTATTTTTTTTTAATAATTTGTATGAACTTTCCTTTTTACAAAAATTTACCACATGTTCATGTTTTCTTCTTTTTTTTATTTCATAATTTTATTATATTTCTTTAGTTTTATTTGAAATTCTATGATTATTTTCCATAGTTTATCATCATAATTAATTTTTCATTTCAAGAAATAATGCTTTTAAATTTCACATTGTCTAATATTTTGTCAGCAGCTGACTAATTTCATATAATCAAAACATACGATTAACGCATATAAACTTACAGACAATTATGTGACCATCAAAATTCATTATTTTTTTTCCCGAAAACCTACTTTTTCTAGCGAGACTTGCTGCGCTAACTGCAGCCAAACAGATTCAGTCCTCTTTCTCTTTCTAAAGATGCGTATTGTGGTCCAAATATCAGAAGGGAAAATTACATTTCTGTGGGGTGCTTCGTCCCTTCCTCCCCAAAATACATCTATTTCATCATTTTCACCAAATTTTCAATTATCCTTGCGGCTGTTTAATCGAGAAACAGAATAACAAACTTACACCTTATACTGGGTTAAACTCTGCTCTTATCACTTACTAATTAGTTATCCTATAACTTTGTATTCTTACTTTATGAAACATTTTTCTCGCCTATTCTTCTCGCTAATCTCTACGTATAGATGGATAACATATTGATTTTTTTTAAAATAATACTGTAATTATATCTTTTCTTTTGACTCATTATGCATTTTATTTATGACTGTGTAGCCTAATTTATTTTCAAGGTACGTTGGCTTAAGCATGACTTAGGTTATGAAAATATTTACAGTATCAGTCGTAGTAACCGAATAAGAGAATTTTAAAAACTTTACTGAAGAATTAAACTACCAACAAGAAATAAAATGAAAGACTGGGTAGACTGAAGGAAGGTGGCTCGTTACATTTTGACGACATTGGAAGGAAGTGGATTAGAAATGAGGAATTAGTAATACGGAAAGGATGAAAGTATTTGAGTTTCAATATACGAAAGAACACATCCGAGTATTTTTATTTATTTCAGTTGAGGTTAACGTAGTATTTTCACAACGAACCTGTATTTTGTTTTGAGCAGTTATTTTTGAGACTATGTCTGGCTGAGGCGGTCAAGATGGGTAACAAAATGGGCGGGAATATCACGAATTTTTAATTAAGGAAAGGTAATTTTCAGAAAAGAGAGGAAATACCGTAATGAGGTTAGGTAAATTTTCGATCTTTTTGAAGGGCTACTTTAAAATTAGATTAAATTACGCCACCGTGGGGCTCTCCCTTTTGGTTTCTCGAACCCGCACAATGAGTTTTGAAGTTTTCACTGTGGGGTACAACAATATGTTGCACTTAACTAGAATTTCATCTGTAAAACTTGGTAAATTTCAATTTCATATTCACTTTCACGAGACATAATTATATTCGTCAATGACTCTTAATTCATTTTTCACATGTCGACACCTTTACGATTGGCACATGAATTAATAAAGATAAGTCTGCTGGTGGTGGTTGTCATACCACACGATATCTTGAAACGACAGAGTACCAAGCATGATGCAGAGAGTATTGCAAAGGCCTTCGGTAGTGGCAGAGATACTACGGAAAAGCACTTATTATTTAATATGTGTTTAAAGTCCAAAGGACTATAAAATACACGTCATCACACAACTTGCTCTCGCACTAGGCATAACAATGACTACTGCAACCTTCTCAGCCCAGTCCATGGGTTGTTCACTCTGCACTTATTTTCATTTTCCATTTTTAGTGCAACCAACCACCCCAGAAATAGTGAGCGCTGCATGCATATAGATAAATAAATATACTTGTTTGCATATCTTTATAATTATATGAAATAAATGTAAATAATATATATATCTATAAAAAGAATTTATATATACCTATACTATTCATTTCCACTTCATTAAATTCAGTGGCCCAGCAGTTAAATAGTGGCTGTGTTTAAAGACTGTAGGCCGTGTATTTGGGAGACTCGTAACCGAACCCTCACAAGAATGAAAATTTTTTTAAATAATTAAGACGATACTAGCGCTGGAATCCTTCTTGTGATAGTTGATATCCCTATCCAAACTCTATCAGCTGACTAAACAGGTAATGGCAAAAAGTTACAATTTGCCTATCTATATACGAAGTATACCTATTACTTATCTATGGCCCAGTCTCTCTATACTCCCTCAGAAGGCAACAAGTGCGCAGGAGATCGTAGGAGTACCCCACAATACCTACTACATGAAAAGCTCTTAAAAAGTTCTAGTTGTTACGTTAAAATTAAATAATGCAAAAAGTCATCGAAAAATGTTACTCCTTAAAGGTACCATGGAGATACTCTATATTAATGAAACTCAATATAAGCATATTTGTTCGCCCATGACTTCAGAACTACTGAGCAAATCAAGATGAAAGTTTCGGTATTTATTTGCGTTATTTTGGGATATGTTCGAAGCCGTCGTCGAAGTTTTTAGCCCTTTACGAGGCTAAATTGTCCATTTTCATCAAAATTTGTCATTTAAGGTACAAAAACGAATGAACATGAAGAAAAGGGAGTGAAAAAATAATGAAGCTGCGGGTAACGTTTAGTTTTGTTAAAATATTACGCGCATTTGTATTGTCACACCTTGCATAATTTTTACTGTTTGGTATCCTTGTATGTAAATACCTACAGCATTTAGATTCACCCAAATAACAGCAGTTTTGAAAATAAATGGCTGATCAACGCCGCCGATAGGATTAAATTAAAAACGGTGATAAATTTTTCTCTTATTATAAGGTCATAATTCTTCAACATTCGTAACTATCAATAGCCTACTTCATGAAAATATGAATACCTATATACTTATGAATAGATGGGGACATGCCGATGAATTGACAAGAGCTTACATTTCTCAGCTGAGAGAATTTTTATCCAAGGTAATTAAAAAAAAAAAATCATCAAGACACTGGAATATATTTAGAAATGACTTTATTAAAGGGTTGCTTCTACTGAGACGAGTTTAAAAACATTAATCCGTCGAATACGTAGGAAATGAGAAGTGAGCGTATAGTAGGACCCTGGTGAAGGGCTGTGCGAGATTTTGTTTTCTACCCCTTCGGTAAAATCAACCCCTTCAACGTGAAAAAAGTATTTAAATTTTAGTCTAATTTTGGAGGAATGCTATGCCATAAAATTCTTTTGCACCGCAGTTGGCTATTCATATTTTTGGCGATTATTGAAATATTTCTATGCTCAACTTCCCCTCAGAGGCCATAATAAAGAAGAACTATAGATTTCACCCATGGATGCCGGTAATTTTGGTGCGTTCAGCTATTTTAGGCCTAATAGGCTCAAATTCATATGTGAGATTGTGGCAACTAGATCAGACCAAGCGATTTAACGAAGCCCAAATACAAAAAATAAATAAAAAATTGCAGAAAAAACTGATCATTAAATGCAATTATAAGTTCGAGGTCAATGCACGACCACTATGTACCCGCATAATTCTGTACCTATGTGCTGAAAGATCGGATGCCCTTTAACTAGTTCGTTCAGATTCCATAAGATCACACAGCACAGTTAACTCTTTTTTCTTCCTTTTTTTTTTTTTTTTTTTTCAAACTTCATCTCTTAGATATTTCTCATCGTTTGTCAACCTTTTTTTTCTTCTTCTGTTTTTTCTGTTTTTATTTTATTTTATTTTTTTCTGCACTATATAGTGCTATTGCAGATAACTCCGGTGAGGAAGTTCATTGCTAGATCAATAGAAGACACCCAATGCCAGGTCAGTTACTGGGAACTGTACGGATATGCGATTTGTAGTAACGGCACGTCTTTATATAAATATATGAGTTGTATTCGTCGTCGTTTGTTGTTGTTTTTTTTCTCTCTTATTTTTCCTTTTTATTTTTATATTTTTTTCCCTCTTGGAAATTATAGTTAATTCCTAAACAATTTCTTTGTCTTACGCACACGCACACTCGTACATAGTTGAAGTGGTACCGAAGTGGCTACCGGTTATTAAAAAAAAAAAAAAAGTTGTAGGAAACTACTGTCCAAGGTTCTCGTTTATTGAGAAAGGACAGTAATCGACTTTTTTTATCCTCATTCCTTTTTTTCTTTTGTGGAAAAAAAACAAAAAAAAAACAAAAAAAACAACAAAAAACAAAAAATAATATTACAGTCAACATACGAAATGGGATATACCTATGCTTGGTACTTATAATCTTCGGATTGAGCGAACATCATAAAATCTGGACGTCATTCTGTACCTAGGTATAGACTGTGGTGCCCATTTTAGGGGTGATATAATGACCAATTTTTTCGCATTTGGGAGAAAATAATTCGAGAAATTTTCGATAATTAGTATAGGTATAAGGCCAGGTAATATAATAATATACAAGAAAATGACGTTCGGCCTATAGAAATTGGGTTAAATGTGGTCTCGTTAGGGCTGTGTTTGACACGAATTCTTATAATTATACTATATTATGACTGTATTTTAGTCGATATAATTATCGGATCCCAAACGTTCGTTTTAATGCCGCGATGAGTAAACAGTGAAAACCGATTTGACTCGCCACTTGTCGCCTAGAGCCTGTGATTCAATACGAAAATCCGAGCATCTATTTCACTAATTGTTTCTATTGAGCAGGTAATCAAATTTCGTCCTCGTTAAAGACTGCATTACCTACCGTTATCGGTAATTAGTAAGGAGAAGAGAAAAAAAAAACACCTAATGGTAGAACGATTTCTAAGAACGTATTATGGAAAATTTTGGAATAGGTAGAAGGTACCTATCACTCACGGTATAATAGATCCAGGATTTAAAAAAAATTTATTACCTAAATACGTACTTTCACCCTAAGAATCTGAAAATCGACTAAAATATCAATTTCAAATAGAATTAGTAGAATTCGGGGAGAGTTCATTCTCTAAGTAATTTGATTAAATATTATCGCCGAATAGCCTATTGCAGATTCTTGAGTAGGTACCAAGGTATAGCTAATTATAACTATAAGTTTGATACCCACTACCTACCAACATCTGTATGTACCTATATAATCTATTATTATTTTCAGCAAAAATTGTGAAAAATATTGATTTTTGTTCATTAAATTTTCGAATAAAATGAAATTTCCAAATTTGGAATCACAGCTAGGGGGCTATACATGCGCAGTAACAAATATCCGACTTCGAAACATTTTATAACATTCTATCGTATGTCGTGTTTTTGATCGGGTGTTGGACATCTCATTTGTTGTATGCCTCTGGTAACACTGTAGAATTTGTTATTTTGGCAGAAGTAACGAACATTTTTTTTCATGTCTGTGTGTGATTGTGTGGTAGTGGCACATGCTCATCGAATATAAGGGAAAATATTGGGAAAATAATTTAGGGGAATAATATTGTGAAATATAATTTTGACAAATGAATCAATTTTGGCCAGCTTGTACATTGATTGTAGTGGTGCCTGAAAATGTCTGTTTTTGCGGTAGGTGTTGCAAAAAACTATATTAATTATTAATACTTGTTGCATCTCACTCTTTGTGAAACCATTTTCAAGGAAAAATTTGTTCTTAAGAGTGGTAAGGCCCATTTTTGGTGTTTCCATTTATTCTTCGATATATTATATACTATAGTTATAGCATGGTTATTTTCACATAATATATCATGTTAATCTCCTATCAATATGAAAGCAATATTGGAGAATTTATTTTCGCACAATTAGTCCGAACCTACGTATGGGAGAAAAAACTTATTTTAAAGTAGGTTTTCTATAAAAATCTACTTATTAATTTTAATGTCATGAAACAATCTGTGAGTGTGGGTTGGTCCGTTTTTTATTCCATAACTCAAGAGAAATTTTGGCCTCAATAACTCAAATTCTTATGTAAATAATTATGATACAAATGTGTATACAATCCAATTTCTTGTTATCACACACAGGTCAAAATTTTTGTCCAAGAGTCATGAAATTTGGGATAAACAGTTCTAAGTCAAGAACCTGTCCTATTGAGTTTGGTGCGGATCGACTTGATGACTGATGGTACCTTCTTGAGGTACCTCTTTTTTGTTTTCTTTTTTTATGGCTATAAAATGTCTAATTTTTGATCAATAGCTCCCAAATTTGGAACATATATTCACTTAAATTGATTATATGTTTCTAATCATTTTGGTGCTCTTCCAATAACACTATTTTAGTTTTCATTTTGGGTATAATATGCATTGTGAGCCCACTGCTATGAAATTCTAAACAAATATTTACTATGATGTATTCTAACAAGCTAATAATTTTAATACAATCATCAATACTATGAACTATTATTAACATTTTAATAATTAATTTTATAATTCTTGAAAATCTACTGTTTCTAACGGAGCTGCTGCTGCGTTAGAAATTTTTTTAAACTTTTGTTGCTTTTTGAAAAACTTTTATGGCATTTTGTTCAGATTTTTTGGGAAAGATGGAAAAATGTTGTATAATTTCTATTCTTTTTTAAATAGTATATCGTATAGCAAGTGCATAAAGTAGGTTATTTTTTTACAAAGCGTGGAGAATTTTCAAATAAGTTGAAGGCGAGTGGTGCAAACTTCATACAAGATAAAATAGCTCACTAGCACTTGTTATACATCATACTTTTTGCAATTAATGCAAAAAAAGCGTTGTAACATCTTCCCCTCAAAAAAATTCACAAAGGAAAAAATTATGAAATGATTACCTATGTAAAAACACACAAAAATGCCAAGTTTTCCATTATTTTTCGTTTTTTTTCGTTTATTTTCAAATAGATAATCATTATTAAAACATTACAAGGAAATTAGTTTCAAGTAAATGGTTTCTTCTTTCCATCAGTGCTAATCCCAGTTTTCTAGCTTAAATAGCGGTTGAGGAATCATTAAATAAAAGAAGAGAGGTCTTGGATCTTAAAAAATAGACAATTTTCCAATAATCAGTGTTTTTTTCATTAGTATATTTTCAAATAATTAAAGATGGATAAAAAATTTTATGGCAAGTAAATTTAAGTAAATTTTCTTCACTTTCCAGAAATACCATTTCCAGCTCTGTAGCTTAAATAGTAACTGAGGAATCATTGAGTGAAAGAAGAGAGGTTTCTAGATTTCAGAAAACTGAAAATTTTCCATTAATTTGTGTTTTTTTATTTGTTCGTAATCAAATAACTAGAAACAATTATTTCAAATATTATCCTCTTCAAAGCATTATAAAGGGCCCCGCTGTCTAACTCAATTAGAGGCTGAGAAATCATTTGAGGGATTTTTTTCAAAATTGGAATGTTGTGTAGAACTGAAATGGCAACTTGACGAACAGTTTTTCATGAATTAAAGTGAATAAAAATATCAAAATGCCCATTTGTTCAATAGCTATTGAAATATGGCTGTCTGTAGTGGCGTATGTAATAGTATATTAAGCACCAAGTTTGCAAAATGAGTGCAGCAAATGAGCAATTCTCGTGTCATATAAAATCACTTATAAATCTTGTTGAGAAGGATATTTTATATAATTAATGATCAGAAAGCAACAAAATGTTAAAATTCTATCATAATGATGAGTTTTTCTTAAAAATTATAAATAATAAAATAAAATATCAACCTCCTCATTGTGGCAGATTTAATGTTTCATTTAGAAAATATTACTTCTACCTCGATGTAAACTGAACATGCTTCCATGTAAAAAGATGGTTCATGTTTTTACATGGAGGTGTGTTCACTTTACATCGAGATTATATTCATCAATGATATGAGCTAATTTTCACTTGCAAAATACTAGTGTAAACATTGCTTTTCTGATCATGTATTATTTAAAATATTTTACCTACTTTTGTGCACCTTAATCCCTCTCAACAGTGTGTAAAATTAATATCTACTTCACAGGCCAAAAATTCATTGGTTTACAGTTGCTATACATACATGTAAATTATTATAGTTTTTGTGCATAAGTTGTAAAAATACATTTTTTCCTTTTGAAGTTTTACGAATCATAAATTTAAGAAAACAAAATTGGTATGGCAGCTTACAATACAGTTTTAACAATAATTAATATCCTAAAAATCTAGGATAGGCTAAAAATGGGACTTGTAAAGGTAATCCTTGAAAACAATTCTTTGATTTTATCGTACCTATAGTTAATTTATTATAAATACTTGTTATCACTCGATCTCAAATTGAAAAAAAAAAGCAAAAAATAATTTGTGGTCCATGTATTCTTGAAAAAACCTTGAAATAGTTCACTCGCTCACCTGTACAGTGTAGTCGAAGAGTTTGCACATTGAAGAAATCTAATTAGCTGGACTGAGGTTCTCTAATTGTGAACAGCTCCGAATCAATTAAGTGTACAGAAATGTTCAACCTCTTACCATTTAAGTCACATTAAGTTCAATCAACTTCCGCATTTTTTCAATTATCAGTCAATAGTGCATCCTGTCTTAAGTTTTTTCTTTAATATACAATCAACTCGGGTATTACCTGTTAATTCTTCATCAATTACGGGAAAAAACACGTCCATTTTCCTAATTTTCAACAAGAACTACACCAATTCAAATACGACTGTTGTCAACATCAAAATTCGATTTCTAAGAAACCACTAGGATTTGCCCCATGCGTTTATTTTAATAAATAACAAGTTCAAAAAAAGAAAAAGAGAAACTATTCGAAATTTTCCTAGCCATGTATTCTAAGAAATATCTGACACTTTTAATTGCAGGCACCTATACGCATCTTTTTCGCCTAAATAATTCTACGTTAACGTCAGATTTATATCATAATTTTTTTTTCTCCAAGAAATTCGAGAGAAAAAAACCTTACTACATAGAATTACTTTTTCGGCATACAGTGTTCAATATGTAGATTTAAATTTAAATAAACAAATTAATGAACGGAGGCACGAATTTTTTTTTTTTTGGAATAACATCTGAAATTTATGAATAAACTAAGGAGAGAAAAAACAAGAGAACTTGTTTACATTTGTACGACAAATAGATGACGCTGTACTCAACCTATGTGTTATAAACTCGTGCCACAATGTCACTTTTTCTACTACACTAAACAAATATATAAATATTCGATAAAATTATTAATTACCTATGGGCAGGTATACATGATGTACCGAAACATAAACACAAAACTTCATATGACAATGGGGGGTAGAGAGCATCAACGAGTAACATGAAGATAAACCTGTTGAGTGTAAAATATTGTTTTCTGTATTATGAATCGGCCATACGCGCGATGGTCACATTGGAACTGAGAATAGAGGTATAGTTATTTGTGATTGAAGTGCATAAAATACGTGATTTTAAAACGAGTAGCGATCAGCTATTTCGCACGTGTGTCACGCACTATTCTGTGCAACAACTTTTTTCTTAAAAAAAAATTTTTCTAGCAGTATAAGCCCCAAATTTGTAGCTGAATAGTGGCGGAGAAATCACTGAGTGAAAGAGAAGAGGTTTCTAGATTACAAAAACCATCCAATTTTTCATTAATTTGTGTTTTTGTAGTTTGTTTATTTTCAAACAGCTGAAGATAATTTAAAAAATCACAATTATGTAAATTTTTTAAATTTTATCCTCTTTCGAGTAACATTAACCCTAGCTCTCTAGTTTAAATAGAGGCCGGAGAATCATCCGATGAAACGAGAGACAGCTTTGTTTCAAAATTTAAATGTTGTGTTCAATGGAAGTGGAGACTTGACAATTAGTTTTTTACGAATCCACGATGTGGCAAGTGTAGAAGTATCATAATATTGCATAAACGTAGTACACATGTGCATTCAAGATAGTGATATAATAATTTAAGAAATTCCCAAACTGCGCATGCGCGAATTTTACTTTTTTACGTTGAACTGAAATTTCTTACGTATGTATAGTCCATGTAAATTAGGTTTGAAAAAAGAAAAAAGTCGCATGAAACTGAAATTTGGTACAAAGGTCATCTTCAACTTCCAGATCGACATACTAAAAGTACCAACGTGACTGGTGTACGTTCAGTCCACGAGGGGGAAAAACGGTGGTGGAAAACAATTATTTGTATCTGTCTCACTCAATTTTTATTTTAACGAAGAAAAGTTGAAACAAAATCAAAAAAAAAATCCAAAATTTCTATAAAATATTCTATTTTTTGTTTTCATACAATGTATACTTTTCGAGTAAATAAACGTCAAAGAAACATCGTACTCTTATACGTATACACAATATTAGTACCACATATTGCATAAATTATGGCTTCGCTAGCATGCTAGTATAAATCTTTTACAATATCTTAGACATTACACTGCCAGATTCACAATCTAAAGATCTTCCCTTACCCTTTTAAACCATACCCCAAACCATATTTTTGGCAGGAATGTACCCAGCACAGTACGATATTTAAATTTATTCTACTTTATACATAATTATTATACTCACACAGAGGTAAAATTGTCTTCTATGAAAAATCAAATGCTATATAATTTGTACCTACTCGCATTAGCGCAATTAAGACACCCAGACGTTCCAGCGAATTCTAGTCCCATTTTGCGGCAATTACACCTTCCTCAGCAAATCTTCTTCAACTGTACACAAGACGTTGTACCAGTTTTGTATAAGTAAGAGAAGGACGTATCTTTGACGTTCATTTACTCAAAAACAATGCATTGTATACTTATAAAAGAAGTATTTTTTAGAGATTTTGAAGTTTTCTTTCGTTTTTTATTAAATTGCTATAATGGAAATTTAGCGAGATAAATGCGAAAAACTATTTTCCACCAAATTTTTTTCTCCCTAGGGACTGTAGCGCACACCGGTCACATTGGGACTATTATGAAGGTGAAAATGACCTATGTACCAAATTTCAGTTTTATGCTATTTTTCACCTTTTTATGCCGTTTTTTGCGCCAATTTTCCTGGACTATATATAGTACATACATTATTATTAAGAGGCACAAAAACGTCTATGTTTGGGGTGGGTGTTACAAAAAAATTTCGGTTATCAAAATCTTACTTTGAGAAAGCAGAAAAATTTTAAGCTATCAAGTCCTAAATGTGATAGAATATTGATCACGAATACTACAATAAAACTGCTGATAGGTATCTTTAATCATCTGTAGCAAAAGTTGTAGTGAGATTGTTGCTCAAGCATTCAAAAATCAATTGCCCCTTCAGTAATGAATGGCCAATGAAAATTTAGTCCAATGGTTGTCGCATAATATTTCGACTGATATTTCACGAACTATAGGAAATGGTCTCATACAGCCTAGGTAAGTTGTAGGTATTCTACGTAACAAAAAAGTGCTGCACTTAAATACTACTTACAGGATGTCAGGTTTTTAATAAATTTTGTTGAAAATGACTCAATCAGTTCAGTTGTTTTCATTTTGCGATTGTGAGCCTTACAAAGTGACAGAAACTCAACAATTATCTAGTATCTCCAAATAGAATATAGCATGCCTGGCATTATTTCCTCTTATTTTCCTATTTCTTTTTTCCTTTTTTTTCTTCTTTTCTTGTGCTAGAATTATGGACAAAGCTATTTACTGCTGGCTGGCAATCCAAGTTTCCACCACCATTTTTTCGTACGCTTAACTGCTGACTTTTGTTAGCACCTTTTGGCACTCTTGGTTTCAACATCAAGTACTCAACATGATATCCCTTTTTTTTAAACAATTTATTCTCTTATTTATAAATGAAAAAACTTTTTTCTTTTGATTTAAATTCCTAAAATTCGTCTTCAAGAAATGGTTGGACTTGCGGTTCCAACACTCTTTCAGTTCAAGTCGGTACCTCTGCCTTAAATTTGGTACCTAATGTGCGTAATGTTCATCTTTCCTAGTTTAAATATCTACATCCTTCTTTCATTTATCCATGTTTTTCTAGTTTACATACATTCCACACCCTAAAGTTGTACATATTGAATCACTGATTATAGTGATAAATCTCAGAATGTGGTAATTTCTTTAAACGTAATTGAAGTGGAGTGTGTGTGAAGTAAGTCACGAGCACTCGATTCCCCTTTTTGGTATATCCACCTCACAGTGAAATAAAATTTGTGTCATAAAAATCTGTTTCTCTTGATCCATTTCCTGGAACCTTGCTTTCGTTTTGTATACGCTTTTATTTAGACTTTCGCACTCCATAATATTACATTTTAATGAGAGGAAACAAGACTCACAGAGAATGTGATTTAAAAACACGATCATATCTGTAAAAGAGAATTTTTTATCAGAATCCATATTTAACACATCGGGTCAGGAGGTTTCTCATTTTTTGAGAACTAGGTAACGTTCTTTTTTTCAAGTTTTACCCTGATGAACAGAACAGTCTTGTCAGAGCATTAGGTTTGCCCTTTTCCAAACAAAACTGCCTGTCGTAAAAAAAAGTATAAAAAATACCTCACGCTTTTACAATTACTAATATAAAGGTAGCCTAAATAGGCCTACATTATTTTATTCGTTTTTTTCATAAATTGTAATCTATTTTACCTATGTTGTATAACTTTCATTGGTAATTACGTAGGTTATTATTGGCAATTTTACGTTTTTTTTTCTGCACACTTTTCTAACGAACTTTTCACACTTTCAGCTATTTACTCACACAGACCAAACATAATACATAGGTACCTACGTATATTATTGTTCGTGTAGGTAATCACCAATATAACTGGTGACTTCTTGGCTTAGGTCCTCAGGTATAATATGTTTGTTCAATGATCTATGAATATTTTACCGTTTCAACGTAAACCAAATCGTTGAGATTATTGGCAATTAGATCAGTTTTTATCTTATCTACCATTGGAATTACAAATATTAAATCATAGCTAACGGAACGAGACATTACTGGTTAACCTCAGGTTCATCAATGCATAAAGATAGGTACTTACACTCAACTTCGATAGGTACACCTTTTATACTTTTTTTTATTTTATTTATTAACGCATCTCAAATCTTTAACGAGATAATTTTTTTTCTTTTAGCTGGTTTAAAAAAAAAAAAAAAAAAAAAAAAAGCTGTCATTATATTTATTATATTTTTAATTCTTCCTTTCATTCGAGTAGCGCCTTCGTCGCCAATAAATCTCACTCTCAGTTGACTACTACTTAGCTCTCAAGTATCCCCCATTCTTTGCCATGCTACCGAATAAAACCTGTACAATTTATTTCAAAATAATGTCTGTCTGTCTGTCGGTCCATCTGCTGCCCTGTATCTCTTCGTGTTTCTCCTTCTAGCATATATTTTTGTAAATTGGCCATTTTCGTAGTTGATTTACAATCCCGAAATCATAGGTAACGTATGAACAAAAAAAGAGAGGGAGGGAGAGAGAGAGAGAAAGAGAGAGAAAGAAGAAAAAAAGAAAAAACTTAAAAAAAATCTCGAATATTACATTCGAATATTAATTGCAAATTAAAACCACGACTGTTAGGAGTGTTAGGACCAAGGAAACTGTACACGATTTGACAAGCGAGAAACGAATGCTATGTGACTTTTAACTATGACATTTTAAAGAAAAGTTTCGTCCATGGGTAGGTTGCGGTGTAATCTGTGCGTTTGTCACTTTTGAAGAAAAAAGAAAATTAGATAAATAAATAAAATCGTAGATAAACCTGAACGAAAATCACCCTGTCATAATATCGAACGCGTAGGACGTGTAATTAACGCAAGTCATTTTACGCAATCGAAGGTAGGAATCTTTATTATACAGGCCTAGGAAGATATCTAGGATATACGCTAATTTTCTATAAATTTGTGGTACGTATATTTAGGCCTACAGAAGTCTAGTCGGTATAATTTCAAACGTCCGAATTAACGTTTAGGTCTCATAAAAATACAGAAAAAAAAAACTGGAAGGCAAATACCTTATCTATGAAAATTACTTGTGTAGAAAATTTTTCGTAAAAAGCTACATACAGTGAGTCTCGAAAATATTCGACCAGCTTGTTTATTAAAAATTAATTTGCTTACAACCCCGGTTCTCTTCAGTAAAATTTCAGTTTTCATACGCTTTTATTTTACTCACTCAGTTTGTTGAAGTACACCAGATGACCAACTTCAGCGCTGCTTTCACGTGTTGCGACACACGCACACATACACTTATATCCGTTATCAGTGGTTTTTTTAAATTTTGTTGCTTCTGTCTTGGAAAAAAAAAGTGAGAAATTTTATTTTCTCTTTCGCCGTTATTTTCTTCTTCAAATTATAAAAGCTATTTTTTTTTTAAATCGTTTTTAACCTAACTTATTTTGAAGTTGGTTTTCCACGAAAATCTTTTTATTAATTTCGTTCTGATGAAAAGACCTAAAGGTGAGACACTTGAATGATCAGTTTATTATGCTTCAAAATATTGAAGCATACTTTTGAAAACCTACTGAGTAAAATTTTTTTTTATGGTAAGGAAGAGTGTTGTACCATGGACTCAAAATTTATTTTTCCTTCATTGCTTAACACTGGATTGACCAGAAAATTGAAATGGGGCTCAATATAAGATCAAGATCAAGACTAAGCAAGCAAGACCTAACTAAGACCAATTTTTCTCGTCACTATTAAAAAGTAACAAAATAATATTCCAAAAGAATTTGGCCTCTTGTTATTTTTGGAAACTACCTAAGAACAGAGATACCTTAAAGCTTAACAAATTTTTCCAACTCCTACAAAATACCCAAGTTAGGATTTCAAGCTTTAGAAAATGAAGACCAGGACTATTTTACCCTTGCTAAAGTACTCCACATCAAATTACAACTAATTTCATTAATTTACTCACATATTTACCATCGTTATACATATTCATGGCATAAACATTAAAAATCATCCTCAATTTTATTTTATTAAAAATAATTTTTAAATAATTTTTGGTTACAGACTACAGTTATGTTCATTCTGTTTACCTAATCAGTGCCTACATATTTATATAAGTGAGCACAGTGGCGATTATAAGAACTACAATATTGAAAGCGGTGTCAATATCAAAATTTCAAATGAAATTTACGAATATTAAGGAAAAATATTGGATTTCTGAGGCTTTTTAAGTCAAAATTTTGCCTGTTTAACTTCTCAGAATTCTTAATATAAATATATAATATAAAAAAACCAAATTCACTTAATGAGCAAAAAAATTGTCAGAATGCGTTCTGTCATATAAAAATTGCCAGAATGTGAAAATTCATGTTATCTGGCTATTTTTAAATGCTCAGAATGTGTTCTGAGCTATAGGCTAATACCACAACATGAAATTTGTATTGTGGTACTATTTTAAATGCACAGAACGCATTGTGGAAGTTTCTCAATTCCACAACTCATTCTGTGTTTTTAGCCCTAAAGCTTAAAACGTAGAGAGATGCTTTGACAACCCATGTTTTTGGGATCTTAAGATAAAAATTAAATGTTATTCTATTAACACTCACGTCGTTCAAGTAATTACACCCTGTTTTCTTGCGGAATAGTATCACATTTTTATCAGCGGATCATAAAATCTTGTGAAACCACCTCTTTAAATTTTAAGCATTTTTTTTGTTTATTGTGAACAATTATCGGCGTGGTGGTGGTGATAAAAGAAACGCACAAAATACGTATTTTGGCTTAATATTCGTAAATTTCATTCGAAATTTTGATATTGATACGGCCCTCAATATTGTAGTTCCTATAATCGCCACTGTGCTCACTTATGTAAATGTGTAGGTACTGATTACACAGAATGAACATAACTATAACAAAAAATTATTTTTAATAAAATAAAATTGAGTGTAATTTTTAATGTTTATGCCATGAATATTTATAACGGTGCTACATGCGTGTGAGTAAATTGATGGAAATAGTTGTAATTTCATCTCTGTTCTTGGGTAATTCTCCAAAAATAACGAAGAGACCAAATTCTCTTAAGACATTATTTTGATATTTTTTAATAGTGACGAGGAAAATTGATCTTAGTTAGGGCTCAGTCTTGGTCTTGATCTTGTTCGCATTTTGCTCATCGCTACTTTTTAAAGTTTACATTTTTCAATTAAAAAAAAAAAAAAAGAAACTTGTCAATCCTAGAGAAAAAAAAATTATTTAGGCTACCCCAGGTAGTACCTGCATTAAATTACGAATCTTTTACCTAAAAAAACAAAAAAAAAAACAAAAAAAAAACAATAAAAAAAAGAAAGTTGAAAATTGGTTGGTGTGAACTGAAATTATGTACTTATAAAAAGCAAATATTATAGACAGGTATCTACCTACTTTTGATAAACCATTCTTGGAATCACGGTAAACGAGGGCCATCTTTTAAGTTGTAAATTTATATTTTAGGTAAGTTACTTACTCTTAGTATCAACGACTAACAAACCATTTTAATTGTTAAAAGGAGATAAAATCGTGAATAAATAGTCTAAAATAAATTCAGCGTATCATCGAAAAAAAATCTTCATTGAAGTCTAAAAAGGCTTACTTATAATTTTTTTTATTAAAAACATAGGTATAGTATATACCCTCTAGGTACCATTTGCAATGAAACCGGTGAGATGTGAAGTAGTAGGCAGCTTAAGATCACACACACACACACACACACACATATATATATATATATAAACCCTCAAAAAGTAAAAAAAATATAAAAAAAGAGAAAAAACCCTAAGTAGAAACGAAGAACTCCCCAGTATAAAAAAAACTTGACTCTCAGGTGCACAATGTATTAAAGATATCACGTAATTTCTATAGTTTTATTTATTACGAATCATCGATAGGTCTTACATCATAATGAGATTATAGAGTGCGTTACAATCGACGATCCTGTTACAACTTTTTTTTTGCGGTGATTCTGCGTAATTTAAAAAAAAAAAAAAAAGCAAAAAAAAGTTAAGGCAAGTCATCTCTGATAATTGCTCTAATAAGGAGCTGGTCTTACCGGTCGCGTACTTTAAATATATTTAATTTTTTTCTATCTCTCTTCTTTTTTCTTTTTTTTTCCTGCTCATTCTGCATTTCTACCTGTACCTATAAGTTATTTATTTATTTTTTTTTGTTTGTTCTTGTTTTGAAGAATTTACCAGCAAATATATTGACCCACGATATTATGATGATGAAGTTGAATTGACGGTATAGAACTGCCACTTTTTATGAACATAAAATATAATAGTAGAGATGAATATGTGAGGACAGAAAAATGGATTCGTATTTTTTTGTTAGCTGCTTGAAAAGAAAGAAGAAAAAAAAACAACATAATAATATATCATTTTTTCTCATTTAGACTGCGATATCGAGACTATACGCTACCATGCGTTTGCAGGTTGACGGATGTGGACTGAGAGGTGGGACATTGGTTAGACTTCTTGCAAAACTTTCCCAACCATTACATGATAGGGCACGTATGGACTTAATCTAACAGACCATCAATTTTGGGTAAGCGATTTTCAGCTCCTATAACAACTGCTTACGTCTATCAGACTTCAAAATTCTACATGTCAACTCCACATAATATACCGCCTACCTACGCTTAAACGCCTACCACGGACTGGTGTCCTTGGATACCTGTTTTATTTTGATTTCCTTTAGTTTTTGTAGAAGGTAGCCAACCCAAATCGATCTTAATAGCGACTTAACGAGATTATAGCTAAAAATTTCATTCTAGAAGGGGCTCTGACTATAACTTTGTTTTCTTCTTTGAAATAAGGCTTGAGTCTCGAGTCATGTTGGTAGTCTTATGCTCACCAAGGGAGTATATAGCTGGATCGTAAGAGGGGGCCCACATCTTCATAACCTTCCCTTCTGACCCCTCGTCCTGCAACAATAAATACCATTGCCACTGAGAAACGAACTGGTTTTCTAGGTCAAATTTTTTTTCGGATTTGAAGAGAGTCCAGACCCCAGGGACGCCCTTAATAGTTACACAAGTTCTTTCAAAATCGTTATTCAGCAAATGCAGATAACTCAAAAAACGTTCTATTCCGACACTAAAAATATATCCTGCAGACGTTGGTTAAAATGGCCGCGAAGTCATATGGCCCAATGAGGCAATAAATGGTCATTGCTGGTAAACTTTTGATTATGTAGTACTGGACCAGTAAAGAATGATGATTTTTGGTTAAACATTCCGGCGTTGGATAGGCAACCAATGCCTACCTTTCGACGTACTTTGCCGTACGTTTATGTACGACATCCTTGTGAATTTAAGGAATGTCTTTGTCAAATGTATTTTAAATTGGTGAACTCGAGCAAAACGTCGAAAATACGCATAAGATACTGTCGGGTTGCCTACTTTTTCGCCGTATGTCTTGATATTAAAAAGTACATCGGTATTATTGAGCTTTACTGGTCCAGTACTATACTGTATAGTCAAAGGGTTAAACGTTTGCGCAAATGAAAATCGGCGGAATGTAAAGAAAGGTGCCATAATTTCGGTATTAAAAATTTCCTAATCGTGACGGCGTGGAGAAAATGGAGAAAAGTTTCACGGTAAAACGCCTTTAGAGAAAATAATTCTATCATTTTTACGAGAATAATATTCTTGAGAATTTCTTCCATCGTCCTTAGTTCCATCTGCGAAAATTATTTTGTGCTGGCTCTAAGGGTGAGGAGTAAATTTACTCATGTGAAAAAAAAAGCTTAGCCCAGTAAAAGCCAGAAAGTTTTTTAAAAGACTCGGGTAAATTTACGCAAATGGTGATTGCCAAAATAAATGAATTTAAAAAAAATTAAAAATACATAAATAATCAAGTAGGTATGAATGAATCTGTTGTAAGTAATTAGACGTATCGACTATTTTGATTTTAATTAAAAACTGATTCGGCGTTAGTCCCTCATGGTAGTTCTTGAGTTCGGATGCTTATAATATTATTGTGTTATTCTGATTTAAAATACTGGTGCTATCAATAGCTTAGCAGAAAAAACATATAGGTACCTACCTACGTCATACTAAAATGTGTTATTTTCAACAATGTATATAGTTAATAGCTTTTAAAGTAGTTTGCGCAAATGACATCTACTAAATTAGTTAGACCTTTTCAGTGGCTCTTCGAAGCAGTTTAGCCAAGGGCGGCGAAATACTCCGTTTAGCCAACTTTTTTACGACAAAATTGCCAACTTTCGGAAAATGAAAAAATTATCAAGTAAAAAAGAAAGAAAAAATAGGTCATCAATTACACGGTTTCGCCAACTCAGATCCAGCCAGAGGGTGGGACACGCCCCATACCCACCCACTCAATGAACTCCTGAACCCTTTTAAAATCATTCAAAATCAAATTTATGTCGCTCCTTTAGTTAACCAGTAAGAGTTTTTCGCCTAGCTTCGGTAGTTTACAGTTTTAGCAGTTCCAGCAAAAGGGGGAAAGAGAAGAAATCGACGAAAATATTTTCTACTGTTTACAAACATACGCAAATCGCAACTTCCTTTATTCTATCGATGGCGTTAATAGTGTTGAGCTGGCCATCGAGTCATTGACTAAATAAACGAGTAGCATAGGTTGCATATTCGTACCTACTAAGGAGTTATGATATACCAGATCATGTAACAATGTAAAAAAAAAAAAATTAACCGGTTTATCATTTTGTTTGGACTCCCAGAATTGAAAGTTTAAAAAAAAGAAAAAGGATAAACTAAGTCAGAGAAAGAACGAAATTCTTATGTGCAATTTATGTCGGAAAGCAGATCCGCAATGAAAAATAAAATTTATCTATGGGAGGGCGATGAAAAGTTGGCTCTGTTCTCATGTCAATACGTTCAGCTTGTATGGAAAAGTATTTTGAGGATTTTGCGAAAGCTCTTCAAATTACAACATTTTAGTAGATAATGCTTACACTTAAAGGAAAATTTCAATAAATTTATTAAAACAAAAAAGTACTGGTAATCGCAAACTATTTTCTTCTTATTTTTCTTACATTTTACTCCAACACAGGAAATACTTTAATAGGGCCAAAATTTGTAGACTCGATTGGAGTTTATAAGACTATAAAATTATCGGATATTGAATTTTTTTTTTTTTTTTTTTTTCAAATAGTTGAATTAAATTTGACATTGAACTACAAAAATGTAATTTAATTTGATCGAAAAATATGAATTTTTGACGTTTTCCTGTGAAGTGCATTCAAAATGATTAACAAAGATAAAAAAAAAATACTTGAAACTTAAAAAACTAAGCGAATTTGAGCAGATTTATTTTTAAGTAGGTTTTCTTTAGAAAATATACTTATTTCGTTTACTGCGGTATTAGCCCTCAGGGTTGGGGATGAGTACTTTTTCGTTTCATGACCTTAGGAAAATTTTGGTACAAATAACTCAGATTGATATATATATATATATAATGTATAGTATATATTATAGGTATATATGTATCCTATATATAATATAGACATATATTATTATATTATATATATATATATATATATATATTAATGTGACAATTTCTTGTTCCCATGGACAGGTCGCAATTTTTGTCCTATAATCACGAAATTTAGTACGAATATTTGTACTAAGTCAAGAACCAAACCTTTCGATTTTGGTGCGGATCAACTTGACGGTACTTCCGGTACTATCATTTTTGTTTTTATATTGGTCATAAAATACGGAATTTTGGAACCATATGTACGAAATTTGAAATAAATATTCGTTATAATTTATTGTAGCATGCTACCAATTTTGGTGCGGACCGACCGGAGGGTACTTTCGGTAAAGCTTTTTTTCCTATTTTTTAATAATTTACATTAACTTTTCTTTTTACAAAAATTCACCACATGTTCATGTTTTCATTTTTTTTTATTTCATAACTTTATTTAATTTCTTTGGTTTTATTTTAAATTATATCATTGTGTACTATACTTTATCAACTTAATTAATTTTTCATTTTTTCAAGAAATTATGCTTTTAAATTTCACGTTGTCTAATATTTTGTCAGCAGCTAACACATGTTTTACAATCATAACATACCATTAATGCAAATAAACGTACGGACAATTAATGTGACCGTCAAAATTCATAATTCTTTTTCTCGAAAATCTACTTTTTCTAGTGAGGCTTGCTGCGTTAGAGTTTTTTTTTGCCACCCATTTTTTTTGTATTAGCTTCTTTGATGTTGGAAAAAATTTCACTTACAATTCGCTTTCGTGGGAGTTTCATTTTTTCAAAAAAAAAAAAAAAAAACGCCTAATCTAACCAGCTGTATTGATTTTTAATTACGTATTTATGCGGTGATTTTTGACGATTCATTAAAATAAAAAAAGAAATTCGTTCAAATCCTTGATGTTTTAATAACGAATGAAATCGTCCCCTAACCTCGTCATCCCTGTTTTTCTCTCTGTCAGATTAGTAAACTATTTTCACACAGATATTTATCTTTTGAATGCGAGTATTCGAAAAATGTGTCGAATGAATTATAACCGTTCATAAAAACAAAGTCATACCGAAATATTGCATTCATAAAATACCGGTAACATTTTCTTATCATCTCGAATCTTGTATACTTCGCCGGCGTCCCAGAATAAGCCGAAAAAGGAGAAAAAAACTTATCTGCCTCTTAATCAATTCTTCCTCTCCTCGACTTCCATATATACTTTTTTTTTTTTTTTTTCTAATTACACCCTACGTGCATAAAATTACGTACAATATTGCAACTATAAAAGCGCAGGTGCCTAACAGGGTGGTGATTAGCGACAAAAGTTGGATAATATCGTGAAAAAATAATATTTAAACAGCACATTAAACGAATCTGGAAATGTTGGTATCTTCAAAAATTCCTTTCCATCTAATTTTAAAATTACTGATAATTTTCATTCATGTTTTTTTGTCTTTCTTTCTTCATCGTTCGTTAAAATAACGATACATAGGATTTCTTTCTTTCAATTTTTTTTTTTTTAAATTTTTAAATTTATTCAAATTTTGATAGATAATTATTTTATTACCGAATGAATTAATATTTGCTAAATTTAAAGTCAGCATAAGTTAAGGTTTCTTTGAAGGGAAAAAAAATCGTTTCGCTATACTCGCAGGTACATATTAAACTGGTTTGTGGATTTTCCTGATTTGTTTGCCATTTCAAATGAATTATTTTATTCGATGCCACCAGGATATGGCTTATGTGAATGAACCAATGAAAGATGCAAGTGATTAAATCAGTCAAGTGGAGATTATGACACCATAAATTTTCCTTAATTTCAAAAATATCACCTTGAATATGATTCTCTGCTATTTTCCATTCGCAGAAGTTTTTATTTTCTCTTCAATTTCTACTTTTGCTCGGCTTCAGTATCCATTTTTTGATTTCCTTCGTTTGTCGAAACAAACAGGTCACATCATTGACTGACATAAAATACAAAATGTGTTAAGAACTTAAGATCAAAAGAATGTGCACGGGTGAGTTAATATTGGATACACCTGGGCTATTTTACATTGGTAAAACAAAAACAACAATCCCGATCAACGAGAGGTTTCGCAAAAATGTCACAGCAACAGTTCTTGCGAATTGTATTCAAACTTTGTTGTTACAACGTTGCCAAAATTTGGCCAATAATAACGAAGATAGATGGAAAATCAGAATTTTTGCCGCAAAAACGTTGGTGAAAACTCCTAATGTAATATTCCTGCAATATTACCGAAAAAAGGTACGTTGTGTCACAAATATTTCAGAAATAATTAACAATGAGGTATTTTGCTGTGACTGTGGTCTCAATGGCTCATAACAACAATGCTTAAATTTAAAATATTTCATCGATATATTAGAAAAGTTCCAAAAATGGTTCACTGAAAGCTTATGCAACGCAACTTTCCTATGTCATTGCAACATAAGTGTTCAATGTTTCATCGATGTTCCACAAAAGTTTCGAAAATGAAACGGTGGAAGGTTAGGTTCTAAAATTTTCTTGTCTCATTGCTACATAAATTTACCTAAATGCCTTAATAACGTTTCGAAGATGTTTTACAAATGTTTCGCTAGAAGAAGTAAGTGAAGTAGTAAAGCACAGTGTCTTACAAACAGCCCTCTGTGGTTGCACCTCATTTCAAAGGTGGATTCATTTGTAACAAGTTAGTTTAAGCTATTACACCTGTGGTAGATTGGCTGATACAAAAAAGTATATTGGCATTATAATTGCCGCATTTTCTTGGAAAAGAGGGAGGGAGAGAACTTTTTTGAATTGGACGATATTCTAGCGAACTAGATATTTGTGAAACAATATTGCAAATATCTCACGTCACGCTGCTCAGTTCATATTTCATAGATGTTTCAGTAATAATTTTGAATGTTACAAAATTCAGACAGTGATACTGTGGAAGAAATTGTATTGTAGGTTATTTTAGAATAAATCGTCAAAATGACACATCATGGCGTCATTTTAGTGTACACATTATTACAAGGTATCACGAATGTAACAATATTGTCATTGCAACATTACATTTGTGCATCCTTGCCGATCGGCACCATTTAATTGTGTAAAAATTTTAACTATGCATTTAATTTTCTTGAATTTATTCCTTCGTTTATCCCTTGGCATCCGAGTTCCCCATGTGATCTTATGAGCTAATCAGATATTTTCCTCCTCCCAAATGGTGTAAAATTTTCAGTCAAACAAACATGGTGTCCTGGTGTAGTTAATTACTCTACAGGGTGATTCACATTTCGACGCACCATTGGAAAATAACATTTTGATGCGTCCAAAAATGACTTGCCATGCTCTTTTCACATTAATATAGATACGGAGTCATTATTCGATGCACTAGGAAAATATGTTGGTCAGTGACAAAGTATGAACTCAATTACTTTCTGATAAGGTAACAAATTACGCTTAATCAGATTTATTGAATATTAGGGCTGAAATTTTTGTTCAGAGTATCATTGAGCCTATTTTCATAAGATACTTTAAAAGGAAAGAAGTAATGTGAAACTTTTGCAAGGATAAATATCTGATGGAATACATCAGATCGTAGATAGGCGTAAAATTTGGTATCGTTATGATCATGGTCCTGCCCATACTTACCAGACTGCATTCGAGTACTTTAGAAATGAATTTCTCAAGTAGGTACTGGTACCGAACTTCATACCCTCCCAAGGTCTAGTGCATTCCATCTGATATTTCTCCTTGCGAAAATTCCGCATAATTCTCTTCTTTTAAAGTACCGGATGAAAATGGGCCAATGATACTCTCACCAAGGATTTCAGCCCTATTATTCAATAAACCTGATTAAGTGCAATTTGTTGCCTTATCAGACATAGTCATCAAGTTCATACTTTGCTACTAAAACAGCATTTTCCTGGTGCGTCAAATAATGACTCATTGTTATATTCATGTGGAAGGAGCATGGCGAGTCAATTTTGGACGCATCAAAATGTTATTTTCCTATTGTACGTCAAAATTTAAATCACCCTGTATATAATCTTATGATAGGAATGGTGAAAACTCTGTCGAATAATGTGTATTGCTGTGGTAGTCTTACAGGAGGTGTCGTTGGTGTACACCAGCGGGTAGGTACGGATAACTTTACCAACTTTTTTCGTTCAAAAAACTTCGGTGCATTGGCACCAAACTACATCCACCATAATCGAATACGTTTCAAGAACTGGTGCGTGAATACGCATGCCGTAGGCTGGCATAAGTCAATCAAACGCAGATAACATTTAGTGATTAATCAAAATAATGGAATGTAATGGAGACATTTATCTCAGAAAATGTGAGCATATCAAGACTTCATTGAAATATTGCAGTCGCAAGTACACTAAATCAAAAGCCTATGGGTGAGTAATGGTCAAATAAACCTATTTTTCTGCAAAATTTTAAATTGTATTGTACTCGTATTGTGCACGAATTTGTTCACCTGCTAAATTTATAACAATAACTAATAAGTAGGTATTCACGTCATTCGCCATAGTTCTCACATCAGGAAATGAGTACTCAGCATTCCAAAAAGAAATTCATAGCACGTGTTTTCCAGAAATTTATTATTGTTATTATCATTGAATCTTTTTTTTTCTTATTCTTCTATCTCTCCCTTAACCTAGAAACATCTCGTCAAGGCAAATTCATCATCGCATGCATGCATGTCCGTTAGTATATCATTTCAGAAAAATCAATCTATCGCCATTTTTATTAATTTTGTTATTTCACCATCGTAATGAGGAAGTCCAACACTTAATAAATTTTTCAGGGATAACTTCAATTGTTGTGCAGTCAGGAATTTTTTAAATAAATCTATAGGTAGAGGTATATATATATATATATATATATATATATATATACGCATTACGCGATGGCAGGTGTTGAAAAGATACATTACAATGCATTGTTGGATATTATACATCAGCATGCAGAGATTTAACTCATTATATATTATATCGCCGCAAAAGTATTTTATAGAAACTGCAATAAAATGGCACATTATGCTGTGTAGATAAAGTGGCTATGCTTCTGGTTTCTGCATGTGTATTCGGTGGGTTTCATTGTCAAGGCAATTTCGTCTCTTACTTTATTTCCTTTTTTTTTTTTTTTTTTTTTCTAATTTTTTACACATTAAAGGGAAAAAAAGTAAATAAAGAAGAGGAGGAGGATAAAAAAAACACACACAGATCGTAACGACCGGTTGCCATGTTCACAGTTTGTAACATATGTAATAGAACAACATTTATGATGGAAACTGGTTTGATTTTTTTTTTTTTTTGTTCATCCTATTCCTTTGAGTCTCTTATTTTTTATACACATCATGAAAACTGTCAGTGTCGCATACTTTATCTACATCTGTATATGAAAAGAGAGATACAGAGAGAGAGAGAGAGAAAAAAAAATTCGTCGCGATGTACCTACTTTTCCTTCATCTCACTATGTCTCTATCTCTCTTTTTCTTCCACTCACTCCGTCACTGTCTTTCACTCTCTCTCCCTGTCATTATCCCCTATTCCTAATTTTCCGCCTCTAAAATGGACCGAATTAATCATTTTTATGGTATTCTGTGGGTTATATATTTTTCAAAGTTAATGAAAACGTAAACAAAATGAACGACGCCGGTATATACAGAGAATGACGACAAAAAAAAGAAAGAAAGAAAGAAAAAAATAGACCCCAGAAAAAAAATTTGTTAAATGAATTCGATTGTTTTCGGATAACAGATGAAGTGCGGTTTGGAGGGGCTGGAAAAATGTCTTCATTTTTTAAATCGTTAATCGTTATTTAATAATGAATGCCTGTTTAACGTATATTAGCAACAGGTATTCGGTTTGAGGTTTTAACGTTGGCGGCGCAGCGGCAGTGGCGGAGTTTTTTGAAGTTTATTATAGGCTTTAGGTTTGTCCGTGAATTTATGGGGAACGCCACGTCGAAAAAAGGAGAAAAATGGCGCTTACAAATGACGTTAACGCCATAAGTAGCCTATATATTAGTGGGGTGCTAATGGTGCGAAGGGGCATAGTATATACGCGTAATTCCGGCTGAGATTCGGTGAATTCGAATGAGGCATCGAAAATGGATGAATGTACAGCTTCTGGTGGTGCGCAGAGAACAACGTTTTTATACCTGTAACGACTTCAGTGCCAATGGCTTTGACACGTGTTTTCCTCGAAATTCTTCCATTTGGACATATTTGAAATCCGGTTATGCACTCGACGTCGTCCTATGACTTTGGTGCCTAATTATCGTGGTTCGTTTTAAGAATGTATTGTCTTCAAATTGGCGTTAGAAACGCAAGGAAGAAAGGAGCCTGGAGACGCCTATCTTATTTTTGTATTTTGATCGTAAAAATTTACTAATATACCCACCCCTCTAGCTAATTCTTAGAGTACCTATACACGAATTTTATCGTTGAAATTATCAAATTTTCTTGGTTAACTTTTCATTATTTTGAGCTTCTTCACCTCGGGGTATTACAATGAGAATATAAAAACGTATATAGTGGCGCAGCTGGATGGTTTTGAGGGTCATGGAAATTTTCGGGGGACCGGGACAGAGTGAGATAAAGTTTTTTTTTTGGCTTATGCTATCAACTTATCACCCAATAAGCTGCCTATGCTCAGTTTATATTTTCTTTATATTTTTATGGAGGACCAGTGAGGGGACTAACATTTTTTTGGGGGTCGTGGCCCCTTCAGATTTTTCGACAGATACACCACTTTAACGTGCATGGCTAACCTTAATGATTTTATGTATGCCATTGACGTTCTGTGTTTTTTTGGGAATTTACTACGAAATTTTAGACGAAAAGTGAAGGCCAACTGAAATTAAAAAATACGATGTCATTCTTTCTGTTCATATTTAATTTGTTTCCTTTATCAAGAGTTGTTTCACTATTTTCTATAAGTGCCATTAAGAAATTCATAACGGGTACTATATATCTTAATTCTCATGCCTTCTCCTCGAAACACTCTTTATTTAGCCTATAATATTTATCATCTGAAAATATGCATAAAATTAATTGGTCATAAAAAAATCCAATGATTTTACGTAGGTTCCTATAATTATGTCACTATATTTTTTGCATTTTATTTACATAATCACCTATGCTATGTTATGACCGCCAATCTCCTTTATTTTTGTTTTCATAAAGTTCTTGATCCACTGGAAATCCCTAGCATTAAGTTGGGCTTTCGGATGCTCCTAAAATTCAATTTCTATCACTGTGTCCGACATCGTGGTTGTTTTGTTTTTATAGATTTTATGAAGTCTTAATAGGCTCCGGCTCCATTAGTTCAAGTATTGGAAATATGTGGCTCATATATCCTAATTTCCCATACACTCTTTGCTAATTTGAAGATATTTTTTTGCAACACCCACTTCAACAACAAATGTTTTCGCTTGTATCAACTATACGTGAAGTAAAAGATTTTACCCCTGCGTCAAAAAGTAAAATTTCGCGCATGCGCAGCTTGGAACATGCTTAGATTATTAAATCAGGAGCTTAGCTGCGCATGCGCCCTGTGTCACATCCAATATTATGTCGGCATTTCCAGATTTCATGAAATCACTCAATTGAACCCAAAATTTAAACTTTGAAACAAACCTCTTTTGTTTCACTTAATAATTCTTCAGTCTGTACTTAGGCTAGTGAATCCGGGTTTTAGTTACTGGAACAAGGAGAAAATTTACCAAATTTCTATTTAATTTTTTATTTAACCCTAATTAATATAAAATTAGAAGGTTTTTTGAATCTAGAAACCTCTCCCCATTCACTCGATGGTTCCTGAGCCACTATTTAAGCTAGAGAGTCGGGGTTGGAATGTTTGGAAAGAAGAGAAAATTTTCTCAAATTAGTTTAAATGAAAACTCTCGTCCACCTTGTAACTATGTCTGTCAACCTTGTGACTAGGTTTCATAAACAAGTTGGTAGGAAACCGTCTTCCAACATGCGGGTGGTAGGTTCGAGTCCTCACTGCGGTAAAGAGTATTTTAAAGAAAAAAATTCAATTAATCGTTTAAAATAAATGGCTCGACTAACCTATTGAAGGGTATGGGGAATCTAAGGAACCAGGTAAGTTCCAGAGAAAATAAAGAGGTGTTACAGTTACCAAGGAGCGAGAAAAAAAAGTTAAGGGGTGCGAAAAAGAAGCTAAGAAGTGCGAAAAAGTAATGAAGGAATGAGAAAAACTAATGAAGGAGCGAGCACAGTGGGTGGTAAGTAAGAGTTGTGGAATTGGCCATTTTCATCAAGCTTCAGATGCTTCGAAAATACAGCAATTCGTACAGATATTGCAAAATAGTATATCATGTGATAAGTGCGTAATGTGGGCGAATTTTTTACAAAGTGTGAAGAATTTGCAGATGAGTGGAAGGTGTGTGCTGCAGACTTGACACGAGTTAAAATAGCCCACAAGCACTTGTCGCACACTATACTTTCTGCAATTAATGCACGATAAAAAGTATGGCAACAATTCCCCCTCTCAAAAAATAAAAACTCACAGAGGAAATATATTTTGGAAATTATATTTGAAAAAAGATAAAAATGGTCAGTTTTCCATTATTTTACATTTTTTCATTCGTTTATTTTCAAACAGCTAAGAATGATTAACAAATTATAAGGAAAATAGTTTTAGGTAAATTTTTTTCTCTTTCTAGCTGTACTAATCCCTGCTTCCTAGCTTAAACAACAACTAAGAAATCAAGAAGTGAAAGAAAAAAGGTTTCTGTATTTCAAAACAAAATTTGTTCCACTAAACTGGATTTTTTAAGTTCCTTTATATTCAAATAGTTAAAGATGATTAAAAAATTAAACAAAAAGTAAATTTAGGTAAATATTCTCCTTTTTTCAGTGGTACTATTTTCAGCTCTTTAACTTAAATATCAACTAAGGAATCATCGAGTGAAAGAGGAGAAGTTTCTATATTCTAAAAAATTGCAAATCGCTTATTAATTTGAATTTTTAAAATTTTTTTGTTGTCAAAGACTTTACACACTCTTGCGCAGGATTAGGGTACACAAGAGATTGTAAAATCGTTGTCTACTTCACAGTCCAAAAATTTGTTTTCTTACGTTCACTACACATGCGTGTAAAACTCGTTCTTTTGTGCATGTGTTACAAAAATTTATTTAATATAATGCACGATCAGAAAGGCAATGTTTACGCTGGTATTTTGCGAGTTAAATGTAGCTCTTACTATTGAGAAATATAACCTGTAAATGCGCCTACATGTAAAAATGTGAAGCATCTTTTTACATGAAGGCACATTCAGTTTACAGCCAAGTAGAGGTTAACTTTTCTGAATGAAAAATTAAATCTGCCACAATGAGGAGGTTGATATTTTGTTCTATTTTTTATAATTTTTGTGCGACTTATTATTTGACAGAATTTTAATGTTTTATTGTTTTCTGATCATTAATTATATAAAATATTTACCTTAACGAGGTTTAAAAGTAAGTTTACATGACTCGTGAATAGCTCACTCGCTGCGCTATTTTCGCCAACTAACTCACATGTAAACGCTCACTTTTGAACCTTGGCGTGTAATGTACTATTTCACGGCTGACTTAAACGCTAAGGTTTCTCTCACTCTTACTCACGTTTTAACGTTGCTACCAACATTTTTCGCACCCGCTTCTATGAAAAATGCTGTAAGTGAATTACCGAAAAAATGTGTGCGTTCTACGAGAATATGCACTCGAATAACGACGTGTTTTCGCTTATTTCAAACCAAAATTCGTCGTTTCGAAGCCCCCTCCGCCACACCCTTCGTCCAGCATGCCGGCGTCTGAATGTGTATGCAACCGACGATACAGCGACTCAACCGAACCGATATACCTAACACGTCATTAAACTCGGTTCGCAGCAAATCGCAACTATCCAGTCGACGCGGAAAGGTAGGCTAATTAAATGAACAAAATTTTAAAATTTCTAACGGACACGCTTTCGGTTATGCGCACAATTTCACTCGAATGCGATGGGTGAAAACTGGTTGTCAATTCCAAATCAACGGAAATAGGTACATACATATATACTTATATATATATATATATATATATATATATTCATATTCTTCAAACATATTTCACTCCCATTTGCAAAATAATTCAAATTTTATTTTCACTTGTTCGTTCAATTCTCCAGGAAATGGCTACCACTACGATTTCTCATTCAATCAAGATTTCTGTACACGACTATTAAAAACGTCACGTTGATAATAGTTGGTAAGGTATATATATATATATATATATATAAATTTTTTTTTGGTTATTTATATTCTTCAATTCAACATTACGCACGGTCATTTGTGCGACTGGTTTGCCCAACAAATTATGTGCCTGCGTCTATTGACGGCTACACTAACCGCCAAAAATCATAAAATAAAATACAAAATACCACATAAAAACAACCCAAATCGGTAGGTAGACATTCTTAGCAATCGAAAAATCTCCTTAAAACGTTTTGTAAACGGACTTAGATCATTGTAAGTGTACGTACGATGCGGTAATTTACGAGACAAACAAAAAACACTGAAAAATGTAATTTTTGAACGACGATCATTATCGTACATGCGAATGGACGTGCCTATCCATCAACAAATCCACTACAGCGGGTACCTACACAAGACGCCACGCCGAACCCACCACATAGCCAAATTTTCCATGCCTATTTTTTTTTTACGCTCGTTAATTATCATTTTTAATTTCTCGTACTACCGTTTAGACTGTGCTTTTTTTTTTTGCTTTTTTTTTCCCTATATACTTATATAACAAGTTGAAAGATTTATACGTTTTCGCTTCTACGACTATTTATTTAAAGGAAAACACTATCTGCGATCGTATCTTATCGGAGGCGTCGTTGTCGAATACACCAGCGAAAATTTTCGAAAATCCGTTAACCTTACAATGTAGTAGCAACCAGTTTTCACCGGCCTTAAATTCCCGCACTTTGGTGAGGGCACCAAGTCACTTTGAGAAATAAGTACTCGAACACTTACACCACCACCATCTACTAGAGAAGCTTCAAATGCTCGAAAAAAAAAAAATAATAAAAAAATAAAAATACACGAAGAAATCTGTCTCACAAAATGTAAAGAATTTATCTGATGGTACTCGACATTTTCTTTTTTTCTCTTCTTATTCCCCTTCCCTCCCTTCCCACTAACTCTCTTTGTTTTTTTGTTTTTTCTTCTGAAAATATATAATAATAACGTTAAAAAAATAGACTTCTCCTGCGGTGTCTCCTGTCATGCCGACTTAATCTCCTCGGTCTTCTGAGTTTTTATCGCATAAGCTATATATATATATATATATATACATATACATATATACATACACATATGCATATTGCTTCGTCTCCCCTTTTTTCCCTCACTTTCTCTCTCTCACACACACACACATAGACACTCTCTAATCTTTCTCTTCTTTTTTTTTTTGTTTTTGTTTTATTTTCCCTTTATTCCACTTCGTCTTTATCTCGTGGTGTTTTGCTTGCGGCTTTCTTAGGGGGGCCTAACCTCATCGTGTCTCACTATCGCATCTCCGCTAATTTATTGTAAATACTGTGGTAATACATACACATGACAGCACCCGGTCTCCCCGTTGTTTTAAATAATATCCACCACTCAACAACCCAAACGGATGATAACTCACTTTTTATATTATTTTTTTTATTTTTTTTTTTAACTCGTACCACACGTAAAATATATCACCACTACAAAAAAAAAACCAGTTTTCTCAACCACCACTCGTCTTCTTCGGTACTATCGTCGCCTAATTTTTTCACCCCTGCCCCAACCCTTCCGTAATATTATTTTTTTTACTTTATAAAATAGATTATGAGCAAAGCAACGAGAAGCGAGGAAACCAGTTTCGGTGTTTTCCTTTCGTTTTATGTGTAAAAAAAAGTAAAATAAAATAAAGAGCTTGTATGCTCACGCGCTGGAGAAATTAGCAAAAATTTACATCGACTGATAAATTTTTGGATAGGACAACATAATCCGTGACATAAAATTTTGACAAATGAATAAAAAAATTAGTCTAGTGATTTTTTTTTTTGTGGTTAAGATGAGAGAATATTTTTGAGACAGCAGATTGATTACGTCTGGCATTGAAAGATGGTACACATGAATTCAGGGGATTCTCTACCATTCGGGTAATTTTTTTTAGCACATTTTCAACAAAAATAAAACTGATTTTTGTTTGCGGTAAATTTTTCGTGAAATGTCTGATAGAAAATGTCGAAGTTTTTATTTTTTACGAGTACAGCTGTCGGGATGTTTTTCTAATTCCCTTTCTTCACCTACTTTCGCAGACATGGCCACGGACCTAAGTTCTTAGCCCACATAATCAGTGCACAGCCCAAAGATGATGCACTGCTATAGTAATGTAGGAGTATAGACTGCTTTAGGGAAGGAAAGTGTATGTATGTATTTACATACTGGCTGATAAAGTGGGTGTTTTGGTGAATATAACACCGCCGTTAAGTCGTAGCCTATATTTTTACACTCTGTTAACACTAAGGCCCATATTCACAAACGACACTTCAACCTCCCTTCACTTAAACTTCACTTAAAAATGAATTTTGGCACAATTTTGTATTTAAGGTTATGGTAACATTTTATTTTCACATTGGAACTCACATAAGAGATACAATGTTCTCACATTTTGAAGTACGAAATTGTGCTAAAAACTTTTTTGAAGTGAAGTTTAAGTGAAGGGAGCTTAAAGCGACATTTGTGAATATGGGCCTAAGTATATTATGTCATAAACCATATTCACACCTGTCTGCTCGAAGTACAACGCTTAGGGCCATATTCACAAACATTTCTTTAAGCTCCCTTCACTTAAATTTCACTTTAATAAAGTGTTTTGCACAATTTCAAACTTAAAAATGTGGGAACATTGTATCTCTTATCAGAGTTCCAATGTAAAAATAAAATGTTACCACACTCTTAAATACAAAATTGTTCTAAAAGTTATTGTGGGGACATTACTCGTATGAGGTAATAGGGGCTCGCACCCCTCGACAACAGTCGCCGCCCAAAGGCTGGCAATAATCGTCTTTATGACGTTAAACGAATTTACACTGGTGCGTTTGTATGTTCGTACCTGTACGTACATACAGGTAAGATACATTGTACGGGCCGAGATCAATTACCTAATAACGATCTCAGTAATGTCACGACCCGGTACCAAACGCACTGCGTCGTTTCTTATCACCTCAACGGAGACAAGAAACGACGTAACGCATGACATAATTACATACATATACGTATGCATGTGTGTCTGTGTGCGTGTACCAAATCCTGTATATAAACTCTCAGAACCGGCTCAAAAATCGCCAGTGTTCGCTGAGGATTTGGCTCTCCCATACTTAATCGTATGAAGTGGCAGAACACGCAAATACTGTTGAAGACCTTCTAGTGTGAATATCTCTCACGACAAGGTATTCCACAGTTATTTTTAAGTGAAGTTTAAGTGAAGGGAGATTAAAGTGACGTTTGTGAATATGGGTCTTACTACACAAAAATGAGGCTTATCATTTTACAACGATGTACATCAAAACTTTTTCCTCTCTCCCCAATTGACTGCCATGTCTATAGGTGATTCTGACATCACGCACTTCTTAGCGTGAATAGAGTACACTCATATGCTGAACCGTGATGTATGCACTAAGTAAACTAGCCATTCATACCAAGAAACTATTTCAGTCACCAAACATGCAATGTATCGACTTTTCTCAATTTTAAAGCACTTTAGTGGCTGAAAGCACTCTAGTAGCTGGAAAATATCATCTAATGATTCTGTGCAATAGGAACAGACTTCTCATTAAAAATCTATGTGCGAATGAATCTAAACTAAACTGGAAATTTGGTGCGAAAATTTAAAAAAAATTTAGATTTAAAATTTGTAAGTTGTGCAATACTTAGGTAAAACAGTGATTGAAAATTGTTGCTTTTCCAGATTATTCCATAATTTTTAAAATTGAATACTAATGAAAATCAATATTTTATTGAGAATTTGCTTGCTAGTGATACTTTATCTGATCTCTTATGTATTTTTTTAATGCCATTGTGACATCGTAGGCAGACTTGAGGAAGGGTGGACATTATCTTGAATTTAGGTGGAATTCGTAATTTTAAAATTCATTGTTGAAGGACTTTTTTAAAGAAATATCACAAAAAAATTTGTTATGTAGGCTATACATAGGCCTATATGTATACCTAACTCAAATGTTGGTGAATAAGTTGAAAGACGATATTTCGATTAAATCACATTCAGTTATTTCTGTTCAAATGAAGTAGCCTATTTATGAGCGATATTTACCAAAATATCCTTAAATAAACAGGTACCTAGTTTTTATTTTTTTTCATTTTTAGGAATATTCTGATGAAATTTGATAGGGTACAACAATTTCGAGTGTGCTGACGAACTGAATTATTTTATTAACAAAAACTCGGAAGTGATTCTACCGTAAATGAATTTCAAGTAGAATTTTCTTGAATTTCTACCTCCTCTCTTTAATTGTCATGAAACAAGAAGAGGCAAGATGACAGATATTATGTTGGCACAAGTTGAGCTTACTCGAAACAGTTGACCTTTATTTTTACTCTTTAAAATTCAGGAAAATATTTAAAAAAAACTTCTTAGTATTTTGTTTTTTAATTTATTTATTAGGCTTTAGTATTTAGTTATTTTATGCAACGTTGGAAGGATATGTACAAAGTTGAAAAGTGGGCGGGGATGGTTGTGCTCTGGTGACTAATAGTCTCCCAGCATAAATTTTGTAATCACATACTAGAGCTCCAATATAAACAAACCAGTGAACCACTATTTTTGTTAAAAATGTGATGCTGGTGCAGTGGGCATAGTACTTGTTGCTTATAAGTAATCTGGTTTAGAGTTCAAGAGACTAATAAAAGAATGTATTGCCTCTAGCTCAGTCAGAGAATAACTGAACAACTCTGGGTAGTACTTTTCCACCACCACTGCATACAACCAGGGCCGAATTTAGTTTTTGGGTCAAGGGCCAAGTGCTGGCGAAGGCTCTCACGTACTTAGTTCTTGAAAAAAATTTTCTTTGCTTCGCTCGCATATACTCCAATTTTTAAATTTCTTCCTCATTTATTGGTAGCCCTATTTTGATGAGAGCCGGAGGTTACCAGCCTCATTTGATCCCCCTTAAATCCAGCCCTACATACACCTGGTGCGCTATTACCCGATTTCCTGGGCGCTACCCGATGTGTAGTAAATTGTGATCAGAGGTCACGACAGGTGGCTGCCAGAAATGGGCATGATCTGGATCTTTTTGAGATATCTAGATCAAAGATGTTAAAAAGAAGATTTTTAATCTGATTTAAGATCATTTTGAAAATTATTAGATCTACGTATAATCTAAGATATTTCAATTTTAGATTTTCCTCTTTTTTTGTCACTATAGTACTATAGTTGTAATATTTGGAATTTTGTAAACTTGAGAATGATAATAAATTATAAATTTTCTGATGCAAATTTGTTAATCTATCATTTTGTAAGGATAAAACTCGTCTAAAAACATCACAAATAACTTTAAAATAGTAAAATACAAAAATATATCAAATAAATTCGAATTTTGAGGTAAGACAAAAGGAAATTGTGATATGTAAAATAATCTGACTTCCGTATTTTTTTTCGTTTTTGAGATCTTGCCCATTATCTGGTAGTGGCCGCAAATAGTTTAATTTTAGGTTTCCTACATAATCGTAATCGGTTGCAAATAAATGAAAAAAAGTGGAATGCTAGTATGAAAACAATTTTCGTCCCCAAGCGCGTGTAAATGATACAAAATAAGTAGGTAATAATGAATATTTTTATGACAGAAACGCGAAATCATTTGAGTTCGTAACGAATAAAAACGTAAACCACAACATAATAATATTTACTTTTTGACTAAAACACTGAACTCTATGGCCAAACCACAACTTTTTCAAAGAATATACCTTATATGAAAAATCAAAGCGGTTGCGGACTTGCGGTTATTTAACCTACAAGGAGCACCTGTCCGGATCTTTGTTGATAGTATCATGCAACGAAGTTTACATTCACAAATAAAAAACTATAAGGTAAAGATAGAAGAGGAAGAGAAAGAAAAACGTGTACCTACACTAGTTTATCTTTTTGCTTTTCGGTATAAGTGATGACAACAATGACTCGTGTTGAGATGCACGATTAAAGAGCATGATTTTATTACGACTGCATTAATCGATAAATCTTAAGTTTTGACGTGCAGGAAAAAAAAAAAAAAAAAGGAAAGAGGATGACAAAAAAAAAAATTAAATTAGGAAGAAAATAAACACCTTAATGTAGGTAAATATGTATCGGTACTTACTTGCTCGTGTTTTTTAAGGTAACTATGTTTGGGGAATGCTTTGTTGCAGAAACGACACAAATGAGGAGTGCCTTCAGTAGTGCCCACCGTAAAGGTTAATTCTGACTCCGGAGCCTCCGTTGCCGAATTTGGAGTGGCACACGAACTCCCTGGGGAGGTTGTGGGCTCCTCGGAGGCCCACGACGATCCTCCTTCAGTACCCAGTGTATCTGTAAAATCAAGAAGAGGGGGAAAAATGAGAGAATTATTTTCGAGATATTACCACGCACGAAGAAAAAAAATGGTTATTTTGGCAGAAGGTAAAGTAGGTAAATAAAAAATTTCACTTTAATAATATTGTGTCACTTTTATTATCGATTTTATAATTAGGCTATAAAGAATAATCGTAGTTGGAAACATAATTATGGTCTAAAGAAATGATTTTGAATAATTTAGAGAGAAAAAAAGAAGAAGATAAAAACCTCACCGGTGCAAAAGTATATCAACCTTATTATCATTGAACTTTCGTGTATTTCTCGTGAAAAATTCTTCAAAAGTTTAATTTGAAACTCGTGAACAAAATTTAGTTTTCATTAATCGAAGTCTATAAGGGCGTAAATACCATCATCTAAGTGGGTGAGGGTGCACACCTTGTCTGCCGTCCTTTCTGACAATCCCTCCTTCATACCAAAACATCATTACCATTGACAATGGCTCACAATTTAAAAATTTTAAATTCTTATTGAGGCTAAGGGGAACTCAGGTCTCTAGGACCTCCCCCATTATCTACACACTTAAGGAATTATATTTCCTACAACAGTGATAGGTTAGAATCTGTTCTAGAAGAAAAAACGTTAACAAATCATTCAAATATGACAGTTCAGAATTTTGTTGGATACGCTGTCGTAATGCACTAATGAAAATAATTTATGCTAAACTGTGTTCGCATTAAAATAATAAAAACAATTGTGCCATCATCCTCAGATGTGATGAGTAAAAATGCATCTAACGAACGAATCATATGACTATAATCTCATTTTTCATTCGAGATAATATTCCAGCCCACAAAGAGAAGTATTTAAGTTACGTCACATTGAAATACTTGTTATCTTAGGAATTTTCTGAATTGATATGCTTTGTTCAGCCAACTCGACCCACATACACGGTGGAATCAATTTTCGACGCACTATACGAAAATTACCTTTGTTTCGTTGAAAATTAATTGCCAAGCTTTTTCTATAAGTGAGTCATTTTTCGAAGCGCCATTGGTAGTGCTGTATGCTGAAATATGAATGAGTAACCTGAGTCGTTGAAAAATCAAGTGAAAACCTTCTGAATGGCAAACATACGAAAAAAAGAAAAAAACTACTACAAATTGAAAATAAAGTGTTGGGTAAAATACAAATTAGGATTACGAAAGGTCCTTCACTGGCTGGTACACAAAAACTTGGTCGATTATGAAAAGATGCCGGCACATTGTGCAGTTGAGTATGAGTTGCATTGTTTGTTTTCAGTTCTTATCTGTTCAAGGTCAGCAAAAGGCTCCAGCCGATGGTAAATTGAATATATGATGCAATTCCAGAAAGAGAAAAGTCACATGGGAATGAAGCTAGATCGGAAAAAGGTAAGTGTGATGGTCAAGCCAGACTACTTTTCAACCATTGCATTTACTTTTCTGAATAGGATTTCTGCCATAAATACCAAATCTCAAAACCATTAGATTTTCCTCGTGTGACGAATACTGGGCTCGCTGTGTCATTTTTATGGAAAAAAGCTTAACAAGTCAATTTGTGATACACCCGAGGTAATTGTTGCGTAGTGCATCGAAAACTGGCTCATACTGTGTAGATTTAGCAATGATTTTCAAGGAAAATTCAGTGAAACGAAGTTGTAATTAAGTAACTCACAGGTACTTGACTAATTGTGATTTATTAGCGAGTCTTTTTTAATTTCGGTTTGGAGAATAATCGGGTAAATTTTTTTTTCTCCATTACAATAAGAAAAACTGTAAGGGTTGGAGGGTATTTCCCTCATTTCTTGTACACATGCACTCATTGGCAATGTGTATTTCTGCAGGAAAAATATTCATTTTCCTCGGTATCGTCTGAATTTTTAACACCAAATTAAAGAGCATTGAACCCTAATATAGGACTTCGTCCCGTACATATGAAATGAAATGATTTTCCAGCAGCAACGCTTTCGAAATTTCTTTCTCAAAATAAGTGTAACGTATTCGATCGAAGATCTCACAAAAGCCATAAAAGCCATAAATCCTGGCGCACCCTACACGTACGTACATAATATTATGGACGTTCGTATATTTTTTTTTCTCCTTCCGAATTCATTAAATGAGATGACATTTTCCTTGTTATCCTCACCAAAACAATGTGTCACATCCGCTAACCATATATCTGTCGTAATTCCAAATCATACTTTGTAATATCCAATTTTACCCCATATCGGCTGTTGTTTTTTTTGTTTTTTTGTTTGCTTTTTAAGCAGGTTTTCTTTAGAAAATCTACTTATTACGCTTAGTGTGGTATTAGTCCCCAAGGTTGGGGGTGGGTACTTTTTCGTTTCATGATCTCAGGAAAATTTTGGCACCAATAATTCAAATTTTTATATATATATATATATATATAGGTAGATAAAGTCCATTTCTTGTTTCCATGGTACAGGTCGCAATTTTCATCAGATATTCACGAAATTTGGAGCGGATCGAACGGACGGTTATTCCAGTAAAGCTTTCTTTTCTTTTTTTTTTTTTTCTTTTATTTCATAACATTATCATATTTTATTGGTTTTATTTTAAATAATACCATAATGTACCAAACTTTATCGTCTTAATTTATTTTTCATTTTTTCAAGAAAAAATGATTTTATATTTCACATTATCTAATATTTTGTCAGCAACTAACACATACCATTAACGCACACAAACTTACGAACAATTAATGTGACCGTCAAAATTCGTAATTCTTTTTCTCGAATACCTACTTTTTCTAGTGAGGCTTGCTGGGCTACAGTTTTTTCATTTCACCCTCCTAAATTTTTTTATTTTTCTCGTACTCTTCGTCGTCAATTATTAACGCTTAAATCAATCGTATGCAGCTTTTCCATTATTTCTTGTCTTATTACTTCGTTTTTTCTTCACCTCAGAAAGACATTAGCAAATTGCAAACTGCATACAATGGGCCATAACACAATTCCATTAGCTTATTTTCAAATATTATCGAATCAACGATATGTTAGGGTGTTTTTGTTTTTGCAAAAGCTGAATACGAATATTATGTTTTCAATTTTTGTATTTAACTGATCCAAATCTTCATAAAACCTCAATAAATTGTACGAAATAATGGAGTCATGCATAGGTTGTCAACTGCAAAGCGGAACCAAGTGCATGGGTGTTATCAAAATTCACTTGTCAACAACGTTTCTACGTTATTGTCGTTGATTTTCGTTTGGAGTAGGGTGGTGTACGGGTGTGGAATATGGATAATTAGAGGGTTAAACAATTAAAATTAATGTTTAGACCTTCCCTTCAGAAAAATTCTGATCAAATGTATACTTTTAAATTTCTTAATATCGATTTAGGTGGTCCTCAAATTCTTTATTTCATCTTAGAAAGCCTTCCGTAAGTGTTGAGAAAACATGGTTTCAAGCTTCCGCAAGATCAACAAAATCAATTTTAGAAGTTGTGGATCTTTATGGATCGAACGAGTACTTTATTTCAACCTAAAACGGTGGTTAATCGTGAAATCACATACAACTGGTTCAGTGTCAGTTAGCATAATCAGTATTGAACTGATGAGTAGGTAATGTTTGAAATGTTTTCACTGACTGTTCAAATCCGAATATGTCCCTATGTTTTTAATCTAACCATACTGTTTGTAGGGTTTCCACAAGTGTAATCGAAGATAATAATTAAATTTCTCCAACTTCGGTGCAATTATACCGTCATTTTGAATTCTTTAACTTTATTTTTATAACTTCTGAAATGTCTGTTCCTTTATTTCATTATCTTTGTTTTTACGTTTTTTAACCAGATTTATTTTTATTTAATTGTCGCGGATATCGTGAATACATTTACGAGGATGCCCAACCCTTAAAAGAGAAAAATCTTTTTTACTTATATTTTCTCTTCTGTTTGCTTTTTTGGATTTTCTTTTTCTTTTCTTTTTACTAAAAATTTCGCTTCTAGTCTATTTCGGTTTTTCTTTCATTCAGTAATGACATCCAAAAACTGATCTATTTTCATTTATCCGTTTTCTAAAAGTTAATTCTGTTTTTTATCGGTAATTATGTCTTTAGTTTTTTCTCTATACTTAAGAACATGGAAAGAAGCTACTTCCAAGTTTTTCCCGATTAAGGCAGTAAATCGGCACCTTCGTTGATTTTCATTTACAATGTGCACGATAATTAATTTTCTGATTACCTAATCAAATTTTAAAATATTTTCATTTTATTATATACCAAGTTCGTTTTCGAATATGTTCCTTCCAAGCCCCGTTGTTATTTTATTTTTTGTTTTGTTTCATTGTGGAATATGTGAATTTCTTTAACATAAAATAATTTATTTGTTGGGTAAGTCAAACATTTTGCTACGTGGTTCATCACCTAAGGTATTTTGATCAAGCCCTCAATTCTGGTGCCATTAGGAAATTGAACTGTGGTTTTCTTTTGGAAGGATCGTTTCCGTGTATTTTGAATAATAGGACGTTCAAATACTACACCTCTATCCTCAAATGACTGAAAGCATATCGAGTGATAACATCTGCGATTAATTTGAAGAACCACTGGGATACAAACATATATAGTATTAGTGACGCGAAAAACCAGTAAAAAGTCAAAAAAAAAGAATTATAATTTGAAAGATAATGGAAAGCCTTATTATCATACATAAAAATCAATTCAGCGTTTTGTTAAAGCATCGAGCATATACGATTTGCTTTACGTTGTTTAGAATTCAATCACACATTAACTTTGATGATTTGCTTCAAATTGATCGTATTTTATGAATCACCGTCTAAAAGTCTATTTTCTTTTTCTAATTTGAATAAAATCAAGTTAGACGCTTTCGGACCATTTCTTTGTTGAACTAAAAATGTTTAAAAATTCACAAATGTTTTTAAATCCATTGGAAAGAAAATATTACAACCTTTCTGGACACGCATAGCACTATTTGCAATCGAGTTCATCCCTTTTCGCAGGGTTCCAGCACTAAAATATCACAAAACGAGATAAATTTCAATAGGCCAAAATTATTCGAATCGCTAGTAGTTGCCTTTTTTAATTAGACTCAAACATCTGTGACTGCACCACCCTCAAGCAGAAACATATCCAGATTTTGATCAAACAAATTTCGAATTCAGATTAAGGAACGACGAACTTGCGTCAGAATATGGGACTGTTTTTATGATCATTTGTAGATTTAGGATATTTTGACTAACATAAGTTGAATCGGAATTTTCTCCTATTTTATTTATTTTTTCAGTTAATTCCGTTTCTAGCCCGCTAAAACTTTCACTGGCTGGACAGCTCGTTACACCCAAACCGCAGAGTCATCCGTCTCAAACATTAACTCATATCTCCTTTCTTTTTTTCATCCGCACCCTACAACCGGCTGAAAAACAAAACAAAAAAAAAAATCAGAACACAAAATTTATATTGATGTAATACCATAATAAAAAAGTTGGCCGATGATTTACGAGTATATAGACCCCCTTTGATTTATAATGGTTTTACGTACGTTTTTAGGTTCACGATGAAGAGACAAAAGGCGAAAGGCACATCTTCTCGGGAATAGGTATGGGTACACTACACGAAATACTTGTGAGTGGGATTTGTTTCATTTCAGTATTTCACCACAGCAGCAGCAGCAGCAGCTATAACCGCGTAGGTATGCAATATCGTCCGTAATTGTTTGCTACGATTTTTTTCTTTTTCTTTTCCCACCCCAACCTTTCCACGTCGCCCTCATTCGCTCACTCATTTTTATTCTATGTATACTTCTTTTTTCACTCTTTGACTCTGCACTTCTGATGCTATTCTCGACTCACTTTTCTCACCATCTTGTTGTTTAGGATACGCTCTCGATACACGAGCTACTTCTAAAAAAAAAAAAAAAAAAAAAAAAAAAAGAAAAGAAAGAAAAATAGAAAAAAGTTTACACTATGGAGTCTCCGGGGGTCCAAAATGTAAACGAGCGTCGTCTCCCGCTGGTGTCAACTGCGGGTGGCGATGCACGCACCCAACATTATAAAACCCGCGCCGGTTCAATGTTAACAACTTTATATATATATATATATACATATAATACAAAAATAGAGCCACGTCGGCATTTTCTGGCCGAATCTTCTGATGAAGCTGTCGCACTTTTTCATCACGCACCGAGGTGCAGATTTGAGCAGTCGACACAGTATACGAAGAACGTACTTATTAAAACAGCGACAGACAACTGGTCCACGTTGTAAGGGGAGCACAACACCTAAATAGCCTATGGGGAAAGAAAAATGTGTCATTGGTGCCCATGTAGTGACCACAACTACGAGTTAAATTAGGATTGTCCGACACGAATTCCATTTTTTTTGCCCTTTGAAATTCAAAATGCAATAGTAGCTGTTACGCTATATGCGATGTTTTCGATGAAATTAATTCCAAATTTTTAATTGGTGAATCCGAAATAATTGTACAATTAGATTTTTGCCAATCTCTTCCAAAAAAAAACAAAAAAACAACCGCTTAGTAAGACAATCATAAGTGCAGTGGAACGTTGACAGCTGCCCTGGGTAAGACTAGGCGGTTTTTAAATCCTTTGATGACGAACCAAAGTAGTTATATATTGGATTTATGAGAAAATAAAACGGTGAATCGATGTTTTAGATTCTAGATAAGTTCTGTTAGGAGTGAAAACTGAAAACTCAATGTCAGTTTAATCGAAAAAACAAATCTTGCCCAGCAAGCTTCGTAAGAAAAAGTAAATTTTCTTTGTTTAAAAATAACCTATACTTATCACCAACATTCTTCTAATAAAGTGATATATAAAATATTTGTATTTTTTGCAAAAAATTACCAATATTCCACGAATACGATGCATGCGATAAAATATACTGATTAAGTATCATGTTTTCAAAATATTTTATGAATATGTCAAAAATCATTATTTTTATGTGAAATGAAACATTATTCCAATTTCTAACAAGCACAATTTTAGGAAATTATTCGATGGTTTTCTTTCCTGCAGTGACGAGAATTGTGGATTATATACAAAAAAAAAAAAAAAAAACCAAAAAAAAAAACTTATATGAGAAAAAATATTCCACATTGCAAAAACCGAAGTATGGTGCAGTTGCCTACGTTCTGGTTACGAAAATATAATCGGAGATTTGATTGTTCATGTTCAAATCTAGTGTATGGCTGCTGGAAAGTGGGAGAAAATTGACTTTTTTTTTTTAGATTTTGTTGGTTTTAAGAGTGGTTTTCTCGACGAAGGCTAAAATATGAATTTTTCAGAACCGTTATCATAAGGGTAAAAGAGGGAAAATCACACTGAATAATAAGTTGGGAACAAACTGATCAATCAAAGCCAATATTGGTAGGTCTGGTCCTTGTATTGAAGGTACTCTTTGCACCAAATTTCGTTACTATTGAAAGAGAATTACAACTTCAACTGAGATAACATGAAAAATTATCAACTCAAACAGCTCGAAGGAATGAACCATAATACCAATAGGAATCAAATTTGGAATCATGTTCGATATATCTCAAGTCAATATCTGTAACAAATTTTGTAACTACAGCCCGAAAATTACTTTTTTTAGAACCATTAATCTCTCAAGAATGCAACAAATTCGCCCCTGTCAGACGTACCGTAAGACTTATCGACACCAAAATTGGTATAGGTACTGTCTTTGACCTAAAACACATACGTACACCAAATTTCAGGCTTATCGATTGAAAATTGCCACCTGTTCGCTGTTCAATATAAAATCATATAAACTAACCTACAGAACGGACCACGAGCCCGATCTGGACCAAAAACAATACGGATCTTTCTTAGGTGAATCAAAATATGTGTTTCAAATTTCGAAATCACCCGATCAAAATTATGCCTGGAAATGGACTTAATGGAAAAGTGGGTACATAAAAAAAAAAATTTTTCAAAAATAGTGCCAAAATGCTCAGAAAATTATAAAACGAAAAACGTACCCACTTCTACCCTAGGATCCAAATCCTCAGGAAATTTTAATTAGTAGATGTTTTTCAAAAATCTTATTAATACCTGGTTTTTTTGTTGTTGAAAACTCGCTAATATTTAGAATTGCCACTACCGAAAACTAATTAAATACTTTTGTTAAATAGAAGAACCTGTTACGTAGGTAGATTTAAGGAGGCCGCGGGTCTTAAACTCTCCAGAGCTGTCATTTAATCCATCAGAGATTTTTCCAAAAAAATAAATTCATGCATAAAGGGCAGAGGTAAACTATACATCGTACTTAGCAAAAACAAAAACCTGTAAAAATCTTTATTTTTGGAGGGGGACCCTCGTTTTCGCACTATTTTGGAACAGAAGGATACTTTGGCCTTCCATTAAGTCCCAGATAATTTCTTCGCTCGTGACAAGTTTTCATTCTTCATAAAATCTTTTTGGGATTTTCTGACTTGACCTTCATTGCCTTTTAGAGGTGAATCAGATTTTTTATTCATACCGTTCATTAGAACAATGAAATTAATAATTCATAGGGCTAAATATCGTTTTAGTGTGGTAAAAAAAGTCGATTTTCTGGTGAATACAAGTCATTTTACATTTTAAATACGATGAGGTGATATAGTTGTATTGTAATAAAAAGCTAAAAGTATTTGAACGAATGATCTCTTTGGTAACCAAGAAAATTATTTGCGATAGGTACATGTAGAACAAAACCATGCACAATGCTGCACTCCAAGAATAGTATTTTACTCAGCTAGTTAGCAAAATTAGTGATTATCACAAGTGGCTAACTAATTGAATACGAGATTTTTTTCAACGAATCCACCAAAAAGAAGTTATTATTTATTCGATTAAACAGGTAAACTTCATTCATGAATGGAATTTTAGATATAATTAAATATTAACGAGAAGTGAACTTGGTTGTTTGTGTAAGCATCATCATGTGAAATGGCCCTTTTTCATTGCGACATTTTGCAACTTGCGTACGTGTAAACGGTGCTGTGAAAAAATAAACGACAAACGTTGAGAAAAAACTCATTTCTTCACTGTTTCTACACTTGGCGAAGAAACAAAAACTATTTTCGATGTTCCACACTGCTTTGGAAATCTCGTATTTTCATAATCAAAATCGATTTAATAATAACTTCTTTCTGGTGTATGAGTTGAGAAAATTAATTTTCAGGAAATTCATGAAAGTCAGGAAACCAAAAAAAAGTAAGTAGGTATCTACGAAAATTTATTTCACGCATCGAAACTCGACTTTGAAGCAATATATTTTGAATTTTATAGACAGCCTATTTAAAAATGAATAAATAAATAAAAATTAAGGCAATGCCTCGTCATGAAAAAGTTTTCTGAGCTACTTGTGACAATCGAATGCGGAAAGTAGAAAAATGTGGACAGAAAATGCCTCATAAGACTCTCTTGTGATTTAAATTCAGCTATGATACGTTTTCACGTTACATCGTAGGAGTGTATTAATGAATAAAAATGGTAGGGCAGACTTCAGCATATTGGTAGGTATTTGTAAACCCGTGGCAAGAAATGATAACATCGAGACAAGGATAACAGCCAGACAATATCAACTTATTGAATGAAAAAATCGATATTTTAGAATTTAGACAAAAAACTGCCCCCAATATTCGTATCATAATGGTAGCCTAAAAATAATAACTAAAATTTGTAATAAGTTCATTAGACTAATAATATTATAGTTCCTGTCTCAATTTTTGTTGGAAAATCAAATAACAAATTCAAAACTTTTCAATTTAAGTTTTAATTTTGTTCTAACTTTTCCTTCTCTGTGCACATTGAGTGGAAGCATAATAAAATAAATTAAAGTTTCGTATTTGAAGAAGAAAATAAAAATTCAGTTTTATGATTTCAACCACACTCAAACTTTGTTGATTTTTTGTTCATAACTTGGGGAAAATAATAATGTCTAACTTTTCTACGGAACCAAACTGATGAAGTTTACTCTACTGCACTAATTAAGACCTGGGCAATAGCATCCCATGAGGTTGAATAAATATCGAGAAAACTGGAAATAAATACAGATGAAAAAAATTTAGCGTTAATTTTAGAAATATTTTGAAAAAATGCAAACAAAATGCCATTACATCGTTTATACAAAAGAAAAAAGTAGCGGTAAATGGGCTATTTCCCCTTAATTTTCCCATTCATTATTGAGGTTAATGAGATTCATAGGCTACTTAAACTTATCAAAATATTGCTCGACTCTGCACAACAGTTACGATTAAACGATCCAATTGGTTTGCACCATCATGTATTCAGAATGGTTTAAAATGGCCGCTATAAATTTTTATTTAAATGCCTTTTTTTTCTCTCTCATCTTTCTGGTGTTTTAAAAAGACTATTCAAAATCTATTATGTCAGTTTTCAGAAATCATAATGGGACAACAAATAACAATGAGACGACCCTAAATACAGTTTTATGCTATAAGCGTTTCTGTTTTGCTCTTTTCCGCTTTGGGTGTATAGACGACAAGCGTTCGTTGTTATGCAAATTATAGGTCAGTTTTCTGAATAAAAAGTCGAATAAATACTCGAAACTACAAGAATGCGATTAATTTGGATGGTAGGAAAAGAGGTGTGAGATGAAGAAGGAGAGAAACAGAGAGCCGAAGAGACAGAGAAAGAGTGAGTGAAAAACGCTTCTCCCCACTGACCATTTGTTTTCTATCTTTTTGAGTTCCTTTACGATTTCTATTATGTAAATTGAACACCAAAGAATTAATAAACGTCTTAATAAATTTCGATGTTTATTCAATTTTCATTCGATAGGGGTTCCTCCTTTTTTTTTCCTATTTAAAATGATAGATGCAGCTAAACCAGGAAGAACCGATGATAAATAATTAGATATAGTAATAGCTGATCTTGGAATATTAATTTCGCAGCTTGTGTTTGCTAACCAAAAATCTCTTGTAGAGGCTATTTAAAGGAAAAAAAATTTCAATTTTTTTTGCATAATTTCAAAAAAAAAAAAAAAAAAAAAAGAAGAAAATTATGAAAAAAATCGGTAGGTATTGTTATTCTAACACTAGACTATAATATGTTACTAAAACTTTGTTTTATTACGAAAATTTTAAAAAGTTATAATAATATATACTATCATAATAATCGCGTGAGTGTTCTTTTTATTAACAGCGAAAAAATGAGACCGACAACGAAAACCTCTTTAAAAATTTCGTTTTTGTTTTTTCATAAAAATGTACAAAGTTAGAAAACTATGGTACTCAAAGTTGAAACGGAGGAAAAATTCTATTTTTTTTCATCGTATTTTTCTCGAAAAAAAAAAAAAAAAATTATTTTCTTTTTAGTTGTTATAGGCATATATGTACCCACATGAAAAAACTCTAGGCCTCAGATAAATGTGAACTGAGCTCAAATTTAATTAATCGACTTCAAAAAGGAGCAGGTTCTATGTTTGAGTACAGGATATTATATACCTATGTAATGTATTTTTTAAATGTATGTACACTGATTACTCATTCATTTCAAATAAAAAAATCCTCGTTGATCCCATTAAATTTTCGATGAAATTGGATCAATACCGCATCCGAAATTACGGGGCTAAAATTTAAAATTTAACCAATTTCTTGAAAATTGGTATTTTTGAGTTTATTAATTGCTGATTAGGAATTCACTGTCAGATTTTAGAATTTCAAATTGGCAGATTCAATATGGTGGATTTGAAATTCTAAATTCCACCAATCCGTGTGAAACTTAGTACCTACGTAGACATAATGGTGGATTCTATCCTGGGTTTCTTTAACACGTCTTCAAAAATAAAAAAAACATGAAATTTTTTTCATAATATTATTTTTCAAAATTGAAACTAAATAGAATTTTTCTTTAAAAAAAAATAAAACCGAATTAAAGATAGATACGTATGGTGAGTACCTTCCTGGTGAAATAAAATAAAGACAAAAAAAACATCAAAAAGTGAAGAATAATTTTATTATGATGTTCTTACAATTCCAAAACCAGTTCAACACTTTCCTTATAAAAGTATCCTACTTAAAAGCCTAGAAGTTTGTTCACTTAAATCTAGTTAAAGAAGGTAAAATAGGCTGTATAACATGATTCGAAATTTGGTGGCAACTTGAAAAGTTTTATGTATTGTAAAACCCATTTTCACCTTAATCCACAAATCTGATTAATTAGGAATCTTTAGTATGCTAACACAGCGGTATCTAATGTCAAGACCCCCAACCAAATGGTAAGACTATGCCGGGTCAACTCCATCATATATATGTCTCCAAAGGTCCATATACTTTATGGTCCGAGAATAGCAATGAAATATTTGCCTAGAACGAACAAGAGTTTTAGATCTGCAGTCTGCATATCATCAAATTTTGTGATTAACGCTAAACACAATGAATACAAAATGTCTCATACTGAATCTCAACTGTGAATCTCAATAGTTGGATAATAATTTGATATCGACTTCTGATATAGAATTTTATTATTGAATTTCAAATTTGGATATTGAATTTAAAATATGCTTGTTTATTTTTAGTATGTGGCAGTCATCGACTACGATACTTGTGGCAAATCTCTGTCAGGATGTCCAGTACGTAGCTCTGTGTACTCGCTGGAAGAGTTTATGGCTATCCGGTGTATATACACTAGAAAACCCCATTTTTAAGTGTGTCATATTAATCTTATTTTGTATGCTTACGCACATACACACGAACATGCAAACACTGTGTGGAATCCCCATAGTACTCATAAGAGCAAAGCTTGGTGAACCAAGTAATACTCGATATATACTGTGATTTTGGTAAGAAGGTCTATCTTCCTAATGAGTGTAAAGGTTGTCGTCTACCTAGAATCAGAATTCCCCAATTTGTGTCTAATGTACAAAAATTTTGCTGGAAATTTTGGAAAAGTAGGTTTTCAAAAATGATAAAATTAGGAAATTACTATAGAAAGTTATTAATAGATCATGATAAATATTTGTTCCGAACTACGTTTTTAGTGGTCTAAAAAAATGCATTTTATAGCCAAAATAAAAACGAAAATAGTGTTACTCGAAGTGTCGCCCCACCGATCGGCACCAAAATTTATAGCAAACTATAACAGATCGTAATGAATATTTGTTGCAAATTTCGTAGCTATTGGTTAAAAATTGATAATTTTATAGCCAAAACAAAAACGAAAATGGCCGTACCGGAAGTATCGTACGGCGAATACGGACCAACACTTGAAGTAAATTAAAATAAATTATACCCAATATTTATTTCGAATTTCGTCGTTATTGGCCGGAAATTGAAAATTTTATTGCCAAAACAAAAACAAAAATAGCCATACTTGAAGTACCATACACAGACGATTTTGCAACAAAACGGTGTCGTGGTCAACAGATAATTTGATTTTTTCTACCGTTCGTTTGTTCGTTTTTCTTTTTGTTTTTATTTAGTATGACAGTAAAAAAAATATTCAATAAAATCTGTAAATTTTTAATCTGGTAAAAACCTCTGATAAAAATTCATTAAAAAAATTTCGGCAGAAGGGGTGTGTGGTAACAATGGGAAAAATGAGGGGGCACAAAAATTTCGTTTTACTGTGGCGCTGGAGCTGTAAATGCGGCCCTGACGCATCGTATCTCGTAAAATAGCTTATCTACCCGTAATACATACTCTACAGTTTTTCAGCTGATGCTTTGTCTGGAAATATTATAACTTGCAGCTCCCACTCACGCAAACAACGTGACTTCACTAACACCTCCGTTTAACGTGCGTCAAGACCTCATCGGATTCGAGCAAAGGGCAGCCACGCAAACCACACTTTTTACGTCGTATGCTCATCCTCATCCCAATTAAAAATTAAGTCCCTCGGCGATTATAATTAAGCGTTAAAAAAAGCGCATAACAAGCCGTCACGTCAACGCTTTTAATTTTGAATTTTTTTTCCTTCTTTTTTTTTTTTTTTTTCTCCACTCGTTTTTAACTAGAACTAATACCTTCGAAATTGTCATTAAAATATAAGAACTAAAACGGTGATATGTGCGATAACAGGAAACGGTCAATAGAAAACGACGGCGAATGTATAGGAATAAAAAAAATAAAAAAATGAAAATTAAGATGAAAGACAAAAAAACCACACACACACACGTTCAAAATTTTCATCCATTCTTTAAAAAAAAGAAGAAACAAACAGGCTTACATCCCAGAAAAACGAATTTAATACAAGTATATATATATATATATATATATACTTTATTATATACCAGGGCTCTTCACACCCTCAGTTCGACTCGAATGAGTAAACCTTTTTTTTTTTTTTTTTTCACCCCTCCCTATGTAATGTCTCTTTTTAACACTCACACTGACTAATCTCTCTTTACTCTTATATATTATAATATAGTCTTCGTCACTTTTTTTTTTTTTATCTGTTTTCTCGTCACAAAAATCCTACTAAAAAATTGAGGAAACGGATTAAAATTCTCCAAACGGACTCGGGAAACGGAAGAAGGCTGTAAAACCGCATTAGTACAATTAGATACGCCTTTCACAATTAATCTTAATGTGCGGTCAAAATGCGTTAACGAGGTTTTAAATAGTTGTATGATTATTATTGTTATTAGGTACACTTCTTACAGCTAATCGTGCTGTACTCGAAATGCTCTTTGTGTTCGACTTTCACGCTCTTAATCGACACCTTCCCCGTTGGTGGAGGAAGAAAAAAACCAAAAAAAAAAATCCTACGATAATAGTAGGATTACTTAGGTCCATAATGCTCGTCGTATAAAGATGACACTTTATCCAGGCCTCTACAATTCATTCTCCAACTGCAAATACTGTTAAGCGACTCTAATTTCGGTTGATTCGAATGAACGAAATTTCCATTCACGCGGAGATACCCGCGTAGTTGAAAGGGTGAAAGTAGTGGTAATTCAAGTCGTGCCGAGCAAAAGCAAGACCAATACTAAGACTGTACTTAGTCTTGGTTTTGGTTTGGCGGAGTCGAAACTTTGTGTTAGTCTTGGCCTTGCTGAGTTTGCCCAGCGTTGTCAATTTTAGCCTTGATTCTATATTCTTGCATTGTAACGTCTTTGGTATAGTGCAGGCTTAGTACTGGTCTTGCACAGTCAAGTCGTAGTCTTGGTTTTTCATAATATGCAAGTCATTGTCTTAGTCGTGCGTGTTCAGTTTTTGCCTTGGTATTGCAAAAATCAAGTCTTGGTTTTAGCCTTGCACATTAAAAACTTATTTTTTCGCCTGTTTTCGAAGCCGTCACAGATTCACAATATCAACAGAACGAAAACAGACGCAAAAAGACCTACTGCACATGTGCAGTAAACCTATGCCCACTGAAATGTTGGCATGGATTTTCGTGTTTACCTGGTGATTTAGTATACTAAATTATCGAATCTTCAAATATTGCAAATTATTTAGGTCGCACGACTGCAGTGGCCATTCAAACCTAGGGCTGGTGGAAAACTGCCTTCTCACTCCCAAAATTTCCAAATTTATACCTAATATTTGGAAATGTTCCCCGAAATTTTACTTCTGAATACCCCCTCACCCAAAAAAAAGACCTTTGCTCCCTCAGATTGTGCATTTGGTCTTGGTCTCGCACCATTGAGTCTTGGTCTTGGTTAGCCACTGTATACGTGTGTTATTGATCTTGGTCAGAAAAAAATTATGAGACCCTGATCAAAACCGCAGAAACTCCACCCAATTTGGCTCACCTTCAAATGAAAATAATTTTTTTTTTTACATTTTGAGTTGAATTTATTGATCGAACTGGGTACTTATCATTTGTCTGGATAGTTCAGACATTTTATTCGAAAACATTAGCACCAAAGTTTTCGCTTCATAAAAATGGGTGTAGTGAATAAAACCACTCGAATGCACGTGGAAAATGTGGAAAATATGGAAATGGTACACCAAAATATCAAGTTCTTCTCGAACGTCTCGGTTCGTACTGATTTTATCGCAGAAATAGCGCAGTAAAAAAATGTTCAGTATTCAATTTTCTGTACAAAAATTCAAAAATAATATTCACGTGTGACAGACCAAATAGATGGAAAATACTGTATTATTTTGTTTTTTTACGTCGAATTTCAGAAACAAAATGATTGGTACCATAGAACCATTTGAGCGGTTCGAGAAGTGGGTAATTTTCTTTCGAATTTCTTCGTGTTATGAATGCGTTTGTAAGTAAAAACTGATAATAACAAATTTTTTCTGCAAAATTTGGCGCAACAATTTTTTTCACATTAGGCCACTTTTTGGCATAAAATTAATATTAACACCGGCTTACGTGAAAAACTGACGAGGAGGACCAGTGCCACGCGGTTATGTGGTTATAATTATCATTTCAGTGGGAGTGAGATTTCTGGTGTGTAATTTTAGGAGGTTATTCAGTGTTTCAGCTCAAGTGTCTGACCTGTCAGGTTAAAAATGTGTTAAATAAAAATATGTATCTATTAAAAACAAAAAAAAAAAAACCAGTTTCTTTGCATTAAACGTAGCAGCACATGGGCCTATAATGGAATTTACTGAATTCATAATGCAAAACTTTTGTTTCTCACACTAAGGACAAAGTGCATTTGCCCTCCATTATTATTCTTACCCTTTCAGTTGTAACAGAGCTCTAGATTATTCGGGAGAATACACAAGAGTTTTGTTGGAGTTGCATAGTCTGTAATTTTTTCATATCATTTTCTTAAAATAGACAAATTATAAATTTGTAGAAAATAAGACCATTTTTTTTTTTCAAAGATAAAGTTGAAAATGAACCAAAATTGGGATTCCGGGTCATTTCCCCGAATAAAATATATCCCGAAGGGCTTTTCTCACGAATGGCTTTTTACCCAAATGATGTCCCCCAAATTTTTTGCCCCAAATACGTTTTGCCTGAAATTTTTTACCCTAATTGTTATTTATCTTACAGGGGTTTTTGTGGTTTCGTTCGCCATCACTACCACGGTGGGAGGTGAAAAGTGAGAACATTTTGATTTCATTAAAGCTGTAATCTTTGAATTGAAAATCGAAAGTCCAATGTAAAAATCATTTCCTGTCAATATGTCTCCTAGTTATAGGTTCTATAAACTAATTGAGTAGCTAATCATGAAAATATTTTTCTTCTATTTAAGAGTTTGTATAATTTAAAATAGGAATAAAATTTTCGAGTTCTGAATGTAGTTTTTTTAGGTCAGCAGGACTAGCCATTTCTTAAAATTATGCAATACAACATCAGACAATGATAAAAGAAGAGGAAAAAGTGTCAAATGTTCAAACTGAGCTGATAAATTTAAAATAACAACAAACAATTTACCTGAATTAACATTCGAGTAAAAAATTCGGGAGAAAAAAATGAGGATGAAAATCTGTTTGGATAATTGACCATTTGGGGAAATGACCGGGAACCCAAAATTGCACCAGTATAGATATGACTTCACTCGAGACTAAAGGTGTTTTTTTTTTCTCAAATCAATTGACAGATTTGAAATTGACTTGTTCTGAAAGTGTATTATTTTATTAATTTATGGTATAGTAGGATGAGAAAACATTAGATTTAAAAGTTTTCTCGTAAGTACAGTTTTCATTGGTTACTATCACTTACTTCCTTCATAAATGAAATTCCAGTTCCAAGCCATTCGGTCTGCAAAAATGGAATTAAATACGACACTTTCCAACAATTTTTTTTTACTCAACTTTCTTGTTTTTTATGATGGCAGGTACCTACTGTAAATATAATCAATGAGAATATGTTATGTCAATTAACCCGGATTTCTAATTGAAACACAAAATAGATACGAGTTCCTTTAAAACATTGTATTTGAATATTATCGCGTCACAACAAATCAATCGATTTTGATCTCGTCAATATAATATGTCTTAAACACTTCGCGACTTCGCGGATATATGTACTTACTTATTATATAATTATATTACTCCTTACAGTGTCACACCACAACATAGGGTGGACTACTATCTTGGGGTGTATAGGCACACTGGCAGTCAGAGAGTTCAGAAGTAGGTGATTACTCAAAGACTCTCTTGAAAGGCAAGTGAAGTGTTGGTGTAAATCGATTTACCAAGTGACTTCTTTTTGGGCCTATAAATGTTTACGTTTACAAAAGGTACCTCTGGTACATTCCAAAATAATGCTGACAGTTATGCTGATTAGTTGTACATCTGCATAACTGTTAGCCTTATTAATTGGGTTATTAGTCGGAGGTAACTGTGAATATTTAGAAGAAATATTCAACGTTGATTGTTGCGGAGTATTTAGGTTAGCGAATATATTCGTCTGTCTAAATACGATGGAACAGAATAGCTCTTTTTCATGTTTTTCAAAGTTACGTTTAATCACTAATTTTGGTCACGACGAAGTTCATAAATCAATTTATTATTTTTATTTGAAAATTTTCTCTTAAAAGTAGTCTCAGTTAGCAGTTTTGACAATCATTAAAAGTGTGTCAGCACCTCCATCTTCATTGTGGTTTTTGTGATCGATATGTTTGAAACTTTCAAACAAGATTAAACCTTCTCATTTTGTGATTCTAGTCTTATTTTCTATTGTAACGCAAACTCGTTTAATCTTCGCTGTTCTTTAATTTTTAATATAATTGCTATGAGTAATTATAAAATGTATTAATATTTTCAATGAGTTAGTTTGAGATGTACCTAAGTATGTGTGCAGTTTGTGTGTGTGCTTCGTTTATTTAATCTAGTTGTTAAGGTCTTGAAATACAGTGTGTGTCCACTGATTTGCAATCTTTGATTTTACTTTTTGGAAATCGTTTTTTTGACTGCTAGTGCACTCTTTTCTTGGATTTTTACACACTGTATCATATGTTGTCTTATTGCTCGCAAATTGCTCTAATATGATTTAGTGGAGGAAGAAAAGAATTACTGAATAAAAACTAGTTTTGTTCGTCAACTCCCTCGACTTTGAGAAAAGAAAATTGAAATTTTGAGTGGGGGAACCATGAAAACACAAGTCAACTTGAAAATGAAAAAACGAAAACATTTCTTTTATGAGTTTCATTTAGGATTGTTACCTTCAACCTCATAAAGAGGGAAAGGTACAGTAATGACCAAATTGATAAGAGTTCAGGTTTGAATGACTCTATCAGTTATAAATTTTCTATCAAAAACACGAAGAAATAAAAGAACGAAAACAGATAGTGATACAGAAAATGAGGATTAAACTACGTACCGAATTAAGGAATCAGTGACTTTTTTTTTTTTTTAATTTAAATGGGCTTTGGCTACGTGGCCATTTTACTAAGGGTCTGAAGGATATATCTGATGTCAGAGTGGAAGAAAGTATTGGTCGAAATCTAGGGACCAACATCAAACGTATCAAGCATAAATTTTTCAATCACATGCTGGAGCACCAATAGAATCGAATACACCGCCATTTTGGGTCAGGAATGTGACATAGATGAAAAACTGATAATATATGGTTATACTGTCACAAATGTGGCAAATTTTATAATCTTTCAAACAATAATTACAATTTTTTCAGGCACTATTCGCCATCTTCTTTCGACTACAATCAAATTCTCATAGAATATAACCAACTGTTGGTACTCATATTTAGTATTTTTTTTTTCACTGCAGAGGATGTGATGAATAAGATATACATTCTGCAATTTCATGATCTAGAACACCACCAGCACAAAATGCATATTTTAATTTTAATAAAAATAATTCAGAAAGTAATTCAGATTGTCAGTTAGGCCAACCAATTTTTTTCACTACCGAATGGAAATGTGTCCAATGTGAAAAAGGGTAAAAGCATTTCACGGTAATCTGGAATAAGTGTTTTTTTTTTTTGCAAAACTGGTTCTGAAAATTGTTTCCCACCTTCGTAAAAGAGCTGTAGACTTTTTTCCTCCTTTTTTCTCGTCCATTTGACCGTTATGAAAACTGACAACAATTTCAAAAATTCCCTGGAGACAAAGAAAGGCTTTCTGCGACGTAAATGAAAATAACAAAGTTTAGTTACGAGTATACTGCTAAAAATGAGAATCGAAGTGGGAGAGGGTGGGACAGAGAGTGAGAATGGAGAAAGAGAGAAAGAGAGAGAAAAAGAAGGGTTAAACTCGGTAAAAGGTTGACTCTTTCAAAACACGACTTCAAATTCGCTAGAGATTAAGCAAATATGAAGCATCCATTATGCTTTTTGTTTATTTATTTATTTATTTATTTATTTATTAATATTATTATTATTATTATTATTATATTATATTTCTTTTTTGTAACCATAGTGAACAAAAAAAAGATATTTCTTTACAGAAAAGAGTATCTCCCTATAGACATTTAGTACGGTCGGTATAACGGAATTTAACTAACAGTGGCGGTACCCCGTACAATGCTGAAATTGCTTGAGTAGGTACCTGTCATTTCTTGATTCTTTTTATTTTGCTTCAACACTTTACACTACACAAATGTACACACTTTATACGCATTTAAAAGTGGTAAAAAAAAAGCAAAAAACAACAAAATTTCATTTTGAAACGGTACCTAAGTACGATTTTCTTCATAAAAGACTGCTTTTCACCATGACGTTTATGTTCATTGCATTTTTGTGCCATCAGCAGCGACCAACTACCATGTGTTAATGATTTGTCTTTATTTCTACGAAAGTTTAACAAAAGAATAACTGAATAGGTATTGTAATTTTGTACATAAAAAAAAAAAAAATTTAACATCTGTAAATCTTGACGCTCACACACTTGGTATATTATATAGTTGTCTGGTCGAAATTCGAGTTCGTGTTAATGCTAATAATATTGATTTTGCAAAAATTGATGAATTTTTCAGATTGAAAGGATTGATTTTGTTTTAAAGACGTTACAGGAAAATCGGGTTACGTAATATTGAAAAATGCAACCATTGAAAAAATTTCCTTAAATAACTAAATATTGGTAGGTACCTATAATTTTTTGAAAATATTGTTTTTTATGGTTGCCAAAAAAACAAAAACCGAAAGATTTTGACGATAATTGGTAGGCCAGTTGAAAATATAAGAAATTTTTAGATGAAAGACGAAGATAACCAAAAAATTTTTTTTGGCTTTTGCAGTAAGTAATCGTTCTCAGTTTTTAAACGTTGCCTATCTAAAGTCATATTCATAATAATCTGATGCTGGCTAATTTGCAGTAAATTGTACATCAGAAAGGTTAGTAAAATCGAAAAATGTAATCTTCGGCTCTTCAGGGAAAATTTTACACAAAATATTGATTTTTGATTTTCTATAAATTTCAAATAAAATTTACAAAAAATAGCTAACAATCAGAGAATCCGACGACATTTTCATAAAATCACCGATTTTTGTCTCTTGATGGATGAGTAACTGAGACAAAATCAAGTTTTAGCACGAATGCTTCTCAGATTACTATATTATAATGTATATATTTGATTTTTCTAATTCACAACCTTTAATATTCAATGAAGACATTTTGTTTTTATTTTTTTCATTATTTTTAAAAAACGGATCCATGGACTACTTTGCTATGTTTGAAAACCACTCATGGCCCACTGAATTTGTGTTAGGAACTGTAGATTTGAATAGGTACTCCGCAAAAGTAGCTATCTATGAAATTAAGACAACGATACAATTTTTCAAAATTCTCGATTATGAATGACCAAGTTTTTACGAAATGAATTTTGATAAGATTTTAGGTTCGAATGACCCAATAATTTATAGATTTTATGTCAAAAACACGAGGAATTAAAAGTATGCAAACTGATAGTCATACAGAAAATGAGAATTAAACTAGGTATCTTATGAATGAGGGATTAGCTTTTTCTTATGTGTAAACATCTTAGTGCTCAGTGTATCTTAGGGGTTAAATGAGAATTGCAATCGTCAGATTTGTGTAACTCGTAAGTCTTGCAATATTGTAATTCTTATTTGTGTGTGTTAAATGTGTATAGTTGTATGCATATGCAATACGCATGCTCACAACCACTTTATTATATCTACACTTCAATCTATCATGAGTATATCCCCAGTGGAATTCACACTTTTTCTTTAAATGGGCTTTGGCTACGTGGCCACTTTACCAAGGGTCTGAAGGATATATCTGATGTCAGAGTGGGAAAATGGAAGCTCGAGATCCAAGGACCAATATAGGCTATTATCATATCAAGCATAAATTTTTCAATCTCAGGGTGGAGCACCAATAAAATCAAATACACCGCCATTTTGGGTCAGGAATGTGATGATGGCTGGTCTCAAATTCTCAACCATGTGATTGAAAATTGAAGCACCTAACCATTACGCCTATATGTAGAATATAGACAAGTCCTGAGTACGACTCAAATAGACGTAGGTATTTCATTAATTTTATCTTGTGACTTTTCTTGAAGAAGTTGGAATAGATACCTCAAACATTGTCATCTTTTTTATGTTTTATTAATCATTCTATTTTTATGAAATCATTTAACATTATTAAGTCTCAGTATACGTAATGGCAATTTCATGGGGAGAAAGGGTAAATTTTCCAATGAAGCACCAAAAAAAATATATATATCTTTATAAATAAAGAGAAAAAATGAAAGTACGACCACAGAATCCAAATAAAAACCGTCCAAAATTTGTTGAAGAGCCAAAAAAAAAGAAGCTCAACCCCACGAAATTTTTCATAATTTTCCCCCAAATGATGTTCTAGATCCGCCTTTGGGTATACGTAAACGTCAGATCTGTTTTTTCTGACACGTGAATCTAAATATTAATTGTTTTCAGATAGGTACAGGTAAGATGATATGTTGCAAAATAGCTATTTGACACTACAAGCTTAGTTCGGTAGATATGGCATCTTTAGAAGAGAACTTTTCATCATAATTTACTTGCCAAGTCGGGTAATGAAGTTCCGCACTTGTTGAAAATTAGAGTTCTTTTTCAGTTCCATCTGGAGAATAAAGTTGCTATTTCAGTAAATGGAACAGCCAGTTATGAATAACTGCTGAAAGTTCTACATTTTTTCCCACATCAAAAGATACTACAGAGATTCCTAACAAAATGGAGGGGCATTCCAAAATTCTTACAATGCAGTTACAACACCGATATTTTTTGTATCGATTTATATCGACCAGTCGATGAATATTGATATTCGTTGTTAATCTGGAGAAGAATTTAATCATTAGAAGTCCAAAGATAAATTCCCATAGTTAAGTTATGATGATGTCTATAACAAAATGTCGTCAATTCTTTTCGATAATTTTAAATTTTAATCTATCTACGTGTATATATAGATGGGCCAGGCCTATAGAGGGAGATATCTTTCGATTTTGCGTGGTTAAGTGGAAGCCACGTAGGTGTGTTCATCAGTTACTTTTTGAATTATTCAATTCTAAAAGTACAATGAATATTCGAACAAACACGCTTAATGATCACGAAGGAAGTAGAATGAGTTTTACAGGTTATTGAAAACTATTTCACTAAAAAAAACAACATAAACACACTCGGTAACGTCAATAAAGATAAAGAAAATCGAATAAAACCAATTTTTTATAACTTACGTCTCTCTCGTTCTGTGTCGTTCAATTTGTTAAAAAAAAAAAAATCGAAAATTTTAGATCTCAGCCGCCTAAAAATTTTTCATAACCACTCAACACGCAGACATGCTCGCAAATCAAGATGTAACTCGTTTTTGTAGAGAAATTTAATGAAATTAATAAAAAAGAAAAATCGCTCGCCATTGAACATCGACAAATTGTACCTTCGCTCTGGAATACTTGTAGGATGGGTTTAAAAATTGTTTATAAATGAAAAAAAAAAAAAAAAAAAAAAAAAAAACGCTTAAAACGTGAAAAAGTGACAACCCTAATAGTTTTCCGGCGAATGTGCAGATTAAAATCAAAGATTAGGATACTGAAACACATAGTCTATATTTTGATGGCAAGATTTTGTCAAAAAAACTCGAACAAGAAAAAGTAACAAATTCGAAAATTTATGTTTATTCTTGAAGTCTGAAATAAATTATTCCAAAAAAAGTATAAAAATATAAAAATAAAATTTTACAGTCACCCAGCAGTACCAATTCGTATTCGCAGAAGTATCATCCATGTTAGGTTATTTTTTTTGATTCGTTCTATTCAAAACGGAAGCCGCATTCTATGCCTAGAAACAGTGTTGTCTTTTTTTTTGGCGACAAACAAGTTTTTAGCGATTTTTTTTTTTTTGGTTTCTATTAGCCTATATCTCTTCATGTTTCTTATGTTCGTCGTAAGGCTATCGTTTTTATAGGTTTAACGCCGTGAGTGTGGCGACAAGAAAACATAAAAATATGCATTTTAATGGAATGTCACGTGTAAGTCTTTGGTTAGTCGAATTTTTTGCAATATTATTTTTTGACTTTCTTTTTATTGTTTAATAGTGATGTTTTGATGACTTTTTTCAAAAGGTTCCGCTAATAATTCGTGGTCTGATGGTCAATGAAATTTCTTATCAGAGTCCTTTTGCTAACGAATATTTTATAATTTTATGGAGGATGTAGATTGCAGCATTTTGAAATATGTACTATATTTACTGAAAATTCAAAACTACTGGAAGTTTCAAAAGGGTTATGAAAAATTTTCACGGTATATTTGGCTAAAAATAATTTATTTTGATAAATTTTTGCGTTATGTTATTTATTGGTAAGAACATACGAAATAACATCAGGACAAAAAACCAAATATTTTTCCACTCCCCTTCAGAAAGTCTTACCAGATACAAAATAATAATTGTAGAGCACAAATATGCTCCGCTATTAACTACGTAATTTTATTGGCTTAGGTACTTGGTGAATTTTCGAGATTTCTTGCCTACCCATATTTGTGAACATATAAACCAATAATTTTTAATGTGGAATACATTTTTGTTTTCGATTCTGGAAAAGACGAAAGTATGCAGGCCGCTGGCACTGTGCTAAACCTAGGTGCGAATTTAGGTGCGAAGGAGAGAAGAAAGAGAGAAAGAAAAATGAATAAATGTGTCTGTGTTAGTAGGTGTTTGGTTGTGTGTGTGCGCATGGTCCAAGAGAATCTTTTATTTTCAGATTTTATTAAGTAAAACGCTATTTTACTGGACAGGTTTTTTTGGCGTTGAATTAAAATTTGATGTTAATTTTATCATTAGGCCTATTTTTAGACCCTCATTGGGCCTAAAAAAGGGAGAATTTTTTAGTTTTAGATTTTATTGTGTAATATATCATTGTACATGTTTTTTGAGGCGCTGAATTCGAATTTGATATTAATTTTATCATTGAATCCATTCTTAGACGCTCAGTAGGCTCAAAAAGGGGAGAATTTTTTGCTGTCAGATTTTATTGTGTAATATATTATTGGACATGTTTTTCGAGGCGTAGAATTCGAATTTGGTATTAATTTTATCATTGACCCATTCAGGACCCCCACTGAAAAAAGGGGAGAATGTTTTATTTTAAGATTTTTTTATGCAATAAATCAATAAACAATTGGGTCAGAGTTAAGGTTAAAGGTCCAAGGCATCTGTCAAACAAACCTGACACCATGGGCAGCTGGACCTATGTATATATATAGTTACATATTGTGGGGACTCTGGTATGAGGTTTTGGGGCTCAGCCCCAATGACAGCTGCCGCCAAAAGAGAGGCTTATTTTCGTCCTTGTGACATTAAACCAAAAGCACATAATTATGTTTGATCGTAATTACCTGCATGTACCTGCAGGTAATGTACGAGTACCGATTTGAGACTAATCTCGACAATGCGATGATGTCACAATTCACACAAAAACTGGCCCATCGTCTCTTATCACTACAAGAGATGACGTAACCTGGCTGCTCTCACAAACGTACGTATTTGCTACATACATGTGTATGTGTGCGTGTAAATAAGCCAGTATCTAAACTATCACTGGCTCTAAAATTGTCAGTGTTTCCCCAGGTTTTGGCTTACCCATATGTTTAATATGAAGTGGCTGAACACGCATAATTCTGTTGAATTACCTTCTGGTGAGAATATGTTCCTCAGGACAAGATATTCCACACATATAAAAGCCAATTTCTTGTTACTACGGTATAGGCTGCAAATTTTTGTCTGGTAGTCATGAAATTTGAAATGAACTACAGTACTAGCCAAAAACCTAACCTATTGATTTTTTTGGGGATTGGCTGTATGGTATTTCTGGTATTGCTATGTTTGTTTTTGTTTTAACTATTAATTTTTTAATTTTCAACTAATAACTACGAAATTCAAAATGATTATTTATTATAATTTATTATAAATTTCTGTTAATTTTGGTGTGGATCGACTGCAGGGTACTTCCGGTAACACTATTTTTATTTTGTTTATAAAATACCTAATTTTGGACCAACAGGAACGTAATCCAGAACAAATATTTCTTATGAACTATTCCAACATGTTAATCATTTTGGTGCAGATCAGCACGGCAATATTTACAGTGCCGATATTATTTTGGCTATAAATTGGTTGATTTTGAACCAATAACTAAGAAATTTGCAAAAAATATCAGCTATAATTTATTGCAACATACTAGTAATTCTGGTGCAGATGGGTGAGAAGTTATTTCAAAAAGCTAATTTTTATTTAGATTTTGAAAATGATTATTTTTAATTGTTTAAGTTTACGTTATAAGAGTTAAAAAATTTAATAATAACTTTTTCTCATTTTATAATTTTTAAAAACCTACTTTTTCTAAAGGAGCTGGTGTTGCATTTGACAGATATCAAAATGTGTTCCATATTAAATGTTTCAATTCACGCCAGCTTGAAACGCCCTTTTTTTTGTTTTTTTTTTTAATTCTTCAAACCAAACTTTTATTACATTATAGATCGCCAAACCAAAAAATGGAACATTTGTTTACCTTAAAAATCAGTTCAATGATCCTATAATGAGTCTCTGAAAAATAACTAAAATTATATGCTCAGAAACATTATACTAAAACAACAATTACACGACAAATTCGGGAAGATGAAAATGTATGTAGCTGTGTGAAAAATTGCGAACATTCCAAGAACATAATAAACAAATGTAGGTACTACTCGTTCAGGATATTTTACACGAGTCAAGTCCGTGTCAATCCCCCTTGTATAGCTTTCACAAAATTTTATCTACACCATCTCGCACCAATAAGACTAATAACATTGGTCAGATATGAAGAGAAAGAACGAAAAAAAAAAGCCACACACACTCAAACATCGGTAAGTCATAAAACTGTTGAATGTACATACACGTGAAATGTATGCGGTGTCATAAAATAAGACGTCGTCTCGTGAAACTTGTTGCTACTTTTTTTTTTTTTTTTTTTGGAGGTGACTATGATTTATTCTATTCGAAAGAGTTTATACGAAGATCTTGTTCACTGATCGTACACCGTTATTTGACAAATTGACAAAACGATATAACAATGAAAAAGTAGAAAAGGAGAGGATTTTCATTGACACAGAAGGCGTACGTAAACGAGTGGAGTGGATCGAAGAGTCCTAAATCGGAGAAAATTCTTCTAATTCGAATGAAACCATTGAAATAGATCCCCTCCTCCCCAAATCAAGCTTTCTCGAAGGGTTCAAAAGGATTTTATTCAATTGTAAGAAAATGGATCGCTTTCGCAAGAATTGTGCCTGGTAAATGATGATTTTGGTTTTAGGGGTTAAAAAGTCATGAAAAATAGACTGCACTCCTTGTGAGTTTGCATCTTAAATAGGAAAGTGATTGTTTTTTGTCACTAGAGTATAAAAACTGTAGCGACTTTTAGGCAAAATAAATTGGTGCACCCCTTATAATTATTTACGATGTTCAAAATTTTCCTTCCCGGTTTTCCTATGAAGGGTGAATCACAACAAAAGCATATGCTGCTATTAGAAAGGATTCGTTGCGATACAGTTACTTCTCTATAGGCTTGAAAAAAATATAACTTAAATAAACTGACGAGATATTTCAAGATTTAAGGTAAATATTATTAGGCTAAACATTCCAGTTCAGCTCATTTTTTTCAGGCGAAATATGAGTCTAAAACAGCATACCTATGTGTGGCAACCAGAGACATATAGCTAAAGGGATGTCCAATGCCCAATCAAAAATATTTTCGAGGTGGCAAATACTTCGTAGGTATCTACTGATAATAACCGCATATAAAAAAAAACATAATTATTATATTTCAGTAAATATAATGGTAAACGAATGTTTTATGTTGACTCGGTTCATAGAATCCTTGTCACTGAAGGAATTTAGGGGTTTATTTATTAGGTATCAACTAAATAACGTTTCGTAAGCAATTATTTTCCCTTCGATCGATATAATCGTTCCAAATCACATTTAAAATGAAATTCTCAAAATCAACTTATATATCACAGAAATATATAATTTTGGACAAAAACAATATTATTATTCTTAGTTGTTTTTCAAAAAAAAAAAAAAAACAGCCTTTTTTTTATTTGGAAAAAAAAAAAAGTAGTCCTACTGTAGAATACTTGGAACAATGAAACAGTAGGGCTTAATTGTAATATTTTTCTCTCTCAAAAAAGATTAATTAGATATAATTTGTTAATCTATGCCTATTAACAGAATGAACAGGTGAACACGATGACCATCATCGCATAATTCTTGATATAAAATAGTGTAGGCCAAAATGCTAAGTTATCACAGGCCTTAGCTATAAGTACGCTACCATTCCAAGTAGCCACCGACAAAGGAAAAAAGAAAATTTTGTCAAACATCCAAAATTCCCATTTCACCAAACATTTTCCGTGTATTTCAAAGAATAAATTTAGCTTGTCATCACAGCATCACAAGTTCCAGTTCTCTCATTCTGTTTTTCACCTCACCTCCCCTTCATTACTTTTTACACAAAATTAGACAACATCGTATTTACATTTTACTCTCCCCATTAATAGAAATTATGTAAAATAAAAAAATTTTTAATCGGCGATAATCGAGAATGTTTAAAGAACGAGGGACAGTTATCGTTATTAACGATCGTTCGTTTATTATTATTTTAATTTGAACATAATTTACGGCCCAGACCTGGGCGGAATTCTCGTACGTTAATGTACGACTTAATTTATTTCCTCTTTTTTCTTCGTCCCTACATCTTCTTCGTTTTTGCCTTCAAACATTCGTATAAGTATGGTGTTTTTTTAAATTTTTTTTTTTATTCTCTATCTTTCGAAAAGTCAACGAATGAGAGCTAAAGACTTCAGGTTATGTAAATGTTGATACGTATTTCAATTTTCAATTTTTTTTTTTATTTATTTACTTATTTATTTATTTTGTTCGCGTTATTACGTCCACATTTAGCTGGCTACTGTTCTTCAACTGTATCTACGAAGAAAATCAGAGTTTTTATATATTTTAATGTAAGCTCATACGTGACAAGGTGTCCTGCAGCGACATAACTACGAAAAAAAAAGAAAAAAAAGTCGAATTTCTTATTTTTCGCACTTATTTACAAAAACAGATCGACAAGTTGTACCCGGACTTTGAGGGAGACGAAAACATGCTGGTAATTTGTTTCAAGTCTTTTTTTTTTCTTTCCTTTCATTTTTCTCAAAATTACATGTCTTTTCTTCTTTGACGGTGTTTAGGCCTAATTCAGTTACGAAATGATTTTCGTCAGCCATTGTGCATCTTTACATAATTAATTATAAATTAGGTCATGTGACCTGGTGTCAAATAATTATCTAATTGTTGTTGTTGTTTTTACCAACGAGCATATGAATTAATACTAGAGGCACAATTCGCTCGTTTTCAGTGAGGTCGCTATCCCCACTCCATTAAATCTAGACGTCCCATTTAAAACACAAAGGAAGTATGCTCTTTTATCCGAATTTTCGGCCATAATATTCTCTTATTTAATGGGATAGTTATATTTTCGAAATAAATAAAATTTTAGAGAACGTTTCAAGAAATAAAATAAGCTCGAGGACAAATTCATGTTATCAGTAAACTTAATCCTAAAGACAACTAATAATAAGGCTGAAAAATAGTGAGTTCACGAAAATGAGTAGTTATAATTAGTTCTTTTTAGGATAAAGTTTACTGAGATAACATTAAGTTAAGCCAATTCTATGCACGATTTCATATTCTTTTTCAATTTTCTCGGCTTCTAAGGATTTAAACTTCTTGTTCTTGAGCTCACTTTGTTTCTTGAAAACTCCTCTAAAGTTTCATTCATTTGTAAAAAGTAGCTATCTCATTAAATAAGAGAATTATGACCAAAAAAGTGGGTAAAAACGCGTATGTCCTAGGTATTTTAAATGGGATGTACAGGTTTAGTGGAAGGAGGAAGCTGGCCTACTGAACGTCGTGTAAAACGTAGCGTATTGTGCCTCTAGTATTAATTTATATAGGCACTCGTTGGTTTTCACCTTGTAGATGGAATTGTTTAGGTTAACACCATGTACATACATACATACATACATACATAGTACTTAAAAGATCATGGGGTAGGTGACACATGTAAAATTTCTGTGTGGGGTCATAAATTAAAGATTTTTAGACCAACATACAATGAACTATCTCAAAGAAACGATGACCAACGTTTATAGGAGTCGTTGAGACTATTATAATGTTTTGAACGTATAAATATTATTGAAACGTGTACATGCATTTTCTCCACAAACCGCAAAAAATGCATTCGTAAAATATGAATGTTTTCAACGAATAAATAAATAATTATTACATGGTTATCCGACGTTGGCCGTTTTTGATCATTTAAAAAATGTTAGTGGCGTTTTTGGTGAAACGTTGGTAACCGACTTATCGCTTAATTTATTTTAAAAATTTAACATTATTGCTTCGACATTTTCGTGTTTATTTGTCGTGAGAAATTGGGTGAGGGTTTTCGTCTCTTAATTTTCATCGAATTTACATTCTATCCGCATCTTTCAATGAACTTACTTCTTTTTACATGTTTATTCTTCTGCCGTTTTCGACGCTGGATGATTTTCGGATTTTATTTTTTTCGTAATTTTTATTTGGACTTCATACAACTTAGGATCTGGAATATGAAGCAAGGATTTAAGAGGCTACATAATATAGAGTTATATTAGTGGATTTGAGATAAGACTATGTATAGAGGTAGAATAAGTTTGTATGTTGTGTGAAGATAAAATATACGTGGTATGAAGAGGGGAGAATGAGGTAATTAAATGAGGAGAGAGATGAGTTTGCAGATTCGTGGAAGACGAACAGGATATCATAAAAATATGTGATTGACATATCTCCCTATGGAGGAAGGTCCCTACTTCCTGTGGGACTATTCACAATTTGAGTTATTACATTGATACAACACCGTTTAACTTGTCACGGATCTGCATTTGTGCTCTAATGTGTACAGTTTGACTCGTCACCGAATGGTGGAAAGAATCTAAGAATCAGACCTGAATACAAAACATTTAGTTACTAGCCATCTGTCATCAATAATCACTTGAACAGTGACAAGACTGAATGTGTATACTTCAACATCAGAGTAGGCCAGAGGAAAATAAAATCGTCTATTTCTGTTCCAAAGTACCCCAGCTATACCTACCCTCATTAAAATTCAACATTATAATTAAAATAATAATTCTTATCAGTTATTCAAGAAAGAAATCAATGTACGGAGGTGGGGTGCTGCAGCGTCACCCTCTACCAAAATATTAGTCTGCCTATAAATACTACCAATTTTAAGATTTTTATTGAAAAATAAATAAAAAACAAAAAATAATAGATTAATAAATCAGCCACAAAAATTTATGTATTTATCTGTACAAAAATAATGAGAATGACAGTAAATTTATTTAAAAATTGTTGCAAACAGAAATTCTGAAAAAATAAACAGATCCAATCCAAAATTAGTAACATGTTGGAATAGATTGTAATAAAAATCCCTTCCAAAATTTGTAGCTTTGTTTGAAATTGAGTTATTTGAAGTCATAAAACCCACAAAACAGAAACAGAAATAGACTATTTTATTTTCTGTCTGTATACCCTTTTTTGGTGGGGAGGTATACCAACGCCTTCTGCTTTGCAACCATTTTATTAATTATTGATGAGCAAGGAAAAGGGGAAGGGAAGAAATATAAATTTTTTCCATAATAATCCACAGCCTTAAGAAAATACTGGTTACGCCACTGAGTTGATAGTGTTGATAAAGTTGAAGGAGATTAGGAGAGGGAAGAGAACCATGGATATAGGGGGAAATATGGTTGGATGGATAGTCAGAGAAACCCATTTTTTGATTTTTGACAAGAAGTATGAGATAGAAACAGGAAGAAAGAAGGAAACGGGAAAAATGATATCATGTCAGCTGGGTCAGAAATTTCTTTATAAAGGATGCCACAGTGAGACTGACACAAATGAAAGGTGACAAGACAGTTTTTACCCAAATATTTATCATTTGAAGAACTAAATAGACATTAATTGTTTTTGTCACTGCTTATATTCCATTCATTTTGGACATTGGTTATAATTTCAAGTTCAAGTTTGGTATTAGTTTTGACATTGGTTTTTACTGGATGATGGAAAATGTTATTTTTTGTTTCTAAACTAAAACAAAGAAACAACCGAATTAAACATTGGTTGTTTTAGTCTGCGCTATAATTCGATATTAGTTATATATTCGAAGATAGGAACATGGGGCTTCAGAAGGGGTTGAGACATTGGTTGTTCTTACATCATATGGAAGACACATTCAACAACTCTCAGATTTTATTAACACTAAACCGCGAAAAAATGACATTGGCTGTTAATTCCAAGGCACAGATTATGTATGAAATGTTGCGGATTTCAGTTTTGAATTTTGGATAGATAGGTACCTATAAAACGAGTTCAAATCCCATTTTATGTTTCTCAACAGTTCTACGTTTCCTTAATCGAAATACTGCATGCACACTTTAACAGTATTTAGAACCAAAAGGGTGGGGAGGAAATGAGAGGAGATTCGTATCTCTCATTCACAACCATAAGGACTACTCGGCTAATGATGGAAGTAGCTGCTTTTTTTGGTTTCTTTTTATATTTCTTAAGTTTATTAATTAGAATAATTTCGAGTGTCTCGAATGATAACACGTAAGACAAGTTCAACAGCAGAATAATTACTTATTATCACGTTTCGGAATAAGTACAGGTATTGTAACTCAAATTCTCATTAATTGTGAGATCCACCTTGAAAAAATAAGCCTACTATACTTATCGGTTCAAATGTCCATTTTTATTCATTTTTTACATAATATTGTTTTGGACTTGAAATTAGAAATTTACTTTCAGTTGTGTTTATACTCCTTTGAAAAACATTACTGTCGCAATCAACCCTTAACTCTAAACCTATCATTGACTTAATTTCATCTTGACACTTACTGATTGGTAATTTCTAAACGGAGCTTAGCTTATTTATTATCATTTTGTGATAGATTTAATCGTAATGATTCAGGTCAAAAAAAAAAAATGATAACGTCATTGAAATTCCTTACTTTTAGCGTCTATATTATTTTGATAGAAAATTCAGTTAATTGACCAATTTTTGTCGGAGTGGGGTAGGCTATTCTAAAATTTTTAGATAGGTTAAAAAAAAACAAAAAAAAAAAACTAACAATAGAAAAGCTGATGATCTTTAGAAACGATCAAAATGAAATATATTTTTCAGAAAATTGGTAGATGCTAGTATACCTATTTCTATTCAATTTGTTTAGTTGACCATAATTTTAATTTATACCGACGACATGTGGGTAACGTTGATATTAATCTTACTCCCTTCATTTAAGTGCCCTTTTCTGGTTATAGAATTTCAATGAAAGAAGAAATTAAAGTTTTAGTTAAAAAATATGTAGATGCGAAGAGATTATGAACAAATTTAATGCGTCCAACTGCAAATCGTTTTGACTAAAATCATGTGAACATTAAGATACTTGTCAATGGAAGGGCGACAAGAAAGAAGAAAATAATAATAAATATTAAATCTTTCCTGAGAATACTCAAAATACCAATATTTTCTACCTGCGCTCACGGACACGATTAGCATATTATAATTTTTGGTTGGTTTTTACTGGTAATCCGTTGACGATATTCTAAGCAGGGTAATAAAAAATGTGGACCATTTCTGATGAAAACATAGGTTATAAGTACTTATTCAAATAAAATAACCTACACTTAATGCACAAAAATACAGTAAAATTAATTCCTGATTGTTATTTTTCTTTCAGCACCTTTTTTTTTTCTTCAGTATAAATTAGTCAGTTGTACACGACCCTATATCAATAGATTCTACCCGAGAGAGAAGAAAAAAATTATATTCGTACAGGGTAAGTATACATATAAGATGTTCACTTCGTAACTATCCCTTTAAAAAATGCTCATGAATTTTGTTTTGGTGACTTAAAGAGATTCCATTATATTCGCAAAGCATGCTAAATAGATTTTTTAAATGAAAATTTTAGGCAAAGTCGAATGATGAAAGTTTCTAAGTTGTATTACAAATTAATATTGTCGAAAATATTAGAAAAATTGATGATGGTCATAGTTTTTTTCGAAGAAAACTAAAACAACTAAGAAAAACGTCATTTGAAGCATAATATGAGAAGTTTAACACTTTCCCTGCCATGTCAGATCATATGGCCTGATGAAAAAATTACATTCCCTGCCAGCTAGTTTTTATGTGTATTTCCCCAGGGTTCCAAATCAACTGAGCAAAAACTATATGAGTGAGAGGGAAAAAAATTGATGTTCCGAGTTGTGGAAGAGTCACTCACCTCAAATTAAGTCTTACTTTGAATTAGACACTATGGCCTGACACCATCATTTGGTTTTTTTTTTGTGACCTGACACTTTTATGTTTTAATTTTTTTGTGGCCTGACACCCCAATTTTTAATTTTTTTGGTGGACTGACACCTTCTTTATCACTTTGTAAATCAAGAATATGAAAATTTACATATAGAAAAGACAACACTTTATTATTTACTTTTGATGACAGAGTTCGAAACAAGAAATACACAAAAATGGTTTTGTATCACAAGTTTTACAAAATATTAAAACCATAGTGGCATGTGTTCTGGCAAACTGACCTCCATTTGACCCCACCAACCTCCGATAACAATTTTTACATGCCCTTCTTTTTGTTTGTTTTTTAACACCAACAATTTCTTCACTCTTCTCCACAAAATGATTTGACATTTTTGACCTAGCACAAATTGGATCCGTAGATTCTAAACCAATAAGGCTAATAATAATATATGTTAAAACTATAATAGGTAGTTGTAGTTCACTAAACACACTGATGCCCCAAAACTAAAAACAATTTGATGACAAAAAAAAAAAAAAACGAAAAAATTTTGTGGCAGGCCATATGGTTTGACCATTCAGGGACCATAACAAAGGAAAAATGTGCTATGCGTTGCATCATGCCTCATGCAAGAGCCAAGTTGCTAAGTTGAAAATTGATTCACCTAGAATGCGTCAAAGACAGACACCTCTGTCAAAAAATTTAAAAAATTAAAATTTTTCATCGCAGGCCTTATGGCCAGACGATTGAGGAACCATGACAACTGGAAAATGTGCTACACATTACGTCATGCCTTATGCAAGAATGAAGTTGCTAAGTTAAAAATTCATTCACCTAGAATGCGCTAAAGACAGACATCTCTGTCAGGCCATATGGTGTGCCGTGTTCATTTTTTTCACAGGTTTTTGTCACACCAGAGGTCTGACATGGAAAAATAGAAAAGTTACAAAAAAATCAGTTGGCAGGGAAAGTTTTAATAGCAAAAATATTAGCTAAAATTTTTGATCGAAAATACAAAGAAAGTTGTATTTCCTGACATTAACATTTAATTATTTTACAATAAATGTTCGAATAAACCTCCCTCTGCGATAACATAATCATAAAACCCAGATTTTACTCGAGCCAAATGCTGAGGATTAAATGTTTTTGCAACATTCCAAAATGGCGTTCTGCAGTTCATTGATTGTTTTAAACGATCGTTCTAAATGATAAATTTGCTCTTTGATGTACCCACACCAAATAAAAAAAGTCAGACGGAGGTGAATCTGGTGATCTTGGCGTCCATAATATGTCACTCCAAATACTACAGCTCTGTTAGATAATGTATTTTCAAAATGGTTTCGACACGCTGATTATTACGAGCAGGACAGCCTTTTAACAAATGTCTTCAGAAATTTTGGTGAAGAATCACAGGTTCTTTAAACATTTTATTTTCATCACAATTACGGGTATATCCAATTCAGTTTCAACATCTATCTCCGTGAATATTGCGTGTGTTAATTTGAAACTTTCACCATTCGATTTCTCGTAAAATTTTTTTTCTCGAATAAGTATTGATCATCCTCAGCAAACATGACGGGAACTTTTTAAGCTACAATTATACAAAAATAAAATTTACGTGTCGTCTATTTTCCTACGCAGCAATTTAGGAAGTGAACACCCTGTATATACTGTATATAAAGTATGACAAACTTGTCTGCAACAAATCTCTAGGTTTTGGACATTCTATTATCTGAACACCTAATTAACGTTTGAAAATCGTCTCTCGTCGAAACAACGAAATTCAGCTTTATAAATATTAGTGTTTTATTTTCTTAATTTTAGGTAGGTTTCTTAATGTTGAAAATGTCGCATCATATTACCGTGAAAATTGATATATAATCCTACGATCAAATTATGATGAAGAGAGAAACAGAAAGAAAAAGAGAAATAGAAAATAAATGAGTTACCTACTCGAATATTTTATCTGTGTTCATTTTGCGAGATATTTATTAGTCAAAAACAAATGTTTTTTGACCCGAAAACTGTCATTTATGAAACATCCTTTTGGGAATTTGCAACATTCGAATGGCGATCTACTGACGTCGAGGGAATTATGTATTTTTAGTGGTACGTTGACACGCGAGGTGTGGTTGCAACATTTATACTTACTTAGCTTTTGAATGAGAAGAGAAAACCTATTAATTATTGTAAGAGTCAAGTGATCAAAATTTTGAAGAATTCAGACTTTTTAAAAGAAAGGGTGAATCTTATTGCACATTTTTATCGTATAAATTATATCTTTAGTCTGGCCAAAAATAGCTGACGAAAATGGGTTGAAATAAAAAAATTCCTATGGCTTATCCTACGTCAGGACGAGAGTTATAGGAAGAGATCTAACTGACATGGAAATAACACTATTGGCCAATAAGTGATTTTTTTTTCAATGGGTTTTGCCTATATGGCTATTTTAGTACCGGTTTTTCCATCCTCAGTTAAGGTCTCATTTAGTTTAACTGGTAGATCGTGCTAATAGTGATTTTAACGCTATCTGACGATTAAATTTCTTACCTATAGAGATTGAAAAACCGCTCTTATACTCAGTGGCTGAAGCAGATATTCTGACGTCCAAGTGAGAGAGATGGAAGAGCATGGCTGGCAAGTTTTGTGTAGTGTGTGTAGTGATTGCTACACATGAGAAATTCCCAAGTGGTTTTTCCTACACATGGGAAATAATTATGTTTACACACAATTACTCATTCTACTTGACAAAAAAAATGTTGTATCATCCAAAAAAGCACATTCAGTTTAAGTGAAACTAAAACTAAGAATATGTTACTTCGTAAATAAGATGTCCAAAAACCTAATATTATAATATATGTTCGTATCTGAAAAAAATCAAATTTTTTTTGTTCTGTGTAAAATTTGCACCTGAATAATTTTTTTTTTTTCGCTACATATGGGAAAATGAAAAGTTGCCCCCTGTGGGAGAGGGTGATATTCTTTATTCGTTGGCAGGCATAAATTTTTTTTCAACCACGTACTGGTGGACTAATAGAACCAAACTGAATGTCGCCATCTTGGGTCTGGGAATGTGACAGCGGCAACTGGTCTCAAATTTGCAACCTTTTGATTAAAAAGCCAAGCACCAAACCAAAATGCCATGCAGACCCTAAAAATTAACTGTACAAAAAAGTTCATCAAAATCAGTGCCCATATTCAAGAGTTACCATATGCTGGCACAAACACAAGTTAATGTGGTACACATATAACTGTTTTTGTAGCTGGTAACACTGATAATTCGTTGTCTTGGAAATTTGTTTTTTTTTTTTTGTTAGTATGCGTATGTTGAATACAGTCAAATACACATGCAGACTAACAAATTTTTATTATTACTTCTATCTTTCCTTTCATTCTTGCGCTAAAATTCAAACCAAAACTGGCATTGAGACTTGCACTGAGATTCACCGGGAGTCTTTACCTTTCAATCTTTACACCTTGATTGAAAATAGAAATTTGTATCATATGAAAAAAAAAACATACTGATTGAACTGATAACTTCCTTCTTTATTTGGAGTTAGTTAAAAATGGAGTTAAAATGCTTGTGGCTGCTAATTGATTCTCGGCAAAGTGAATGTATTCAATAAGTTCATGATGTGAAAATATGCATCTAAGCTTGTGGGGACTCTCCCATATGAGATATAGGGGCTTGGACCCCTCGACGACAGTCGCCGCACCAAAGGGCAGGCAAACAATCATCCTTGTGACGTTAAACACACAAAATACGTTCGATCGTAATTACCAGTACATACTTGCAGGTAATGTACGAGTACCAAAACGTGACACAATAGGATGATGTCACGATTTGTACACAAACCAGCCAGCCATCTCTTATCTTGATAGGGGATGATGCGACCTGGCCGCCCTCACCGACGTACGTATTATCTTACATACGTGTGTTTGTGTGCGTGCAAATAAGCCGTATATAAACCACCCGAACAGGCTCTAAAATCGCAAGTGTTTGCCTTGGTTTTGGCTTACCCGTACTAATGTACGAAGTGGTTGAACACGCTTAAATTCTGTTGAATTTCCTTCTGGTGAGAATGTCTCTCACGAGAAGGTATTCCAAAGTGGTGACCTTGATGTGATTTTTGGCTTCGTTGTGAGGTGTTCTTAGGCGCGTTGCGCTTTTACAAAATTAGGCGCGGTGCGCTGGCAAGATACTCGCTTGCTCAGCAAATACAAAAATTTTTTTGCAGACTAAGACACCTTTTTAGCTTGTTGAAGTAGAGTCTGCTGAAGTGGGAACTTACACCCTTCTCTTTAAAATATATAAACAAAGAGAAACCAGACAGTAGACCTGGAGGAAGAAGGTTGGACTCATCCCCCAACTCCCCTGACTTCGACTCGACACTCTAAGAATTTACCAAATACTGAAGAAGGCCCTCAACACCCGGAATTAGCACGACTGGGAGCTGCAATAAATAAAGATCAACTAGCAGTAAAAATGTTGAGAAAGCCAAAGTTCAGACCCGAAAACACCTGTCCTACAAACACAGGAGCCAGTGTTTTCAACCAGCAAGGAAGGAAGTAGTTCTGTGGAATACGCTTGTTCAGAAAGATATATCAATAATGAAAACCCACAACCATCGCAAGGAGGAAGTTCTCAGCCACCGCTGACGCCTGAAGTCTTGGCACAAATTATGCAGCTTTTGCAGCTACAGCCAGGACAGAACCCCAGCTTCTACAGACGAAGGATAGATATTCCGGAATTTCTGCTCAATGAGGTAGAATTATGGTTGACCCTATTAGAAGGCAGGTTCAAGACGGAGAATATAACCCTGAACCAGCAGTATCTACACATCTGTGGAGGCATGCCCCCACAGATAATCCGCCACTTTCCGGACATCATGGAATGCCCTTCGACAGAAGAGGACAAATATGCTTGGTTTGTCAAGAAGATAAGAAATGTGTTTGGTAAAACTAAAAACCAAATCATTGATGATGTGATAGGTGGTATGAAGATGGGGGACGACAAACCCTCAATCTTCATGGCAAAATTGATGCAGAAGGCGGATAATATCGTAGCCCCTTCTGTCATAGGCAATCAATTTTGCAAACAACTTCCCCAAAGTGTTGTGCAATGCCTAGCCACCGTAGGTTCGACCGTGATAAACACATCCGCAGACTTGGACTTCCTTGCAAAATCAGCAGATAATGCGCTCGAATACACCAGGTCAAAGCCCGTGGTCAGTGCAGTATCTGCAGAGACTGGAGAGATCGCTCAACTTCGAGCTCAAATAGCTCAGTTGACAGATGAAGTAAAAAGGAACAAAGGCCAAAGCTCCACAAAATCCAATAGTAGCTGGCAACAAAGATCTAAAAGTAGAAGCAACAACAACAACAGTGGCAATAGCAAAGGACGACAGTCCCGGTCCAGAGACTGCAGATCTAGTTCCAGTAACAGGGGTCAGAGTTCAACTCCCATGAGAACATCATCTCCCAAAAACCAGTCTCAAAATTGGGATGATAAAAGTTCCTTTTTCCATAACAGGTTTGGCGTAGAGGCCACCAAATGTAACAACAGATGCAGATGGTGGGGCAAATCATTTACCAAGGAGGCGTCAAACTAGAACAAGGGGCCATCTATGCGGCCAAAGACCCCTCGGAAAAATACTCATGCCGCCTGTTCATTAAGGAAAGGACGAACAGGAGAAGGTACTCAATTTACTTGAGAGGAGACCTGAGCATACTGCCAGTCAACAAAACCTAAAAAGTACTCCCTCCGAAATACTATCTCCGTACTGTGAATGGTCAAAATCTTCCAGCTTACAGACTAGAAACCAGCAAAGTTGACATCAGACTCAAGAAAATCATGACGTGGTCCTTCACGGTTGCAGATGTTCCAAACCCGATCCTGGGTGCAGATTTCCTTGCACATTTTGGCCTGATCATTGACCTCAAAAACGGAAAATTGATCGATAGTGAATCTAAACATTGTGTGGATGGCAAAACGCTAGCTTACAGACTGGACAAAAATATATTTAGCTGTACCAAAGTCAACGGACAACTCTTACGGATCCTGTCTAACTATCCTGGAGTCACTCAAACATCAATTCGCAGGCATCCTACCTGTAAACATGACACTGTTCATTACATAGAGACTAAAGTACCGCCTTGCCATGCTAGAGCACGAAGGTTACTGCCTGACAAACTCAAAGGGGCATGAGAGTACTTCCATCGCATCGTCAAGGAGGGCGTATGTCGCCCCTCAAAAAGCTCATGGAACTCCCCTATCCACATGAACAAAAAAGCAAGTGGAGAGTGGCAAATTGTTGTTCTATAGACGTTGCATGAAGAATGCAGCAGCCGAACAAAGTAAGCTGTTTGCATTAATTAAGACAAGTAAAAAGAAAGACAAAACTCCAATCGAATGGAATGAAGAAGCCAAACAGGCCTTTGAGAAAATCAAAGATACACTGGCAAATGAAACTCTATTGGCTCATCCAGATGAAATTCTGCCGTTATGCGTGAGTACCGATGCATCTGATTTTGCTATTGGTGCAACCCTGTACCATCTGGATAAAGACAACAAAAAGTTACCTCTAGCTTTCTTCTCGAGGAAGCTCTCAAAAACAGAAAAGAATTATAACAAATACGATACGGAATTGCTCGGAATTTTTGCTGCGTTGAAGCATTTCAGGCGCCAATTAGAGGGTAGATGTTTTTCAGTGTATACTGACCATAAACCCCTAACATATGCCTTCACACAAAAAGCAGAACCGGCATCGCCAAGAAGAGCACGACAATTAGACTATATTGGTCAATTGACTACCGACATTCAGTATATAAGTGGAGAACTTAACACTCCAGCTGATGCCTTGAGTAGAATCGAGGCTATCTCGGCTCCTGTCCAATTACCTTATGCTGAAATAGCTAAAGCACAGCTTAAGGATGCAGAATTGCAAGAGTTGTTATCAAACGATGATACTACTCTCAAATTGAGACAGCGAAAAATTCCCGGTACTGATGTTTTATTAACATGTGACATCAGTACAGGTAAGAATAGGCCATTTCTACCGGTAAAATATCGCAGGTTGGCTTTCAACAGTGTACATAATCTGTCATATGCTGGGCCAAAATGTAGTGCTAATATGATTTTGGCAAGGTTTGTATGGCCACGAATGAAGTCTGACTGCAACAAATGGGCTCGCAGTTGCCTGAACTGTCAAAAATCCAAAGTAGGAAGACACACTCGCTCGCCCCTCAAATCCTTCAAACAAACAGAGCGGTTTAAAACAGTACATATGGACTTGGTAAGCCCATTACCACCATCTCAAGGACACAGATACCTGTTGACGATAATAGACAGGGCAACACGATGGCCAGAAGCAATCCCTCTACACGAGATGTCAGCTCTTACAGTAGCTGCAAGGTTATACAATACCTGGATTACGAGGTATGGCGTACCAGAAGTCATAATTACAGACCAAGGTTGCCAATTTGAGAGCTCACTCTTTAAAGAGCTGTCTAATAAGCTTGGTGTTCAACACAGTCATACCACAGCTTACCATCCTCAAGCCAATGGCAAAATAGAGAGATGGCATAAAGCCCTCAAAGCCTCTATCATGTCTCATGATACCAAGAGATGGGTAGAAGTACTTCCTACCATCCTCTTAGGCCTTTGATCTGCCCTACATACCAATACAGGTCATTCTGCAGCGCAATTAGCGTTTGGCGAAGAGCTACGCCTTCCAGGGGACTTCTTCACAAAATCGAAGGAAGTTAGCCCCAAAATTATGGTACAAAATATAAGAAATGATGCCAACAATTTTCTTGAACAGGCAGCTTGCAATGGCCAACCCAAGATTTACATCTCGAAACACTTGGCCAATACCTCACATGTATATGTTAGAGACGAAAAAATGAGATCTGCGCTGGAGAAACCATACGCCAGTCCTTACAAAGTAGTATCACGAGATGAGAAAAACTTTGTGATACTCATTGCAGGCGAACCTCGAACAATTTCAATCGACAGATTGAAGCCTTCATACATGGTAAGCGACGACAAAAGAATAAAAAAGATACCAAGGGAGAACATAGAAAATATCCAGACAGATTCCCAAACAAATACAGAAGAATCTGTCGAAAAATGTGAAACAACAAATTCACAAATCGAGAAGACACCAAAAATAAAAAAGTCTGTGAAGTTTTCGGACGATGTTATTACCAAAACATTCGATCCCAAAGCCCCCATATGCCCACAAAAAAGAGACAGGCCCTTATGCAGTAAAAAACGCAAAAATTTCCACCCTTCTCGCATGTTTGAGAGGTTAATGCGAAGAAAATAAAAATTTACTCCCGAAAAAGTAATATCTGCTACGTAAGTTGAAACCCGCTAAAAAAAATATATGCGACAAAAATTGGAACTCCGTGAGACAAAAGAAACTCCGGAGATAAGCAAACGAGGAATGCCAACAAAAAGAAAATGACAGGAATAAACAAATCCACGTGCGATACGGAAATAAACATCGCAACGTGCGTTTACTGTTAAATACAAAGATAATCTCAACGTTGTGATGTCACAAACGGAGATTCCTTTGTAATAAAATTCGAAAATAATATTCTATGAGTTTATTTCAGGCATAACTCTGCTTAAACCGATCAGAACTTAACCAGGAAACTTGCATATGGCCGAGAATTTTAAGCGCTATCCCCTCTACATGCTGATAAGAAGATGTGAAAATAATGAAACAAAACTGTGATGGTAAATCGAAAATAGCAGTAAATTCACCCATTTCAGTACTGTCTTAGCTCTCAGACGTGTTTTCTGAACAATATTTTTGGCTCCCCGTTTTCCTTACAACCATTCCAATGTTGCTACCAACCCGAATATTCCACAACACGAGCAAGAACCTAGAAGTTCCGAAAGTTGCCAAGAATACTGGGCAAATTCTGGAACAGAAGTCGGAACTTGATCGGATTGAGGAGGAACTCCTGATGGACATGGCACCAGCCGTGGAGAGTGTTCTCGCAGAGATGACGACTTCGCTTCCACTGGTCATTTCTCCTCCCCGGACTCCACCGGAATCAACTCCGACGATGGAACCCCCGACGCAGGAGCCAAAGCCAACGGAGACCAGGGAACCGATGAGATTCCTATTCATGGCGAAGAGGGCAGCCAACGAAAAGGCAAAGATGGCTGCCTTGGCAGCATGGAATTCAAACTCCCCAATGCTAAGGCAGACACAGTTCAAAAGTCCGCTGCCCCCTCACTCCCACCATCATCCCTACGCCTTCACCAAAAACCGGGGAGAGGACAGCCGGGCAAACTACTTGGCCCGAGCACAGGCTCGTAAGGAATCTTACGAGTGTGTTGGGGCCGCAGAAGGTAGTGTCCTGGCAAAGTGGGAGGCCGATCAAAAAGGGTATTAATCCCGCACGTCCCCCCAGGCATTGTGCATTTTGATCATTTTTGTGGCGCAAAAACTGGGGAGGAGTAGCTGTGGGGATTCTCCCATATGAGATATAGGGGCTTGGACCCCCAACAACAGTTGCTGCCCCAAAGGGCAGGCGAACAATTGTCCTTGTGACGTTAAACACACAAAATACATTCGATCGCAATTACCAGTACATACTTGCAGGTAATGTACGAGTATCAAATCGTGACACAATAGGATGATGTCACGATTTGTACACGAACCAGCCAGCCATCTCTCATCTCGATAGGGGATGATGTGACCTGCCCGCCCTCGCCAACGTACGTATTATCTTACGTACATGTGTTTGTGTGTGTGCAAATAAGCCTTATATAAACCACCCGAACCCTCTAAAATCGCCAGTGTTTGCCTTGGTTTTAGCTTACCCGTACTTATGTACGAAGTGGTTGAACACGCTTAAATTCTGTTGAATTTCCTTCTAGTGAGAATATCTCTCACGACAAGGTATTCCACAAAGCTAATTGTTTATAATTTTATTATGGTCGATAAAAAAGTATTTTTTCCCAAAAGAGGTTATTAATCAAATTTGGTTAGCAAAGTTTGATATTTCTAAATGGATTTGGAGCAGACAGAAGAAAATTTCAGTTCTTTACTACTGTAAAAATGATGTTTTTTTAGCAGTATTTTTAATTGTTTCTTCACGGTATCGTTGACCCATTCGCTAATGGTATAATGTCAGTATAAAGAGGGGCCGTTTTACAGGGTGATTTCTATAAATAATGATAGGTAGTTCACCTCTCTGTAGTTATTTAATTACGGTACTTATTTTATTAAATTCTGTCGATTAGAAGTGTTAACATATTTGATCGAAGTAATAATAGCCTAACCTCTTTTTGCGGTATTCCTTGCATAAAATATCGTACACAACTAGTTTGCCCCTCGAGATAATTGACTCGTTGTGATTACAGCACTGAACCATGGCTCACGCTGCAACTATGCAACTTGTCGACACTCATTCGGTTTACCAACTATCAGTTGAATAAAATACCATTCATTTATTACCAAATTCACAGCTACATGATAAAATAAAATTTAAGAGAAGTTATTCTCAGTATTTAAGTGTTGAGAAAAACAAATATTCAATGATACTCTTATAGCCAGTAACGTACCCAAAGGGAGTTTCAGAATGCTGTAAAATCAACATTCTAAAATTTCCATAAAATATATAGGTTTTATAATTTTTCGTAACAGTAGCAGCGCGTTTTTGTGGTTATAGGCCAAAGTTTCGAGCGAAAAGGGCGCAAAAAAGGTAAAAAAGTGCAATAAGGAAGCTAAAACTATAAAAAAAAACTCTTGCCTAGCAAGCTTCGCAAAAAAAAGTAGATTTTCTTTGTTTAAAAATCACTTCTATCACCAACATTCTTCTAATAAAGTAATATGTATAACTAAAATAGTATTTTATACTTTTGCAAAAAATTACCAATATCACACAAATACGATGCATGCTATAAAATATACTAATTCAGTAACATGTTTCCAAAATATTTTATGAATAAATTTTTAATTTTTGAGTCAAAAATCATTATTTTTTTAAAATTAAAAATTATTTCAAGTTCTAACAAGCACAATTTTAGGAAATAATTCGATGGTTCTCTTTCCTGTAGTGAAGAAAATTGTGGATTATATACAAAAAAAAAAAAAACCCCCAAAAAAAAAACCACAATTACATGTGAAAAAAATTTTCCAGATTGCAAAACGAACCATAGTGCAGTTGTCTATGTTCTGGTTACGAAAATATAAAAAAAACAAGAAAAATCGGTCTCAAAATGAATTCATAAAAATTCAATTCTGTCAACTTCGTATGTCTTGAAGGGGTTATGAAAAAAATGGAACTTTATTTTTGTACATTTTAGAGGAAAGATTTTAAAAAATAAATAAATTAGTTCCCATAGTTTAAGAATTTTAAGCAATTTGATATTTTATATGATAAAAAATTCAAAATGGTGGCATTATCAAAAATAATATGGCCGAACTGATAAATTTTTTTTAAATTTTGATGCCTTTAAGTATAAAATGAGTAAGTAACTGTTTTTTTTTTTTAATTTTTTTAAAATTTTATCTCGTGCTGTGTTTCTTTGAAGAAAGGAGGTGCTAATGAACCACTGACTGACACTAATTTAGTGTTGAATGAGGCATAAATTTCAAAGTACTAAGTAATATTATAAATTTTAATTTTGTTTTTTTAGCAGATTTTCAAAAAAAAAAAAAAAAAAAAAAGGAAATGAAAATTAACTTGAGAACTAATGTTTCAATTAACATAAAAATCAACACGGTTTTATTTTTCATCCAATTTAAAATTATACGAAGATAAGATGGATAACTAATAGAACCAAAGGATGACAGATTTAGTCCTGCTAAATTATTTTATCCTTAGTCGGACTTTTAGGAAGAGGAATATTAATACTGTCGACATTAAGACTTTAATCAATTGTCTGACTCAAATTAACACAGACACCAATAAACTTTTTCCATTCAAAATTGTAGCTGAAATTTAAAGACTATATGGCTTGACACAGAAAGGTGATGGAGACGGAGAAAAATTATGAGTCAAAAATGACCCAGGAACAAACAAGCATATCAAACACAAATTCAAAAGTGTTTATTTACGTTAATAAACTATGAAAATCTGTTTGCTAGTGTGTACGAAATTTCATCCATATTACCAATTGAATTTCGCTTTCTTCCTTGTTGCCCAGAAATTTCCAAAAAATTACACAAAATTTGATATCATACGCAGACTCTAAAACCAAAAGTTATGAACTTTTATAAGGTTCGTCTTAAATGTAGAATTCTTGAAATCTATTCGATGAAAATTGTTTATGTAATGTCTTTCAAATTTTCTCAAACTTCAACTCTGTTTATCATCATGAACACTTGATCCTATCCTCAAATTTTGGCCATTGATTGAAGATTATTTTCAGATTAAACATAGTAATGCATACACAAATTTTCGTGACAGCATTAAATTACGTTTTTATTCCTTGAAAATTCGTGTATTTGACCACCCACTCCTGAAAAAAACCATCAGTCTGAATTAGAAATTAAAAAAGAGCGTCTTTGTCATTAAATATGATAATAAAACCGCTTTATTATAAGTTTTTATGTAAAATTTATTTCAGCACTTGGCAACTTTAAAATTTTGAAGCTAGTTCTTAAGATTTTTTGTTCAAACAAAAAATTTGTTTACCAACCAGCTTTCTCCCATAAAAAATGTAAAACTTATCTGCACGAGAATTGTCACAGCTGTTTTGGGGATTAAAATAATTTTTTGGCAGAAGAGGTTTTTATCATTCTTGATTTTTTGAATTTGTAAGTTGTACCCTCACAGACGAAAATCGTTCCGACACTTCTGTATACCTGTAATTATAAAATGGCCTCCCAAATTGGTTATTACTCGTGAATGGTCCAAACTCGAGGCAAAGAATTAATAAAATCTTCGAATTTTGAAGAAAAAAAAAACTTCAACAGCACCTTTTAAAATTTTGTCGGTAATTTAAATTATTTTCCTCCGTCCAAATTCGATTCGTTCCCTGATTTTTTTTTGGGCTCCGTCAATGATTCGATAACAGTGAAATCATAGCCATAAAAACATATAATATAGGTACTCGATGAGGGCGGTAATTTTCATATAAAACGCTGTTCTGGAAATTATTTGTCTTATTCCTTATTATGTCACCTTGATTATCCACAAAAACTATTAATTTTTGGAACATTTTTTATCAGCATAACTCCAAAGATGGACTTTTTCACGTTCACTCTCAAGACCTCCGTGAAGGGAATGAAGAGGTATCGAGTTTGGAAGGGCTAAAATGTTTTTTCCTAATAAATTTTTAAAAAGACAAGCAAAGACGTTGAAGAAGGCGGATCATATAAGACACAAAATTAATTTTTTAATAAGCAGCCAAAATACTGATTTTCGTAATTTTGTTGAATTTTCGTCCCTTATTGTCTTATATGGCCTACCCTACTCCTACCTGAAAAGGATAAACTAAGATTTTTATGTCAGTCTTCCGCACTCGAAAAATTCTGAAAAGAATGAGTCGATGAATCACCTATCCCTGTAAAATCAACCTAATAATTCGTAAATTGTTCTGAAAAAAAAAAAAAAAAAAATTGGTGCCCTTTTTCGAAATGCAAGACTTTATTCTATTTACGTATCTGAGTCGAAAACGATACGACGAAAACTATGTAGGCTTAAATGCGAAGAAGAACTCCCACACCAAGACGACTACGTAACAAACAGTAAAAAACACTTGCTGAAATAGTAAATAAATTTTTGGCAATTTATCCTGAAATGGTCGCGATAAAAATACGAAAATTGGTCGTAATTTGAAAAAAGGTAGCTATCTGATTGCCCTCGTATTCCATAGCAAACATCAAAAACAAAAATACTGCCAAGAGCATTTTGGTGAGAAATTTATCGGCACAAAGGTACCAAATTGTTTACGGGACTTTAAAACTCATAGCTAATCAACAACATTGCAATTAGCCTATATTATGCTCAACCCTTAAGGTAAATCGTGAACTTCATTCGAACCGAGAAGGGACGAAAACAGAATTTAAAAAACGAATTTATAATTCGAAATTAACTCTGAATCAAATGTGGAATTAAAATACTGCAGCCTGTAATTTCCGAAATAGGCTGAATTTAAAAAATTCTTATAGCCTATCTTGTGTCACTGTCAAAGCTACGAATTGATAAAAAAATAAATAAAAATTCGTACTCAGATTTTATAGATAAGTCAATGATGCATTGATATCATAACTTGATTGATATTTTTTCAATGGTTTTGGGAGCATGGCCATTTTATCCAGCTTTTGGAAAAGACATTTAGAAAGGGACGCGTGGGTGAGGTATGGTCGCTACTCGGTGGCCAATATAGTACACCAAGCATGAAATTTTCAATCTTACACTGGAGCAAAAACTGAACCGAATCGAAAATACCGCCGTTTTGGGTCGACATTGTAACGGTGGCAGTGGGTCTCCAACTCGAAACCATTCGATTGCAAAGTCGAACACCAAACTAACACGCCAGCAAGAACACATTCTATAAAAACATAAATATCAACATTTTTCCTAGCACACAGTCTTCGAAAATTGTTAAAGTGTTCTCATTTTGGGAGTCGATGAGAGCCTGAATGACGTCAGTCATGAAATAACACGAAATTCTAATTTGGTGCCTCAAAAACTTCGGCATTGTGATACACCTAATCATCCAACATTGAAGAACACTAAAAACTAGGAGACGTCACCTATTTAAGCACTTAATGGTCGAAAAAAAAAAAGAAAAAAAAAGGTGCAGTGAGAAAATAACGCGAAATTTGAAATCAATGCTTGCTACGAAGAACATTGATATCGATTTGCAATATTGAATACTGATGGAAAATCACTCTTCATCATAATTTAGAGTCTTTGCTGAGCCAATCGGATGGTTTAATAGTAAAATAATTATTTAAAAAATGTAAATCAGATTTCATAGAAATTTTATACCTAATAAACACTAAATATTATGATGCGAATAAGGGGGAAAGGTTGTAAAAAAAAACAAAAAAATTGAGTTGTTTTTATATTTTTTACTCCTACGCTATAACAACTCCTCATTTCAGACAACTACCTATATTTAGCATGCGACATTCCCAACGCTATACGGAATAATACAATATAAATACATGTGTAAAAATTTTACTAACTTCTTCCCAACAGTAAAGCAAACACACACCGGCAGACCCACACGTATTAAATAAGTACCGTATGGAGAAGAGATGAAGCGACGAAAAAAAAAAAAAAAAAGAAGAAAAGATGTTCAGGAGGAGATTTTACCACCAGCAATTCCGACTCGAAAATAAATTCATTAAATATGAATGAATCAATTTGACGTTGTCAAATGACATCAAAAAATAACAAAAAAAAAAAAAAAAAAGGAAAGCTATATGATACCAATTTTTGAATTAACCTTTCATGAGACATTCGAACGGCTAGGTATACCTATACGACAACAAAATAATGTTATTGTGACAGTTTAAAATGAACAACTACTAGTACCAAAAGAAACTTTTCTCTTTCTCTAATCTATTTTATCTATACCTGCTGGAATTTTTTTTTTTTCCTCGAAGATGTAAAACAGAGAAAAGTGAAAAGAGTTTTCCCCTATAAGATTACAATGGAGGTTTTGTTTAGGTAAAACAGGTAAAGCCTACGCTATGTATAATGCATTATCTACTTCCAAAAATTTTTTTATAATTCACCGTTATAAAACGTTGCGAAAATATTGAACCATGAGTAACACAGAGGCGGAAGAATTTAGAAGAAGAAAAAAAAAATGATTAAAGGCTCCCACGGTTGAATATGTATACAGGCCTGGTAAGTTAGGTTATACATATAGGCAATCAGAAATAATATTTTCTCAATCACTTCGACCAAGCTAAAATTAGACGAAAAGTGTGATGCTAATAACGACCTACCCGAATAAATATTGTGCTAAAATCAGATGAAAGGAAATACAAATATTAGTGATTTGGCTGTACGCAGTGGCGTAGCCGGAATTTCCTTAACGAGGGATTTGATAAGAAAAAATTTTTCCCCTTTCCCCTTATTTCAAACGGTAAATTTCATGAACTTTTTTTCTTAGGGGGGGAGAGACCACAGATGGCCTTTGGTCACTCATCTGAGTGCAGCATAAAATTTAATTAAAAAATGTCGATCTTCACCCTCCAAGCAAAGGTCGTATGTAGGATTCATCTTGGAGGGGAGGAGGAAAACAAAATTTTAGGGAGCGGAGAGAACGAAACAAATCGTCATTATTTGTCATGAAATATTAAAAAGCATAATGGTCTTACTCTGAGAAATTCTGCTTTAAAAAAATCCGCTGGGGGATTTATCCCCCAAATCCCCTCTGGCTACGCCCAATGGCTGTATTGGTAAATTAAGATAATAAATTATAGGCCTATATAAGTACCTAAAAGTTAAGTCTTGGGAGTAGCCTAATGGCAGAAACGAGGTACGAACTTTCATTTTTTTTTTTTTTCACCAAATAAACACCCCATTATAGGAGCATTGGCCATTAATCAAATGAGAAAAACTTACTAATTGCATACCTATAAGCCGAGAGGTTAGCCAAATTGACTTGGTCTGGCTTCTGAAAAATCAAAGAATTCGCTGAAAACAGAAGAATTTTCACTAGTTTTTTTTATAATAAAATATTTATTACCAATTTAGACGTGGAGAGAAAATGAAAATGCAGTTGATAGGTTGATACTGTGCCTATAAGTGAAGTGTTGAGACATGAAATTTCGGAACATTTCGAGTAGATAGTTCAAAATGTTTATTTAAAATTAATTTTTATTTTATCACGTTGACCAACTATTTATACACACGAATATAATAGAGAAGCGTTAGGCTATCAATTTTAGAATCTTCTTATCAAAGCTATGTCAAGATAAAAAAAAAAAAAAAACTCTAACGCAGCAGCAGTTTCGTTAGAAAAAGTAGGTTTTCAAAATATAGAAAATAAGTTGCTAAAAACTAAAAAGTTAGTAATAGATAATAATTGACGATTGTACGTATTAAATTTTGTAACAGTTGACAAAGTCACACAGTTTTCAAAATCTAAAATAAAATCGATATTGAGGAAATAACGTCCAGCAGTTCCCCACCAAAACTGACAGCGTGTTACAATAAATAATCGTTAGTATTTTTCGCTAATTTCGTAGTTGTTGGTTCGAAATTAAGTATTTTGTAGCGAAAATAAAAACAAAAAAAATAGTGATAGCGGAAGTACCGTCTGGCAGATGGCCACCAAAATAGATAAGTCAGGTCTTTGGGTTTGAACTGATGTTCGTTTCAAATTTCGTAAAAATGACTGATATGTAGGTACCTACATGTTGTAGGCAAAAAGTGAAATTCAGGTATTTCATGAATTGCCTAGAAATTTTAGGCCAAGTGTGAAACCAGTGAGAAATACTCAGACATTTTGTATATTGCCTGGTAACAGTTGAGCAGTGTGTAAAATGATAAAAAATACTAGTACCTGATACATAAAACGAGGTCATTGTTATATTAATACGGTAAATAATGATTATGAACCTACTATTAATTTTTTATTAAATAGTTTTATTTTTATTTTTGGCTTTTGCTCTTCACTTGAAATTTAATTTTTCCTAGTATCTAAAGTATTTTACTCATCTGGACATTGCCACACAGCGATGATTCGAGAAGATATTCTTCCTCGATTTTCTCAAATCTGAGTAAAAGGGAGAAATCAGGATGTGTTTCAGGAACAGGGTCACCAATTCATGGTATTCGACTTTAGTTAGTATTTAATGAATTTGATAGATAGGTAACGTTGCTTTTCGGCAATATTTTTAGATTTAATATAACACTACTTATATCTTTCGTTTTCTATTTTCACAAACAATTGCTTCACCCATTAAAATGATAACACTACCATCTTATCTGGCAGCATTAGTGCAATATCCGTAATTTCTGCGAGTTCAGACAAGAAAACAGTTTGTTTTATTTTATACTTAGCCTATAACTCGAAATAGATATTTCACAATTTAACGGTAACATAAATATATAAATATATTCGAAGTGTACTGTGTAATATATATTACAATATGAATTTGAGTTTTTGGTGTCGAAAGTTTCTCTGAGGTATGAAACGAAAAACGTACCGACCTCCACCGCTATATTGTTTAATGAGACCAAGATTAATAAGTAGATTTTTATAAGAATACCTACTCAAAAATGTGTTGTTGGGTGTAAATTCGTAACCGCTTTAACCAGCAAATATACAATAAGTTAAATATAGATAAGATGATGGAGTATCGGGTGTTTATTAATATTCATTATGATATTCTACTTCTATCGACTATTCTTTAATAAGTTTTAAAAATTTTCATAGCTTTTAGAATACTTGGAGAAGAACATCGTACAGAACACGCTGCGTCCAGTTTCTTTGATTTGCATGGATACTTTTAACAAATATCGAAAAAGTCACTCGATATTTGACATAGTATCACTGAAATTTGACCATGCAAATATCTAATGAGTTAAAAATGGATCTAGAAATTTGATTTTGCCTGAACAAACGTGAAATTAAGCAAGGACGTAGATATAGTTCCATCGTAATGGGGGATTCCACATATTTTCAGTGGTACAGCTATTTTCTGAACCGTCACTAACAAACAACAACAACAACAACAACAACAACAACAACAACAACAAAATCACTAAAACTTACAAAAACACAATATTTTTTTCGATTGATATCCTTTTTTTCTTGAGTAATGGGGCGATCTATACCCCCAGGACCCCTATTATCTACGCCCTTGAAATCAACCAAACCGCCATTTCAAAAACATGGAAGTCACTTAACTTCTGGATAGTTCAATATTCTAGCGATTGAAAACATCGAATTTCTAGATTTCAATCCTACTCTCTGGTGGTGAATGATTGCCCGAATAGATGTTTTTGTCTCCGTAGGAATTTCACCAAAGGCCTATTTCTCCTTTCTGAACGTTCTGAATATTGTTGTCATATTACGACGATACATTCTGGACTTTACCAACGAGAACTGTGTTTTTTAAATTTCTTAGAAATGCTTTTACCTGTATACAAATTTTTCCAACATTATAGGCTCTAAATGAAGATGGTGATGTGAAACGGCGGAGGTGTTTCAACCCCCTTGCTCGATTTGAGCTGGCAAAATCGCAGTAACCGGTGACTTTATTTTCTTGCTTGTAAATTATTCCGTTTTCAGGAAATTGACTACATTTGGAATTTCATCCCACTTCGTCTAGAGAATCATTCCTTTGAACGACCATATATTATAATTATACTCTTGTTTTGGTTGTTTCTCCGTCGATAGTCTTAATTATATGTTTCAATAAGAAGCTTTACCTTGGTTTTTAATTTTTTTTAAAGCGAAAATCAGTTATTTGAGATTTTTATTCTAATATTGTACTTCTTTTTTTTTTTTTTTTTTTTTTTTTTTTATTATACTTTCTAATTTTAACGTCATGGTCCTCATTCTCGTCCGAGCTGATATTGTTTTGTTTCCCTCTACGTTTCGTGATTATGATAATTATGTTTTAGTCTAATTTTCTCCTTCCCCACGATGGGCTGTAGGTCAGATGCGGTCGAAAATCTGTTTCCTGATAAGGAGACATGTTAATTCTGGCCTAACATTTTGTCAAGCACGTATGAGTTGCGGCCCAGAAAAACGTGTATTCACGTCTGCTACTCAAAAAAACAAACATGAATTTCTAATGTTTGAAAAAATTTCAAATAACTATCGACAGTTATTGATATCTAACTAACGTATCAATCTATCCATATTTCATTGCTACAGTCTTAAGAAAAATAAGGCCTTACACCGTAAATGTGGAAAAGATACTTCAAGCAATACAGGGGACTTATTTTTCTCCAGTAATTTTTTTTGTTTGACATTTTTCTCGGAAACTATCGAATAAATTAATAGGCACCAAACATCATCACATCTTCTACTTGCTACATTATGACGATTATCGCTCATAAAAAGTTAAGCTCTATTCTTTTGGTAGTTTTCTCCAAATCCTGGGAAAACCATTTTCCCAGCCCAGGAATTATCGGTTGTACATTTTTCTCGGCAACCATTAAACTGATAGGCACAAAACTTTTATCAAATCTGCGAACATATGAGAACTAGTAACTTTCGTAAAAATTTCAGCCCCATCCCTTTTATTTATTTTTTTTTCAAAATCTTGGAAGAACCTCTCTTCAGTAATTTTTGGTTTTCTTGTTTTCTCGAATCTACTGAACCAATAAACACGAAACTTCTATCAGACATGATCCTATATGAGGACTAACTTTTGTGAAAAATTTCAGCGCCCCATCTCTTTCATAGTTTTTTTAGAATCCTGGAGGAACCTCTTTCTAGCAGTTTTTCTTTTTAATTTTTTTCGGAAACTACTGAATAAACAGGCAACAAATTTCCATCAGACTTGCATAGACTTGAATATAATAAAAATATTGTTTAGCAAATAAAATAACTGCTTCTTTGGCTCATATGGAATTTATCTTCTGAGCCGTAATACTCATAACTTCACGTGGGCCGCAATTAATACAAAATTTTGAGCCGTAATGAACACAGTCCTTTTTTAGAGTTGGGCTGCAACTTATACTATTTAATTTTTATAATTCTGCCGTAACTGACAGACACGGCTATCACGACCAGTCGTACTTTTTTTCTTTTTTTTTCGTTGGCGAGAGATGAAGGTGTATACTTTAGATCTTATAAGCTGTTATACATTTTAATGGACAGTTAATTTTAAATTAAATTCGTTTTTCATGTGGAAGAGGAGAGTCGATAAAAATTGCTACCTACTTTTACCCATATTATGAAAGATAAGTATAGGAATTTTCGGAGCTTTGTCTTCAAAATCCTTATATAGGCCAGATAAGACAGGAAGAAGGGCGAATAGTGAGATTTTAAAAAATTTGTGATAATGAGAAAAGGGACGATGGAATGAGTAAATTACGACCTTAGAATCGGGAGTGACCGAAGTCGTTAATTTCGTGATTCTCAAAATGAAGATGCCGAGAAAAGAGAAATCTAGATAGGGATATTTTACAGAATTGTCACAACCAGTCGTAATAGTGAAGACATATGTTATACCCATATGGTTTATAATTCGAAATTTTTTTTCTTTCAAGGATTATAGGCCTAAAGTTGGTATTATTGATGTTTTGTGCCGTACAAGAGTGTGCAAAAACTCAATCTGCGTGTTGACCTCTGCATGCTGTATTCTCTTTTTCTCTACTCCTCTTCCTGTTTTATTTTTATTCTTCTCGAGGCGTACCTAACAACAGTAAGATCTCCCCACCACCTGAAATTAATACGAATCGAGGATGTATAATTTATATGCCTATTTTAACAAATTTTACGCTACTTTTTTTACTTGTCGTACCAGCGACGAAAGACAAAAAGGTTCCAAAAATTGTTAGTTAGGCTTACATCACAAAAAATTCAATATATACAAAAATGATTTTATAATGTCTTCTCAAAAATGTCTAAATATTAAATCAAGGGTCATATTCTTCGTCGTTATTAAAATTCACTTAACACTTAAGGGCATTTAGTTAAGTAAATTCATTTAAGTGACCTACTATTCTGACTTGAATTTTCCCCTTAGATTTCATACCTAAGTGACGAATAAATAACGCTTTAAGAATACCAAAACAGTTAAGTGCACTTAATTTTTCCCTTAACAAGTGCAGCATCGGTGCAAAGAATAGCGGACAGAGTGCAAAATGTTAAATTTCCGCATTATTAATCCTGCGGACTTTGGAAAAAAAGGATAAAGTTTCAAAAATTGTTTTCATTTTTATCTGTTTCCCACCGGTTTCGAGATTTATTTCAAAATTAATTTATCAGCCGATAATAATGGGTCAATTAGTGATCCTTGAAACGGCCGTACAAAAATAAATAGCCCAGATTAGGTAGCCAACCCGTAGATAATAGAAAATACGTCATCTAAGTACAGGTTTGGGCTGTAGGTATACGATTTTGGAAACTTTCGCAAATCTTTACCATACCGATCAAGAACGCGAAATAAGTTATACTATCATCTTCTTGTAATACACTTATCTCTTCGAATTGTTCATTCCACGATAGTCTACGGAGCACCTCCTTATCGTTAAAAGCAGGTTGACCTTTGTTACCAATTCGGTGTACGAGTGCACGTAGCGAACAGAAAATAAATACAGATTAACTAATTAAAAAACGAGTTTTACAAAAATGGTAAGGAAACCTTGGAATTATACTGTTCCGGCTCCCTACGATCCAGTAGTAGGATTAAAAATTATTTGACAGCCACGTATAAGGTGAAAAAAACAAAATGGCTTCGCATTTTTGTGGTTACGTATTTTTTATTTTTCAATTTCAATTTTTTTTTTTTTTTTTTTATTTACCATTTTAAGTCTTAAGCACCCAAAACTGTGAAACAGAAATTTAAAATCGCGAAATATTTATCGCCACCATTTCCGCGAATTTCTGACGATAAAGCCAAAATTTTCGATGGAAATGTGACATTTTCTCGTATTTTCGTCGGCTGTTTGATTTATTATTTTTTTGACGTTCTGGTGTCTAATTTGAATAAATTTTCGCACATTCGAAGTAAAAGAGCTTACGTAGCTTAGCTTATACGTACGTTTATTAAAGTTATGCAGGCGGAAGTATGAAAGAAAAGTACTGTAGTTTCATGCTGTCAATGTTGTTGGTGCGGAGAGAAATAAATATGCGATGCAGATGATTTTGGGCCGAGTAAATAGAAAAGCGTGAATTAGATTGAGATAACATCGAATTATAAATGAAATACTGGCTACTGGCTGTCTGGAAACATGTTGAAAATATTTCCATTACAGTACAAACGGGAGGCAAACAATTTAAGCCTTTACTTTTGACCTTAACCAACCAATGGTTGACTCTGAAAACATGAAGATGATAGTGGTTCTGGAAGTTCGATAAAATTAAAATTTTATTTTTTAATTTTTACTAACCAGTAACCTTGAAATATAATTTTGAATAGGTATACCTATCCTTTCAGTTTTAATTGTGAATAAGAGACTGAATTATAGGTACGAAAATTTTGAACATTCGTTTTTTATGGGTCATTGGGACGAACTAGGTACACTGAAGGAGCTCCCATAACTTTGTAGTGAAAAATTCGGTTTATTTTTTTTTCCTTTATCTAGGTAGTTCTATAATTTTTCCTGAAAATAATAACTTTTATCATTCAGCACTCTAATATAGTATACAAGACCGCTTTTATTCCACTGGCTACTGCGATTTATAAAATTTACCAATACTGCTGCCAACATTCTGCAACGAAATAATGTTTATTTTGCATGAAGCTAAAGCCAAAAAAAAATAAAAGTTTATCTTTTAAAAACTCGTTTTAACCTAAACTTATTGTAGGGACCATGTTCATCTTTTTCTTTTTGGCTTGGCCCCAGTTGACAGACCCATAAACTTTAAAAACGCACATTTGTAGCACATAGGCTAACAGACAAACTCTAAATTTGTTCTCTGTTTAGCCTAAATGCTACGAACATAGACTAGCGTGAACACGTAAATATACGTATGATGGTTAAACGCTAGGCTAAGCAATGAAGATGCGCCTATCTTTCCAATACTTGCGGACAATGTGCATGTGCAGCCTAACTTATATCCCGGCAATGCCTATCGTTAGTCGCCAGTTTCAAAGGTTATAAAAGGTTGGCAGCTTTACTAAAACGGTACATAAAAAAGGAACATGCAAATCCATATTTAATGCCGGTGGATATTGAGGTTTACCCACCCTTATTTTCTTTTTTGATTAAACGCTAGCTTCGCAATGGGCTTTGGCCATATTATGTTTATCAAATTATAATGGAAAGAGGTCACACATAAACAAAAATATTGATGTAGATTTTCCAAATAGGAGAGGAAGTATCAGTTCTTTAGGGCCTACCTCGAGTGTTTTCCCCAGTATTTTTAGTGTGTTTCTCAAGTTTGAAATTTCAGAAGACATGACTGTGTGGAAAGAAATGGATTTATTTCAGTTTCCTCACAGGGTTGATTGTTCTCGATGGTGTAGATAGCTCCATTGTAAAGGAGGGTCCATTTATTCTCATTGGTCTCTTTTGACCCCCTTTCAAAAAAAATCACCAAAATCAACTAAAATTTACAATTTTTAGAAGTCTAGTTATTTTTTACTCTGCCAAAGGGGTCCAGACCAACAGGACCCCCATATATACCCTTTGATTGCTCAGTTATGGGTATTTGAAAAATTTCCTCAAACTGTGAATTTAAGTGTGTATTTCAGAAATTTTATGGAATAACTTTGAGTCTAAACTTTTGTAACATGTGTAGTCATCTATAAAAATTATAGTCGACTATATTGAACACAGAGGCAATTTTATTTTACCTTGTAAATAATATCCCTGAATTCCATTTTATCTTCTCCCTATTTTTATTGTTTTACACACAAACAATATCTAACAATATTCGGTGACCTCAATCACACTAGACCCTCAAATACACGAATCTCTCCATTTTATAATATTCCTACTTCACACAGTAACAAAACGTGTACCCTGAAAATGTATACATATAAACTCATGTTTCTAATGGAATATTTGTTCTGTTTTTCTTGAGACTGTCTACTATTTTTTAAATTATTAATTATTATTTACCCGTACTGTCGAATGTACAAAATTAAAATTTTATTATGTAGTGATTTAACTCTCTGTGTTTGAAATATTTCATTTAAAATCTGATTCCTGAAAAATTAAGGTTCACCATAGGAGTGTGGATGGTAAATTATTAAAATAATTCATTTCAAGTAATATTAATAATCATCTTTGATATTAATATTTTTGTGAAAAGTGTAACTTCATAAAGAGTATCAAACAGATACAAATAGATCCCTTATGCCATTGCAACTTTACAAAAAATTTTTTTTGGCAAGTTGTTTACCTCGACTGGAGAAATTGGCCCGTTTACTTCTTAAAATTGAGTATATTCTTATCGAGACTATTATACACATAAACACCCTCGTGAGCCAAGAGTCGTCTTGGGAGACCAATTCCATTCTACAATGAACGCAAAATATCATCAAATTTGAAAAGTTTTCTCATCTTCATGATGAGGATCAGAAATTAATGGTAATATGCCTATGATCCTTTTATAATTCCGTTCGCCTGGTTTAGCTTCCTTATTTTAAATCTTATTTCCTCACATACCCTTACACTTCCTTCTCTAAAACTGAATTAAAACTTTTTACCTTCAAAATATACAAGATAGTTGTTCACTTCCATCTATGGTCAAGTAAATGAAGGTTTCCGACGTCACTAATAATAATATATATCTACTCACATCATCAATGCCTAAAGAAACCAAACTTTGTACTTTCGTAATCTTTTTTTTCTTGTTTCTCCCCTCTATAAAGATCTGTAAATATATCATACTGAAAACTGCTAAGTATTTATCGGCTAAAATAGATTATTAACATATTATCAATGTGAAACTCAACCTCGAACCCTAATCATCATCAAGCGCTATAGAAATATTCGACGAAAATTATAGTGAATAGGCTTGTTGAACAATATGCTAACCCTTACTACTAAGTAATTGCTTTAAATTAGGTAATCGCATTGCTCCTTCGTGGATTTAAGGAATTTAAAATTACTTCGAAGCGTCGTATTTGTGTTGAATTTGAGACCTTTCCATGCAAAAGTGGTCGTTAAAATTTTTACATAAATCAACCATTGTATTGGTGTCACCACAGAAACATCATAAAAGTGAATTATTGACACTGAAATTTGTTTCATCATGCAAATGTGATCAGCAAGTTTTTCCTCCTCTTCTGTGTAGGCTAAAATGTATATTTTCTTTTAAAACTGGTTGGGCTTGGGTTAGAGGTGTCAAATTTTAGACTATGCAAAAACCTATAAAACATAATTGAAATCTTTTCCTTTCGATTTGTAGGTACAAACATGTTCGACTAACCTTTTTCTATTCGAATGAAACCACAGATGCATGAAGAACCTGCGGAAAAACTTAATTTACCTAAATTAATCAAAAATTCAATTTCCACCAATGAATCGTATACGCCAAATTGTGTGATACAGACCTAATCAACTTATAATTCGTGCCTTCTGAAAATTTTAATAATAAAAATTTAATAATAATTTTGCACCCTGCTAAAACCATTGTACAATTGATTTTATAATCGTTCTTCTCTGATTTGATAGTGTGAAACGTGTTTCGTGGTATAAAAATTTATCTTCGTAGAAAAAAACCTGCATGCATATCCAATAACCAACCCAATGAAGAAAAACAGTAAATTTTCGTTGAAAATAAGCTATTATTTAATAGCTAATTGTAATTGAATTCACTCAATGCGAAAAATACAAAAAATTTGTTCTCATTAATAAGACGTTATGCGAAAGGTTGGTTTCCGGGTTTGAACCCGGTCCCCTCTGGGTCCAAAAAAAAAGCTAAACATTAAATAATTTTGTCAATTTTTCACTTTAATAACAATTTTTTTATTGATTTCCTGGTTTCTAAAATTTCTTTTCCACTTAAAAAAACGGGGCTAAGCTACCTTACTGGTTCACAAACATTTTATCTTTTTTTAAAAAGGTGACACAAAAACCCACATTGGAACCCATTCGTTTGTATTCCATTTTGGTCTTCCACAATATTTACCTATACATATACATATCTTTTCAAAAATTCTTTGTATAAAAGTTTTATGAATAGGTACATAAGTAATTTTAAAGATTCGATTTTGTACTGAAATTTTGAACTTACCTATATGTAAGTAACTAAGGTTTCATCGCTTATTGACGGATCATATGTCGTTAATGAAAAGGCTAAATAGGTAATTGGCGATATGAAGTTATCATAGATTGACTAAAACACATTTCAAAACAAAAATATCCAGCGAAAATCACACGGTCTGGAATTAGGAGGCTAAACAACAGGTAGAGCTAAGTTTTAGGTTCACAACAACTTTCGTTTGGAGTGAGAATTAAATTAAACTTCGTAGTTTTACAATCACCTCATCAGAGAACAAGTTCCGCTATTTTCTAAATAGAACAACCTGTTATCTTAAAATAGGCCGACTGTAAGTTCCGCACTTTTTCCATAAAATATTGTAAACGGAGCTATAATCGTGTTTTAACGTTCTTCGTGCAAAAATATGGCTCCCTTTTTTTGTTTGACCCATCTTGTCAGGTTCTCATTGTATCTAAACATATGAATAAATTTCTTAGCTATACATCGATAGTTTTACTGAATCCCATTCAACCCACCCCCACAAACATGCCCCTAGAATAACGATAACAATTTATATAAAACATAAGTTTACCTTTTTTACTGCTACTTTCTTTACTCAAATGCAATTTTTCGATAAAATAGTGGAGGGTCGTGCTGTTACCCTTGAATAGCATATCACACTCGAACGATATCAAGATATAGTTTTTAATTCGACAGAAACTTTGCCGCGAACGAAAAAGAATTCGATTTAACGTAAATAAATAATCAATCGAATAAAATTCAAACACTAAATGACAGAAAAAGAAGTAGAAAAATTGTTTGAAAATTGAAAATCGTTCCTTCGTCAAACGTTTAAGTTAGGCTAAGGTACTCGATATAAGGTACAAGAATTACTAAAAAACAATTATATACAGTAAATACATTTTATTACAGTCAACGAAAGATTTCATAAAAAAAAAAGAACAAAAAACGAAAAACTGTTTTTGTTTTTTCTTCCGTAGGTATTTAATATTCACTTTAAAAACCGTACCATAATATTGGATGAACTGAACACAACAACCAATGCTAAACAGTTTGAACTGGTTACTATCTCACTGGCTGTAGTACGGTGCCGACTAGAAAACGGTTCATCATTATCATCATCATCATCATCATCAGCATCGTCGTCGAGTTGAAATTCTAGTAAAACTTTTCTTTCATGTATATTATATACTACGTCGACCGTTCATTGGTGGTTTTAATTCGGTGGGAAGGTCGAATAGTGTATCCCCACTCTACGATCTCCGCCTTTCATCCATATAGAATGATACAAAAAAGTAAAAAAAAAAAAATTTAATTCAGGTATATCATATCGAGAGTAACATAATTAATGTTAATTTTATAATATTCTAAATACAGCAGCGTGTACTTACCAGTTTCGCACTGTATAATAACACTTCTGTAATTACAGAAGCACTAACCTTAAAAAGAACTAGTATATAGATGCATTTTATTGAAGATCGTACTAGAATTTGTTTGGTTATACAAAAATTAGAAAATTCCGCAAAATATTCGTGCAAGTAACGATTTAAAAAAAAAAAGACGTAGATGCTGTGGTAGCGATGGATTACGAGTGTAATAAATTTTTTTTGTTTTGTTTTGTCGTTGTTCAGATACGTATTATACATAGGTACATATTGTAATGAATATAACAGAACATAATATATAGTATATCCCCTGATATTGTATAGGAAAAAAAAAATGTTTATCAGTGTCACACGCGCTATCGGTTAAATTATAAAAATTATTGGGACGTGAAAAGTGGCAAAAATTTTCAGAATAATTTTGATGTACAGAGAGTCATCATCACTATCATTCGATGATAGAAAAATTTTTTCGAATGCACAAACTAATGATTGTTGCGAAGATAATTACTTATACAGTAGGCTGGGGCCGATTCCATCGGCAGAGGTTTATGTCAAAATCGAGGGGATGAGAGTAAAAGTGGATCACGTCCACTTTTCACAGTTTTCGAGTCGAGAATATTTATCTCAGCAGGGTATTTAGTTGACAGTGCCTACCTACATTTTTTCATGAAATAATAAACCACATCATAATTCGATTCTCCTCCAATAGAATAGGTACGTTTAATTTATAGGAATTTTCCCAGAATAAATATGGAATAGTAAATTCTAAATAGACTATAGATCGTTTGTAAGTCGGTTCACTTATGCAATGTACCCCTTAATTTACACAATTTTAACGATCGCTCGTGAATCGTTCCCACTAATATTGAAACTCCAAAAAGACTTGCCTTTCTTCTTAATTTTCAAAACTCGAAAATACAGTTTCTTTAGAATATTTTCGCGAAAAAGTGTCGTATTCCACTTATTGTGCCGGAGCTTATTTTTAGGCTGCTTATTGGGTTAAACTGTTAAAAATTATCATAAAAAATTTATTACCCACTTATTCAAAAAACCAATACCTACCTATTGGTTATAAGAAACTACAAAACCCAGACCAAGTCTACTTGCATGGACTTGGTCTTTCATCAATACCTATTCTTAGTGTGAATCTTGGTAACGCGCAGTAAAATCTTGGTCTTGGTTTTGCGAAGACTGCAAAACCAATTTTGCTCATCATTACTACCTACTGTAATGTAATAAAATGATTAAAAAAATAATTTTTTGAGTATGAACGTTAATTTTTTTGGGGGCGGTGCATTTTTCTACTTTCATTTGTAGGCCTACGATGAGTTTTCTTTGGAATTATGTTTTAGATTCAAACATAAATTTACCTCCATTGGAGCTATATAGGAAAAACAAATTTAAAAAAAGTCAGCTCGAAGTTTGTATCTGTGACACACGCGCATTTACCCGAAAAAGAGTCAAAAATTTGGCCTTAATTAAGTAGCAAAAATTTACATCCGGACTTTCAAAAATTATATATGCTCAAAGAATGTAAGTAAAACAGCGAACCATCACTAGGTCCTTGTTTGCTGACGACATTGCCCCAAGAGTTAAAATTAGGACAATGGGTTCAGATTAAACGTCAAAATTTATGACAAAAAAATTTCGATACATTTTATCATAACTCTCATAGAAGTTGATATACAGGGTGATAAAGAAGCTTATTTTTTTCAAAATCATAATAATCTGCATAATTTTCTAATTGAGAAGATAAAAATCGATACGTAAAGATGTTAAAAGTAATAAGCGAACTAATTTGTCATCATTATGTTGGTTATACATCATATTTCAGGTATGTAAATACATGGTGTCCCAAAATTATAAATAAACATTCGGAAAAATCAAGAAAATATTTTTGTATACTTTTTCTGATATATTATTTCCATTATTTGGGACACCATGTATATACAGCTCTGAAATATGATGTATACCACACATAATGATGAAACGTATCAGAAGTCTATGCAAATTTCATTAACCAACTTCACGTATAAATTTTCAGCTACTCAATTAGACAATATTGCAGATTTTTATGATTTTGAAAAAACCCATTTTTACCACCTTGTATCTCAGCTCTTATGAAAGTTCTGAAAAATATACAGAGAAATTTTTTATCTTAAATTTCATGATAATTATTTTTTATTGAAGCATTTTTATGGTATATCGCGAACTTATCATAAAATTGTGAAAAACCAAAAGTAGTTGCATGTTTGAGCCCCCCAAGGAGAAGCGCATTTTTTGGAAGTCGCACATTTTTATCTACTTAAGAGCCATACTCGCTTACTAGCATTACATTTCAGTCGTAAAATACTTTGTTACTTTTAATTCCATTTCCAGCTCATTTTGAAGCTAATTTTACTGAGCTATAATTATAGTCAATAATATTGTACATCATTCTTTTATCGTAAACTCGTAATATCATCCAGAAGGGGCGAAACAACTGGAAATTCGATTTCCAAAAAGTTCATCAAATTATGCCCATTCTTAACATGTGAGACATTGTCAAAGAAAAACCGACTTGGACGTATAACTTACATACTTGCATTACTCACTAATTATTTTGTTAAATAAACACTGCCCCTACTGGAAAGAATTTCGTAATCATTATTTTTTCGTGAACTTTGTTTCACCTACTGTCCTATGTGATGGGTACTTAAAAATGGATTACCTCGTTTTTTTATTTGTAGGTACCTAATAGTCTATTTCAAATTAAAATTAAATACAAAAATCATTTCCAATGTATCCTCCACTGGCGAGGAATGAAAATCGTGTAAATTTTTATTACCTTCTTGGCTTGCAACTCAGTTCTAAGGACTCCAACTCAAGATATTCCAGAACTTCTCTACGATTCCATACTCTCCGCTTCCCCCTCTCGACATTTTGTTCCCTAATATGATCTAATTAATCTGATTTAAAACTTTAAACCGTGTCATATTCCTCGCGTAACATAATGTCATTTGATAAAAAAAAAAAAAAATGAATGAATGAATGATTGAATGAATGAATGAATGATTGAATGAATGAATGAAAAATGATTGAAAGAAAAACACTTATCAAGTTACAATCCAACGTTTACGAAAGTTATTCGTATAAAGTGTAGATAACTGTAAAAATGGTAACAATCATTCTATGCCCATCACTAAACTCGTACCTACACATGTCGGGTACACAATAAGAGAACAAAAACAATAATACCTGCTTTAACTACCTACATAGCACATGCTGAAAAATAAACAGAATTCAATGTAGTCGAATAATACCTACCGATCTTTTTGAAATTTCGTCGAAAATAAAGATAGACAAAAAAGAAAACAACACGACGCCAAATACCGTTGGTGACCAACACTGCATTTTGCAAAGGTGAAAAATTTTTCTGGATAATTCATTTGTTCACGCTAATGACGGTATTGTGAAAGTTTGTCGTAGACGTACCAAATTTTGTCGATCCTAACCAAATATTGTCGATAGTTCAACATTAAAACGGGCAGACCTACACTTAATCGACACCCCATTAAGTATGGTAAAAATGAGCCTTACTATATTTTAAGCAAGAAACCAAAAAAGATTATCACGCACTTTGCCTTTACATACCTTCGCCACGAATCCGACCTTTTATTATTTCTCAAGGTTATAAAAACCTATTTTTATCAGCTTTCATTCTACGATGGCATTATTATAATATAGGCTGCGATTCGTTTTTGGAAAACTTTCTATTTATTATCTCCAATAGATTGAATCGATCTTCGGGCTATCGGTAATTGCATTTACTAGTTATCATATCTATGTACTTATTATGTGCGCATTAATAGTCCACAAAACTATTTACAAATGGGAGATTCCATAATTTGGCAATTTTCTGGAATAATAATTATGACAATAACTTTTGAAAATTTCTATCGGAAATAAATAAAAAAGTATAAGGCCTACAATTTTTTTGTTGAGCAATATAAATGTAGGTATTTCTCTATTTTTTCAAGCATGCAGGTAAATTAATTTGTTTAAACGTTTTGTTGTCTATACCTGAATGAGTCATGGTCGTGTATAGACCTCTAATTCATAAATCTGGTAATGCAAAAAAAAAAAAAAACCAAAAATATATATAATTTGACGTTGATGAAGGTACGGCGAACTGCGGTGTTCACTATTGAATGAAATAAGGTCTTTGTAATTTATTTTTTGGTAGGCGAAGAGAACTTTTGCTAAATTTTAGGTCTAATTATTAAATTTTCAAAATGTTCAAAGACATATCGAGGAAAAGGTAAATTTATACCCCTAATCTGTTCGAAGCCTTTTTTACGGAAGATATTTTCGTTTGTAAAAAAATCAATTTAAATTGGAAAGAAGGCGAGAATAAAAACGATATTCGCCTGTTACTGTTTTTAAATGGTATTTTTTTTTTTTTGTAAGTTTTTTTCATTATGAGGCGATCAAGTTACCCCTTATTTTAACAACCAAAATTCTCTGAAAACGGATTAATTTTTCACAATTTTTTTCGTTCATTTTCATTTCTTAACGTTTCATTGGTTTGCAAACAAAACGGAAGCCCATGATTATATTTTAGAAAATTACGATAATTGGGCTATTTTGTGTTTTTATTACGACATAAGCTACTTCGCAGCATTATAAATGTAAAATTTATCTAAAAAAATCGAATTAAAATAAATTAAAAAAAAAAAAAAAAGATTATAGTTATAAATGGCTGTTTTGTGTATGATTTTGGATGTGAGGTATTACAGAAAGTATATTGTTTTACAAGTCCATAAAGTGGGATATTTTTTTACTGACTGTGAAGAATTTTCAGACAGCCGAAGGCGACTGCTGCAAACTACACACAAGGTAAAATAGTCCACTAGAACTTGTTACATACCAAACTTTTGCAATTAGTGCAAAAACAAATATTGCAACAACTTCCAAACCCCCCCCCCCAAGAAAAAAAAAATTAACAAAGGAAAAAATCGATAAAATCCTGTACTGTAATATGATTAATAATTGTGTGTATGTATGTATGTATATATGTGGGTATGTATGTATGTAACCGCGTTCTGAGGAACTAGACCATAACAATAGCTCTGTTTGGTAGGACTACACTAACTTACACCAACCCTGAGGGCAATTCCACAAATGTAGGAATATTATGTGACAATGCACTAAGTTTTACTTGAATATTTATGGAATAGCCCTACCTGTGTAGGTTGGTGTAAGTTAGTGTAATCAGATCAGACAGAACTAATGTTACTGAAATTTATGGGAAAGGCGTTTTTGGGTATGAAAAAATGATCTAGATAGGTCCCAAGTTTGAGAAAATTCGCTGAACAGAAATATTAGCGTCTCAATCTATCCATCAGCGCAGTAAGCGATAACAACGAATAATGAAAAATTCTCCTGGTTAATAGGTAAGGTTTTATTAGCGAATAATGTTAGGCCTAGGCTGCGTATGATTATTATGATTTATGAATAATGAAGCAATGAGTTTAATAGTTGCAATCTTTAATTTTATTCCTGAGATTTGGTATAAAAATTCATTTTTGAAATTGCCCAGCTTGTATTAGATTAACAAAATTTTTTATAATTTCCACATCTGATGAACCAGGTACTCATATATGTAAAAGCACATAATAACTGCAAGTTTTCCAGCATTTTGCGTTTTTTTGTTTGTTTATTTTCAAACAGCTAATGATAATTAGAAATTTATAAGAGAAGTTGTTTCAAGTAAATTTTATCCACTTTTCAGCAATGCTAATTTCCGCTCTCTAGCTTAAATAGCAACTGTGAAATCATTGAGTGAAAGAAAAAATGTTTCTAGATTCCACTAATCTGAAAATTTTCCATTAGTTTGCATCTTTTTTGTTTGTTTGTGGTCAAATAGTTCAAAATAATTTTAAAATTGTATGGAAATGTAAATGTTATCCTCTTTTGAGCATTACAAAACGTAGCTCTCAAGCTCAATTAGAAGCTGAAAAATCATTTGAGAGGTTTTTTTCAAAAGGCAAATGTTCTGTAGAATTAATACGGCAACTTGACGAATAGTTTTTCACAAATTAAAGTGAATAAAAATATCAAAATGCCTATATATTCAATAGCTGTTTGAATATGGCTGTCTGTAATGACGAGTGTAAAATATTTTTTGCAACACCTGTTTATAAACTTAATTTTTATATGCACCTTGACAATGATAAAACTGGCAATTTTAGAACCATTGAGGACGGATACATGAAGTGTTTACTACATACATCGATTTTTACTTTATACATCACCTTGGGCACATGTGTCATTTTATACATTGATATACTAACTATTTACTACTAAGATAGCTTAACATTGTCATTTTTTAACTTTTTTCTTTTTTTTTAGTGAAAGTTTCTCCACTATGGGGATTCAAATGACAAACATCCACATTTGCAGGCCAGCATCATAGCTACTACACCACAAGGTTTGATTGAAAGATGGTGTATAATTTACGCTTATGTTTCCCATTTGTAAAATAATTCATTTATTTCAGTTTTTTTGTTTAGTGTTTTAGAGGGAAGAGGTGTTGCAAAAAATAGTATGTGACACACGTATATGCGGTAGATGATTGATACTCGTGTGATTTTCATCACTCACCTTGAACTTGTGCTGAAAAATCACACTCGTATGAAAATCACCTACTTTATACACTTGTATCAAAAATAACTATTGCACATGTCTGCGCATCTTAATCCTGCGCAATGTGTGTAAAATTAACACTTACTTCACAGGACAAAAATTTGTTGGTTTACGGCTGCTACAATCATATAGGTACATGTAAAGCTGTGGTTTTTGTGCATGTGTTGCAAAAACTATTCATTAGGTTTGGAGTATTGCACGTTATAAAAAAAATGAGCACATCTCAAAACTTATAACCCAAAAATTCATTAAAATAAGGAAAATTTCTAATACTTGAGCCCAAAAACTCAAATATAACAGGTTTGAAAAATTTAAAAGGTTTCAATTTCAAAATAAGTAGGTACCTATCAAGGTAGGCAGTTGAAATTTTATGAAACATATGATCATTAAATTTTTGATTTATTGAGTCAGTAAGTACCTACGTAAGTTTAATCAATTCTTTGGAAGTTTTTTCTCAAATCCAGAAATATAATCATTTTTTAAAGGATTAATCGATGAGAACCAAGTAAAACTCGGGGAAGCAAAGAAAATTAATAATGAAAAAAATTTGTTTGAGAAAAACTGATGAACAATTTAATTAGTTTTTTCATGTCTCCATAATACCAAATTAATATAGTCATACGTTTGAGCCCACAGTCCCCCACCCACTGGTAGAAACACAGAGTGTAGGTATGGAGTATTTTAATCACTCATTTAGGAGGCCATTCCTACAATATTCCATGCGTCAAACTTTTCATCTACATATTGGTACCTATGTTAATTCCTTTTCAAATTCTTATTTGATTGAGCTATCGTTTGACTACACTGAAATCACAATGGTGTGTTGAAATTTTTTAACTATCTGAAATAATTGAATTTGTAAGAAAAATTACACAAGTGAATTTTATATACCGAGAATATTTTGAAAGATCAAAGTCACCATCCATTGGCGTCGACTTCAGTTTTTTTTTCAGTGTTGCCAAATTTTGTATTTGAAATTTGTAAATGAGGGAAAACTTTTAATTAGAATGTAAAAAAATAATTTTAGAGTTGGGAGAATGAATTTTCTGTGTTGCAGCTGTACCTTATGTATGTCCCCATCTCGCCTTTTCTCAGCGCACGTCACCGAATCGATCGAGATAGATTTTTTATAAATGGATTCATGTTCAATCGACTTCACTATAATATGGATAGGCATCACCTCATTGGCCTGTCCTACAAACACGTTTGCGTGTTAATGATACGTTGTTTTAGGAAATTAGTTTGTTGTTTCGATATGCGCTGAATCAGGGTTAAATTTGTTAAGGTATAGGTACGTCGTGAATAAGCAAAGAAAAAAAAATATCAAAAAAAAAAAAAAAAACCAGGAAAAATAGAAAAGAAGGAATAAAAAAAACCAAAAAAAAAACCAAGAAAGTTTCAGTAGGATACCGACGTACCTCGAGACGAGATTCCTCTATTTTTCGAAGAGCGGTGCGAGGGGAGGGGTCGTGGGGAGTTTTTACGCAATGTGCACTCCTCCATGGAATTAATTCTCTGTGGGAGGTGAACAGCAGCAGCAGAAGCGTCGATATATTGGAGCGAAAATAAAACAAACGGTACCGTACATTACACCGTATCAAAATCGGATGTTGATTTAACCAAAAACTATATTATCGTATGATTTTCACAATAAGGCATCCGAGCGCAGCTATTTAGGGTCAAAAAACGATGTTCAAGTCAAAATATAATGTACAGTATCCTATCAGTAGGTACCTACGTAGCTGTTTTTTAGTTCATTCGGACGTAATCGCGCATAAACGAGTCAATTATATTTTCGTTCGAACAACCGAATGCTGAAGAGAGGGCACACTTCACGATGATTGCCATTCGGATCATTGATGAATTAGTTTCGACTACGCGAATGCCAACAGTGGGTAGGATTTCAACGTTCAAAAGAATATTCGAATTATTATGAAAAATAAAAATAAAAATCATATAGTAAAAATAAATTTTTAAGGATACCTAACTTATATTATTAGTGTAAAAACTTTGTGAGAAATCCGCGATGTGTTAATATAATAAAGGACCCACACCTATCTGAACGCTGTTACGAGAAATGGCAACACTTTCGAACCTATTGTCCCCACTCCTATCGTACTGAATTCAAATTTGCTTGCCTTGCATTCGGGTCCATTGAAAATAATTAGACATTTTTTTCTAAATAATTTAATTTAAAAAATGGAAAAATATGATTTTATTAATTTATAAACACAAATTTTGTTGATTAAAATGAGATTGAAAATTTTAGGATTCTCTAAGACCCTAGATGTTGCGGATATTTTGTCTTAAAAGTGGTGCCACTTTTCATTTCCCATGCGTCCTTGTGGAATACCTTACGTCGTGGAAAGTAGACCAACAACAGAAGGTGTTCAACAGAACAATTTACATATTTAAGCTAAAATACCAAAGAGGTACGAGGGAGCCAAGACCTCGGCAAACACTGGTGATTTAGACTAAGATTTTCTGGTCTTATATACCCAGCTCCCTACACACACACACACACACACACACATACACACACATACACACCTACGTACTATTTACATAGGCTAATGTATAGATTATTCATTGTACTTTACAGTTGCTATGGCAACGATAAAGTATGGAGAATGCATCTCTATATCAGTTTGTGACATCGCGGAGATTGTTATTTCTCGATTCAAAATGGACCGAGATTTGTAACTTGTCTACTTACAAAGATAAACAAATACAAACAAACAAACATACATTTTTGTTTAACGTGCAATGCACAAGTATTTGTCACCAAAGGTGACAACTGTGGTCGATAGGCCGAGCCTATATCCTCATATGAATGTTGTCTAATCCCCACAGTCCTCTTCTTGATGTATTTAATACTCTGTTGTGAAAACTAGCGCACCACACAAACATACTTTGACAGTATGATGACTATAGTGCTAAACAAAACAAACAGACTGGTCTACCTTGGCCCTACACTTTTGTTTTTGAGTGAGTATACTATCCGGTTAGCAGCCATTAAGTCTGAATTCAGTGTTAGGCATTGATTATATAGTATTGGACCAGTAAATCTCCGTAAGACCAATGCTCTAGAAATAGGTTTGTCAAAAAGTAATACCAGGATGACACTGTTAACACTAAGTCAAAAAGTGCGCGTTTTATTACTTTTATTTGTTACGGTGTTTGCTTTGGTGTTTGTGCAGTGTGGCTGTTTTGTTCACCACACAAGTATTACCCCAGTTTGACAACCATCCTGCACCTATTCAAGAGGAGATGTAAGTTGGCGTCAGGTTGGTGTCGTCATGTTTGTGGTCTGATTTAGAGTTTCCAAAAGTGAACAAAATGGTAAACATCACGTGTTTGCCAAGTTGATTTTTGAACCTTTTCAAATATTTTTAACTTTCGGCAAAAATAGTCTTGGTCTTACATTTTTCTGTAAGACCACGACTAAAAACCTTCCTGAGTACCGTAGCAAGATGAGGACCAAGATTTGACGGTGCAAAAACAAGGATACGACCAAGACCCTAAACCTGCTGTAGCAAGACCATAACCAAAAACCAAAACCAAGACTTAAGTATGCAAAAACAAAGGCCTCGATCCGAACCCTATCCACAGGTGTAAGAACAAGACCAATACTAATGATGGAAGAGTATGACCAAGACCAAGACTTGATTTCGCCAGACGAACATTTAGATCAAGACAACCACGGTTTTGTTCGTAGTCTTGATTTTGGTATTGTTTCTCTTTATTACAAACGTTGACTGAATAAAGTACCAAATTATAGTCAAGGATTACAAGGAAAAAACGTTATTATGTCACTTATTACGAAAGTGGACCAAGATTTCAATCTTCTTGCGAGATTCTCGTCAACGAAGAAACTTGGTTTTTATTTTGTCTGTACCGTGAATGGATGCAGGACCAGATTTACAGCTCCAGGGCCCGGGTACAACAAAATTTTTGCGTCTCCTCATTTTTCAATTGTTGCCACCCAGCCCCTACCAAAATTTTTTTATGGATTTTTATCAAAGGTTTTTACCAGATTAATAGGTAATTCTTAGGTTTAAATGAATATTCTTTTACGGTCATACTTAATTAAAAAAAAAGAGTCAAAAATTTATTTTCTCTTACTTTTTTGTGCCGCTCTTCAAAAATCTGCCGCCCGGTACAGCTGTACCTTTGCACCCCCTAAATCCGGCCCTGAATGGATGCAAACAAGTGCATAATGAATAACAAATCTGTAGCACCTACACCATCTTCTTTCCAGTGTCGAATACAGTAGGATAGCGCCGCGCTACGCCATCTTTGGATTTAAAAAAAAATATTTTTTTATTTTTTTAAATGTTGTCGGTCATTTTAAGAATGGATAGAAATTCCAAGATCGTGCAAAACGGAAACAGCTTACCCCCAACGTAATGAAAAAAGCGTACGAAATTTCACGCTTATATTTAATTATTTGCAAATTAGCAACACCACGTTCGATTCACCCGACTCTGCTCGGTTGTACAGTTCTTTCTCTTAGCCTCCTTCTTCATCTTCTCCACCTGCTCATCCTCCTCTTTCCTTACGTTTTTCTCCATTCTACCTTTTCTTTAAAAATGCACTCGCTGGATACAATACAAAATGACAAACAATTAATCATCCAAAAGAGAGAGAGAGAGTGAGAGAGTGAGACAGTGAGAGAGTGAGGAAGAGAAGGTGAGGTAGAAAAATTAATAATTTTTTAATGAATGTTAGGTTGCTATATAAGAGGAAAACGACTTTCCTATGGCCAACCCATAAGCGCCGGACACATTTAGTATTCAAAAATTTTCCAAAACGCCAACGCAATAATTACGTCGATTCGCATTTTAATAGTCGGAAGTGTAAAATTACCACTAAAACCGTAATTCAAGACGAAATTTTTTTAATAAATATTTCCGTTTTAGTGTAATGAACGGAATTGTATTATATATTTGTGTCAGCAGATTTCTCATCCTTTTTTATTTTTATTTTTCTTCTTCTTCTTCATCCAAAAAGTAGATGACAGCTCCTGCGTATGCTTTGTGCAATAAACACAACACACACACACACACAAATATATACATACATACATACATACATATATATATATATATATATATATATACAAAAATACATACATATATACATACACACACATACACGCACATACACGCACATACACTCATCTTCTACTCATCTATACCTACTGTATAATTCGATGTGCTGGATGACGACGTACGATTATTAGAGCGGATTATGGACCGTATAGTTTATGTGGAGGCCGTTCGTTTACTTCTCCAGTATTTTTTTTTTTCTTAATCACTTCAAAAATGACAAAAGACATGACGTGTTTGTATGTGTGAGTGCTTGTGTAAGTGATGGCAGGAGACAGAGTTTTGGTTTTGGTGCATATACCAAGACAGGTACAGGCAGTATAAATAAATAGGACAAATTGGGAGCAACTTTATCGTCTCCGAACTATAAAAAAAAAAAAAACATTTGCTTACCTACCACTTATTTGTTCGGAATAAATCAAGACATTAAGATTTGAAGCGGGAGGAAATCGTTTTATGAAGCCTTGGTGATAAAATACGTATTTTTTAAAACGAAATTTTGTAACTCCAATTATTCTACCGATACGTTTTTTGGGGGTGACGATGAATAATTTAGGAACTATGCCGCTCAGACTAACGGCAAATTTGTCCTTTGAGTTTGTAGTCGAACTAATTGGCGGTTAAGGGGGTATCGTTGACCTTCAACATTATCTTGATATCAGACTTTATGAAAATAATTTAAAATCAGATGACAAAGAATAGGCTGCTTTTTGTTTTTCTAGCAGGTTTTCAAACCTGCTATTTAAGATCGTGTGAGTTAGTTAGGGTTGGGGATAAGATAGTTATTAGTTTCATAAAAAAAATTATGACTTTTGGCATAAGTAATAATCTCCTCTTTTTTTTTGAAGTAATTTAAAAATCAGAAATTCATACATATATAAATTATACAGTATGCTTACATAATATGTATGTAGTTATGTACAAGCCGTGAAGCGCCACTCTGTGCTGCTTTGGCTTGTGCTAGCCCTGCGTTTTTTCTGGCCTATACCCATAGGTAACACTGTAGAATTCATTGTTTTGGTGGAAGCAACGAAATTTTTTTTGTTGGTGTCTGTGTGTGGCTGTGTGGATAGTGGCACATGCTCATCGAATATAAGGGAATAATTGGCAAAATAATATCGGAAAATAATTCAGTTAAATAATTTTAACAAATGAATTAATAACTTGTACATTTATTATAGTGATGTATGTTGATGTATGTATACGTAATAGGAATTATGTTGTAAGTACGATAAAAGTTGGAAGTTTTGTCCAACTGGGCCAGAATTTGGTACGTGGGCAGCTTTAGACATATTCTCGGATGAGATTATATTTGGTGAAAATCTGTGGAGGAGTTGAGCTACAGATGGGTAAAATAAGTTCTATCGATAAAGTTTATGATATAGATAATTGTCATTTGATTGAGCTGAAATTTGGGCGATACTTAGTTGGTTTTAAACTTAATTAAAATTTGTATGGAGTTTGATGAGAATTGGTCAAGCAATTTATTCATAGGCGCCAACAAAAGTTTCACCCATGGGGTCCCCATCACTGCTAAACCATGATTACCATTTGATAGGACTAAAACTTGGCAAGTATATAGTTGGTTCAGAACCTAATGAAAACTGGTATTTTGTATGATAAAAATTAGTCAAGTGATGGGTCATGTTTTTCCATGAATACAAAAATTTGTACTCTTAGCTAAAATGAGTGTACTTTTTGACCTATTTCTCCTTTTGAGTGTTAGTTAATAACATGATGAAGCATGAAACCAGTGACAAAGCAAAAGGCTTCTTAGAGGGGAGCGGCTAGAAAAATGAAAACTACCAACCAAAATTTTTAAAATTTCCAACAACTAAAAATTAATGTAACGGTATAAAAGAAGTCTTTTAGTATTGTTTCAGACCACTTTCAGTGTTACACCATACACAAAATACTAATACCAGAAAAGTATCAATATCTCTGTAATATTTTAAAATAATTAATTTACTATCCACGAACTATTATGGACCTTAACTTTTAAGAGACTTTATACAATATTTCAAACACAAAGAATAATTTAAACACTTTTAATAAAATAATAATTTGTACGACACAAGTACATAAAATAATATTTCAAACACTAAGAACTAGGTTGAAGATTGGGATAAGATCCTTAGACAAAGCCTGTCTATTTTAAACTGTATGTTAAAGCTAACTGGTAGCACTGTGTACTGTGTATTTTGTAAACAGAGTTTATATACCCATTCGGGGTATGTAAATGTACATGGTGAATAGACTAAGTGAAGTAGGGACTTGTTATTATAAAGATATTCTGACTTGAAATATAGTTGAGGGACCAGCGTATTTGATGCTGAATATTATGACAATATTCACATATTTTCATAATATTTGGTACGGGTATTTTAGATTGTTTTGAAGGAATTGTAAAGTGTTTTGATCGCATGTCTGAGAACCTAAATTATTGGTATTCAAAGTGTCAACGAATATGTTTGTCATATTTAGAAATAGATGAAAATATACGTTACAATTATTAAATCTTTTTTTTTTTTTTAAAATAAACAAAAGACATCAACTTTCACATTATGCCAATTGTCCAATAGATGAGCAAAAAAATCCAACTTCAATATTCTACAAAGGGCAAGTTTCCCCCTTGCTACCTAATTTTGTCCCTGCCTAAAACTGTTCTTTGAGAAAGAGGAGAAAGGAGGTAATTGAAATCAAAGAAAATTCTCGCAATAATCTCTCTTATGGGTATCAAACATTGACGTGATTACCCCAAATTTCATGTAAGTACCTTCCATCATGGTGGTCAACTGCTGCATAATACTTCTTGATTCACCATGCTCTGTTAATTGAGCAATAGTCCATTGCACTATATTTTGGTCTCACCAAATCCAATCCTCGAAATTTGGATCTATTTTCAAACTCAAGTCCAAACACTTTCAAAACCCTCGAGGCCGCTAAACAAGAATCTCAAAATTGTCAAGACTAAGATGACATAATATTTAAGCATAATAAGTATAGTCATGGACTAAAATTTCATTCAAAATAATAATATTTTCATTTAAAATTAGTCATTTTCAATGCCTATTAATTTGTATTATTTTGTACATGGTTTTATACTTCGTTTTTATTTTGTTTTGTATTATGTTCGGTTGAACATTTTATTTTGTCCATGTTGGACATTGTTTTATTTCAAATCAGGTATGTAAATCTTTTATTTATTTAATACATGATTTCGTATTTTAAACTTGTTCTTTCTCTTGTGTTGTGAAAACAACATGTTAGGCTAGGTGATAATGTTATTGGCAAATTCATGTATTTTAAGTGATTTCAAGGTTAACAATGATGTTATGGCAAAAGATTACAACTGTTGGGGAAATCTATCTTTTATGTGCGTAACTCCATTAATTATACCAAGGAGAAATTGAAATTTAATAACTCTGGCTGCTATCTAAGAAGGATTTTTTTTAGTCAGAATCCGGATGTTTTATACAAAATTTGGACTTCGGTTGTTCCAGAATTCTAGGATTTGTAAATTTAAGTGAGTTTATGAAGTTGTGATTGGTAAGATTTTGTGCAGCCAACGAGGTTTTGTTCATGGCGTGTTACCACCCTGGTTGGCATACCAAATGAGCATTTAGCCTAGTTATATAGCTACTATACACCAAATAAACGGCCATTATATATATATCAGAATCCTTTATTCTATTATGAGCATTTATAGTCCGCCTAATCACCTCACTAAATTGAACATTCTTGTGAAAACCCCCATCCAAACGAGAGGAGGGTTCATAAATTATCGAATGAAGTACATCCGCTTCGAGCTGTCTTACACAGGTGATAAAAATCCAGAATCGATTTTTTACTTAGGCCTGCGTCGAAAGCCTCGAGAAGGAACCAAGTAATTTCAATTTCATGTCCTCGAAAGGATATGGATATTATATACGTATGAGTACCTACCGTAGATAGGTATAATATGTTTCTGGTCAATAACTGAAGCCACACCAAGATAGCCAATATTTTGGGCGCCGAGCAAAATGTAGGCCTACGATACATAGTCGGATACCTACGAATTTAACACGTTGGTCATTCAACAATGGATCATACGCTAGTTTATTCCTCGCCACCGAGTAAAGACAGGAAGCGACGAGATAAGATCAACCCCCTATGGACGACCGGATTACCTGAACGTGGTTCATTCATTTCGGAAAGATACGATGCTGTAGAGACGAGAAAGGGGAAATAAAACACGTAATCACTTCGACATTGTTTAAACAAGTTGCACGATGAAAAGGAAAAAAAAAAAAGGACGAATTTTTGGAAAACACCTACATATCCTTCTAAATAGATATGGCGACAGGCTTTCCTTTCGATTTTTAACCCTGTTTAGCCACGTTTTCAGATTGTTTAGGTTGGGTTACCAATATGTGGGGCATTGAAAGGTAGGTTACGATTTGAAATCGAGGGGAGAAACGTTGGGGAAAAAATAAGAAATTGTGTCTAAGGAAAATTTCTCTTCAGATTTGTTAACACCTCGTCACTGAAACCGAACATATTTTTCGGCTTCCTTTTCAAATTGAATTTGTTCTCTGGAAAAATTCATGTTATTGTATTGTCATAATTTTACTTGTCACTTGTTACCTTTGAGTATATAAATGTAATATTTCTGTTGGTAGATGGCGTTTTCAGTGAATGAAATTACTCTGTTTTGCAAATTACTATATATATATATATATATATACACACGAATATAATATGAATATACGTCTTAAAGTAATTTCATTCCGGGAAACACTCTATGGTTAAGGAATGGAACTTCTACAATCAGCCCTCCATTTTATATACATATATATATTTTCAAAGCTTGTTACATTTATTTTTACATTTACTTTAGGACTTATTCTTATCGCAATTGGTGAGGTTTTGTGGTTCTTGACCCTTGATCTTGTGGTATAGTAACCATTCAGCTATTGGAACTGAAGTGAAGCAAGGAGAAAATTGGCCGCCGAATTTCCATTTACCATCCCCTTGAGATTTGGCCGATCTCGTTCTCTCAATTTGTTGAATGTTTTTGGTTAATAAAATATTTTCAATGTTATGAAAACTTCTTTTTTCTGCGTTCCATTACAATATCAACACATTTTTTTTAATAGGCTTCGGCTACATGGCCATTTTATCCAATGTCTCGAAAATATAAATTTGATGTAATAGTAGGGAGGAAGATGGTCAAGATCCGATGGCCAATGATCAACTAGCAATGAATTTTTCAGTAGACTAATGGAGTACCGATAGAACCAAACCAAACGCACCGTCACATTGGGTCGGAAATGTGGCGGTGCCAGTGCCAAACTCGCAACCTTTTCATTGCAAATTGAAGCACCAAACGAACGCTCCGTGCAAACCACATTATGGAAGAAATAATCTGAAATATCTCGTGAATTATCGTTGGCCTAAGTCTGTTTTTCGTCCAGTCAAATTATTTTTTGTTCAAAAACTTAGTATAATAGTAAGTAAGAAGAAGCGAAAAAAATTATACAAACTTTGACAAATTTGATGAAATATTATTTTGATTTAACTAGAACTACCATTAACTCACCTTGTGGTGGTAAATTCTATTTTTTGAGTGAAATAGAAGGTTTATGAGGTGAAAAAAATTCAACTCTCGGGCTAAAAATAATTAATGAAAATGAGGCAGTTTTTCAAATTGTTGCGCAAAAATAATATATGATGCAAGTGGGGAGGAAAATTGGCCATTTCTCAACAAGTGTGATGTTTGCAAGCACAAATTGCAGGCAAGTATGTAATTTCATAAATTGATAAATTGCTCACTCCGACCAAGTTGCGTACTAGTATTTTACTCAGTTAGTTAGCAAAACAACGATTGTCGATAAGTTGTAAAGTTGCAACACAAACCACGCAGACGAGTGCTGTAATTGCAACGAGTTGATTGTCACAAGTGACTAACTAGTTGAGTATGATATTTTTTTCAAATAATCTACCAACAAGAGGTTATTATTTTTTTGATTAAATGAGTGAACTTCATTTATGAACAAAATTTTGGACAATATTTGAGTAATTATGGAGAGGCAACTTGGTTGTTTATAGGCATCAACTTGTAAAATGGTCCTTTTTCCGAGTGACTTTTAGGCGCTTAATTGTGTATGAGTAAATGGCGCAGTAAAGAAATAAAAGAAAAAATAACCAAGTAAAAACTCCAGTAGTCCACATCTACACTAAGTAATAAAGTAATGAAAATCATTATTTTTCGGAATTTTGCTAACCAAAACTGACTTAATAACAACGATTTTTTGGTGTATAAGTTGAGGAAAATATTTTTCCAATAAAAGTAGGCTGTGGAATGTTGTATTTGAGCCAAGCTGGAAATAAAACCTAGAGTCGAATTTCTATTATTGCAGAGAGAATTTTTAAGGAAAAAAATTGAATTAATTTAAATGAAAGAAAATAACACATTTATAAGTTTGGTCAAAGTGAGGAATCAATTGGGGGCGAAAAAAAAATTGAGTGAGAAATAGTATATTTCGTTAAGAGAGCATAAAGTGCGCGATCCTCGACAAGTCAAGGTTGTTCACCTTACACTTAAGTTACAAACGCTATTTTTTCCAATCAATGAGCATATGCTCAATTAGTGAAGGCGTCTGATTGGTTGGAAGGAGGAGTCTAACATTTTTGTTGCGGGAGTAAATACTTATTTTGCTCCTGCTACTCACATTTGCTCCCTAGTTGCAAATTTTTTGTTTTGGGCCTTGAAAACGAATACCTGGTTCTACATTTTGCAACATGTATTGCGAAAAAGAAATTGAGAAGTGCGAAAAAGAAATTAGGAGGTGAGAAAAGTAAGAGTTCTGAAATTATGGCCATTTCACACACATGTTGCAAAAAACAAATTTTTTCATTATTTCAACATTTTTTATGGTTCACCGTCGTTTCATCTCGTTTCCCTTAAAAGGAAATCTTGACTTCGGTAATACTTGTTAAAGGTTAGAGAGAATGTTGTATGGGTATTCAGCAAAATACTTTAGTCTACCATCCATTTTTCGTAAACAGATTGGTTTTTTTTCTTCCAATTAATTGAACATTAATGACAATATTTGTGAAGCCTACATGAAAGGCTGCGGCTAGGGGCGTCGTGTTAAAATTCTTCACATAAAGTTATGCGACGCTTTTTGGAATTTTTAAATAATTTGTAACGTCGAAGTTTTAAGCTTGATAGAATTTCGCTAAGTTTATAATTTTAAACTGGGTTCATGAAATATAAATCAGTTTTCAACGTATTATAATTTTTTCATTGATGCAGGAAAATGTTTTTATTTTCGAAAAACCAATTAGCGTTCTAGCAAATCGGTATTTGAATGAAATTATTAAGGAATTTATGTCAGATCTTTGGAACGCTTTTTACATGAAAAGAGAAAAGTATTGACGATATCAGCCAAAAGTTAGTCTGCACAAATAATTTTCCTGACCGAAAACGTATTCGAAATCGACTTAATCATTTTTAAAGGAAGCATTTAGTTTTCGATTTTTCCAACCACGTAGTATAAATAAACCGAAAATGAGGTAAAAATTAATTTAAAAACAAATTGAAATACTTACATAATTTTATATTTTTTAATGATTCAAGAAATACTGAAAAATTAATAAATTTTCTTCGCATGAGCCTTCAAAAATTAGTTTTGCTTATAGCCGACATAAAATATGCAGAAAAACGTTCCTACAACCGTAGTCATAAAAGGAAAAAATTAATGTGGGTACTTATACCAGAAATAATTAAAATAATTTTTAAAATTATGAAATAAAGTTTCAAGCTAACATTGAAAGAGTAAAATTTAATAATTAATTTGATATTCCTGGTCTACTCAATGAAAATGAAGGGCAAACTATTACAATTTGCTTCCAAAATGTGAAGCTATGATCGATGGTCAATGAACATGCAAGGATTTTTAGTTAGATTTTTGATAATATTCTTAGAATATGTAAGTGTGTTTTTAATTTCATTTCTGATTCATTTTTGCTTATCGTTTTTAAAATCTGCTGAACAAAGTTCCAGAAATTTCCTCTATTTAATCTACTAATATGATTTTTAATTGAACATTCCTTAGAATGTTCCAAATATAATATTGTAAATGCCTCTTAATGTTCCAATCTTTGTCTGCATCCATAGATGAAATTATGTAAAAACCTCTCAATTTTCTTATAAGTTGAGAAATCAGACTTTCCTTCCATAAATGAGTGCTCTTGTTAAGGAAGGATTATTTGATGGAAATCGTGTCCATATTCACTCTTTCCTTTTTAAATTTATGAAAAATAGATGGAAATAAGGTAACCTAATTTTCATACTATAATTTCGATAAAAAAAGGTGAAAAGTTGTATGAATGAGAATTAGCATTTTAGTTTGAAATTACGCCTCGTCAAAACCTGTGCCTACCAAACTGATTTCGTGATTCGATTATTGTATTTGTGGAACCACTGATACATTTTTATATATAGGGTGGCCACTCCTCGGGTGCTTGACAATGTATAACAAGGTAGATTAATACTAAAAGGTTTCGCTGGGAGACTTTACAACCCCTAAATATAATGTTCTTTTAACTTCCTGACTTACCTATTATCACCACATTACAGACAGATTTCTTTCTGTTGAGTCAATACCGTATGAGATAGGTGGACAGACGACGCCTATTTTTTTATTTTTTTTTCAACCCTATTTCATCTCTTTTTTCTTTTTTTTTTTCACTTTTTCTGTCGTCTACCGACCACACCAAAATGATAAGACCCTCGATTATTTTTCTTTTTTCTCTTTCTCTTTTTTTTTGTTGTTGATGCGTTTGAAGGTATCTTATATTATATATACATAAGTATGAATACAAAATTAAGTCGAGTCTCTTGTTTTGCATAGGCGAAGCACCCGAAACTTTATGAACTGAACGCGTTCTTTGGTCCAGTCAGTAAGTAATTTTCCTAGTTTCTCTAAATGAATACACTGGTGACTGCTTTCGTTTGGACGCCACACTTGATTGTAACCTGTCTCGTTTTCAGAAACCACATCTAGAATTTTTGTCTGATCCATTTCTATACGCATGAGGTCAGTTAGAGATGTGTTAATGCTACCTTGTAGACTCCTGTAGGTATTTTAAAAATAAAGTAGACTTAGCCGAAGGCTATTTGCTGCTTGTGGTAAAAAAAAATAATAATGATAATAATAACAACGAAACAGAACACCATCTAGTAAAAATCTTACTAGAAAGTGTACACAATTCCTTACGATACATTAAGTTTAAGGTCCATTTCACTTGAACTTATTTTTCAATTAATGTGAATTTATTATCCAGTTTGTGCCTAAATAATTTTAGTGTTAGTGTTGTGTGGTGATTTTTCTTTGTGCATGTATATTATACTGACATAACTCACCGATAAGCCTAATCTTACAAATTTCTTTATTGGATTAAAATAGTCTTACCAACAGATAGACTTGCACTATTATTCATTTTCTTAGGAATTCATATGGGTATTGGTGGATTCATTGTATCAAAAACTTCTGAATAATATTGGGAAACTTCATCCTGAATGTATACTTTATGGATAAATTTATGGAACTTCATGTGTATTTACAACACATTTTACTTTAAAGGAGGATAGAATGTGTCTATGCTTGTTAGATTTTCATCGGCTGATAATAAAAAGGTGTTGAAAATTATTAATATTACAACTAGAATATTTAAATTCTGCGACTTTTTTTGTTGAATCTTTGACTATGTAATACTGGACCGTGATGATTTTTGGTTAGAGATGCCAGAGCATACCTTTTGACGTATTTTTCTTTGTGTTTATGAAAGCTATCGTTGTGAATTTAAGTGATGTCTTTATTAGATATATTGTAATTTGGTGAATATAAGCAAAATGTCGAAAATATGCGGAAGGTACGCTAGAGTTGCCTACTTTTTCATGGCATGTCTTGACATTAAAAAGTACATTGATCTTATGGTGCTTTACTGGTCCAGTACTATATAGTCAAAGACTAAATTAGAAATTTCCATCCTCTTGGCTAAACTGCTTTGAAGAGCGCTCTAAGGATGAATGATGACGTACGCCATTTTTTATCTAAAAGATAAAATTACATTAGGATTTAATCATAATTACTGATATTAATACATTTTGCTATCAAACACAGTTTCAATTGGGAAATATTCTTTCATCATCCACTTTAAAAATTTTGTCAACAAATTCTCCATTCTCACAGCAAACTAAATCACTGAATGATGTAGAAATAAAACAAATTCCTTAATACAGTCAGTTGGTTTCTGTTTGTACACTTTTCTTTTTAGATCAAAAATGGCATATGTCGTCACTTGGGGTTATTAGCGCTCTACTGGGGCCAACTGCAGCTAACACTTTAATCATATAGACGTATGGATACCTAGCAGCTGTATTTTGCCAATTTTAATCGAATGTGCCATGATTATTAAACCCTTAAAAGGGCATAGATTTTCTGCATATTTATGTGCAGTAAGTAGGTATTTTTTCATCTGTTTTCAACCTTTTGATCCACTGAATATGAAGCTACCTAATACTTTGCTGTGAATCAATTAAATCAAGTGAAATATCTTCCCATTTACTGGTTTCATAATAATAATGTTGACAAAGATTTTCATGTTTACCTGGGTATCCATACACCCCCTATAATACAATCAAAAAGATAGCTAAAACATCAAAGGTCTACAGTGGACAGGTACAATAAGCATACATATACATAGCCAGCCACCACAATAATCAACAACCATAGCCAATGACAATGGCTACTAACCACAGCTACTGACAACAGCTATAGAATGTAGCTAGCAACTACAGTCACTAGTCACAACCAGCAATTATTGTAAGCAATCATGGATGGCAATCATAACCTCTGGCTACCCCAAATAATCACAACCATTGAACGTTGATAGCAACCACAGTCAATGCCCTGCATGTGAAACTATAAGTCCACTGGGAATAGCTTCCCCAGATAATTCCACAGCCTTCATCAAATATCCTGAAAAAATGGAATCATAAGGAACATTTTTGTAGTGATTTTTCTAGGGGAGCATTCCCCTACAAAAATCATTCAATTTTGCCTATGGTTACCACAGCCGCTGGCCACTGTTCTCAATCATAGACATCAACCACAGCTAACAATCATAGATTTCTAACAGTGGAAGTAAACACAACCAGTGAATGTGACTAGTGTTAACTATCAACCATGGTTAGCAAGTATAAAGGTAACCCAGAGACACACAGCTAAAGAGATGTCCAATGCTACGTATGCGATGTGGTTTAAAAACAGGTAAAAGATAAAAAAGAAGCAATTTGAGTTGTATGTTTTATACCGTCAAAGTTGCGCATGTTTCATTATAAAAACAGACATCTCCATACCAATACATATACACACACTACCAAGCTAACTATAACACATGCGCAGTAACAAATATTAGAATTTGAAATGTTGTATCGAGTTATTATCTCTACATGGTTCTGAGTGGGGATTGGACATCTCTTTAGCGGTATGCCTCTGACATAGCCACTGACTGCAGCTCTAAATAATAGCCATTCACGACATCTACCTACAACTTTCACTAATTATGGTCGATCATGGCCATCAACCATGATCAATGTCATCAATTATTGTGAATTGTGACTTTGAGTACTTACATCAGAAACCATGATCAGCGACAATAGCAACCAGTAATCATTTGTGACGGTTCAGCAATAAGAGCTAGCAACTATAGCTAGTGACCAACTCTACGAACAAGGGTTATGAGAAAAATACTCAAAATTTCAGAAATATGGCACAAACGAAGGGTAGTAATCTTGAAACGCTAATAAATGCATGAAGAATATAGCTTACTATACGTCTTCTAAATTATTAATACACAATATCGTATTGTATAGAACTATAGACCTCCAGTCTATTAATGGTTGTTTGGCATTGTTGTCAATGAGTTCATCAGAAATCGTTCAAATATGAACGAATGATCCCCGTTGTGTTGAAGCGAACCAAAGAGTCTTCTATTTTGTTCAGATGAAATGATTTTAGACATATTATGGGCTCTCGCATGGAAACATTCGACATGCAAATTTTTCTATTTCAATGTTTTTTTTTTTTTTTTTTTTTTTGTCAGACTAAATTTAAATGTTAAAAAGGTGAATTAAGGTATGTAAGCAAACGAATGTGAATTATCGTCACAGTAAGTACCTATCAGTTTTCTCTCCACATATAATATGACCAACCTATGCGAAATCTGACGAACATTTTCTGATGAAAATTTTCTTCTATCTGTCCGCTCTGCCTTCTTTTTAAACCGGCCGTCATGTAAGCCGTATCATTTTATATCAACAATGTACACAATAGATTAAAAAAAATCTTAAAATGATTTAACGGCGGCAAGGCAGAATAATAAATTAGCTTTTTATAACTCTCTCATAACCACGGATGGGTGAAAATTCAGTAGAAAATGGTTTTAAGAAACAATTTATCGCTTAGTCATTCTTCAATTTATAATAACATGAAGTCAAGAGACGTCTCTATATCCAGTAATATATGTCATCATCCATATGTTGATACTTTTCGGTCCGCGCAGCTTATAATCTCTTTTCTTGGCTTGTCTTGATCAAATTTATATCTGAATGATGCGTGGGGAATGTTGGCAGTAAGCTAAAGTAATTATAGACTTTTTGAGGGAGATTTCGAGGAGTTTTTTTAAAGCATTACTTGAAAATTATTAGGACATAATTATTTTATTAAATATCAATAAGAATTAATGTCTTAATTTCATAGTTTTAGGTAGTTTAAATCATGTGATTGAGGGTTAGTTTCCAACCCCATTATAGTAATTATAAATTGCCATTTTATGACGACTTAGTCTTTTTGCTTTTTGTAAAAGATGTTGACTCTTTCTTTTCCTCCACATTTCTGCAAGAAAGAACAAAACATAATTCTACCACTTCCATGATGTCTTAGAAAAACGAAATAAGGTAGGAGAGACCAGGATACCATGGAACAAGCGTACCATGGATAAAACTGAATCCCTTCTATTTTTGGATAAAATGGTCCCTTAGTATTATACATTATACATTTGGTAAATACTTCATTTGTTTACTATCGTTTATCCAGTTTGTTAATTGTTCAAAAGTTATTACAATATTTATCAAAATCAAACCAAAAGTAAAATTTTGATAACTCACAAAAATTTTGGCCAATGGGAGAGAAGTTAAGCATTCAAATTTTTGGATATATTTCAAAGATGTTTAATAATCAGTAATTAATTATTTAGAGTTACCAGTACTCAAAAACACTTACATTAAATATAATGTTAATTTCTAGTTAAAATGTGTACCAAGTGTACCATGGTGAAAATTTTCTAGTGTACCATGGAACATGCTAAAAATACCTTTCAATTTCTTTCAAATAATTTTCCTAATTAAAAATACCCAAAAACATGAAACATTGGTTGGATCTTGAGAAAGTTTAAGATATTGCGAAAGATGTTTTAAATTAGCAAATTCATAAGGAAAGTGTCACAACTGAAAAACAATCAGTTTTCATAATAATAATTATATTATTACAATTCAAATAGCAGATATCAACTGTTATCTAAATATAATTAATTTTAGATGCAGTGCTCTTTATATTGTATAAGATAAAATAAATTAAATTTTTTGATTTAAAAATAATTTTTTCTTATGGGATTTAACATTTACAATGATACACTACCCTCAGTTCCATGATACACTGGGGTAGTGTACCATGGAACAAAAAGGTTACTCCATTTAAGATGTAATTAGAAAAAAACTATCACATGTTAACATTATTATTTCTTTTTGTTTTGTTTTTTAGATAGAAGTTCGTTCTTTTCAAATTTATTGGTCCTAAATTTCTGACTCAATTCTAGCTTGGACCAGATTCAAAAACAGTGTTCCATAGTACCTAGTGTCTCCCATTGCGAGGTCGTCTTTTTTGAAACAATAGGAGTTATAGCTGTTATTTCAAGCCTGCAAGTTCTTTGTTCTGTTTTTTATAATTTTTGTGTAAGACTCATCATTTGATTGAATTTTAATATTTTATCAATTTCTGATCAATAACTATATAAAATATCTTTCTCAACAAGGTTCAAAAGTGAGCATTTACATGTGACTCACTTTTGAACCTTTGTGGGTGATATAGTATTTTTATAATTTTACCCCAACATATTAATAGAACACTCTGTAACAATATTTTCGTATCGTTCATAATATGAAATATTTTTGTATTACTAATTATCATCATCATCATTACTTTCTCTCTATTTTTCTATTATTTCCCATTCATTAACTCTCACATCATTTCTTCAAGTCAAGACTTGTTTGAAGACATCATTTCCTACATAAACAGTTACTGTGTTTACTCATAAACAATGAACTCATCTTTTGTTTATACTATTTCTGCAATCTTGCATATATACTAATTTCTACTAACTTATTTGTGAACACCCACTTTATGTCATATTCTTACGAGACCATTGGTCATACTTACTGTACATATATTTCTATTAACCAATAAGATCAAAACCCTTCTCCAATACTCTGTAAATTTGCCTGAACCTTCCTCTTTTTACTCACTATATAATCTCATGTTTTGTACTATTTCATTCATTCTAATTCATTCTACTTAATTCTAATTACTCTCTTTTACTTTTGATTATCTTGTTACTATTCTTTTAATCTTGATGTTTATTACTGTTACTCTTCTATAAAGTTTATGTTTAATACACCTTTTTAACTAATTTGTGTATTTGATTGTTCTGTTACGATATATAACCGTCACACACTCTCTCTAGAGAAGTAGTTTTGAACTTTTCTGAATAGAACAGCCTGTTATTAGTATAAGAGGTATTGATATCGAGGAAGCAGAGTATATGCTAAGATGGAAGAAATAGACATTCAGACTCAGTCAAGTCGAAGAAATGACTATTTCAGAGAAAACAGTTTCACAAAATATGAAAGTTTATCATATGAAATTAAGCTAGCGAATGTAGAGGAGTGAGTACAAGATCAAACAACTGATACACTCTAGTCATCATATTTCACAGCTATGTAAAGCTTAAAATATTGGTGTAAACAAAAACAATTTTGGATGCAGCCTTTGTTGAATAAGGTGAATCTGTTCTTTTCTCTTTCCCCTTGGTCCACTAACTCGTATGACATCATGTCTTTCTTATTTGGAATATAGAGCATTTTATTTTGTGTATGGTGTGATGGTATCCTCTATGCATCTGAATTTTATGTGACAACATCAACAAGGAAAAAAATAAAGGTAAAATTTTAAGCTGGACGTAACATCATATCCTACTTTTATTTTAGAACTGAATCAAATGAAATCAACCATAAGTCAGTAGGACCAGTAGTTTCAAAGTTATTTTGAATTTCGTACTAAGTTTTAACTGGTAAAATTCACATTTTCTGGTATTTAGCTTTTCAGGTTCACTTTTTACGGTCACAAAGTGTTATATACAAAAGGTGATAAGAAACTTTTTTATTGCAAATATAATGTTAAACATTTTTGACTGAGCTATTCTCCCACTATAGTCAATATTTGTTGAGAAATTTGCAAAAAACTGATTTGGGTGCACATTTTCAATAATTCCTACTGTAATAAGAAGGGTGGGGTTGAGACTTTTAGTATGTTATTTAGAACGCGTCCCTACAGATAAGTGGGAAAAAACAAACTATGAAAATTTTGCAGAATAAGATTTCTATCTTCTCTGGACTACAGGTGTATTTTCAGCGTAGAATTATAATGCTTTTTTGTCACATAAAAATTAAGAGAGAGGTATGCAACCCTCAAAGGAGAAAACGATCTATAGAGAATACATACTAAAGTGATTGCACGTTAAAAAAATACATGTTTGCCTATTCTAGCCCCTTCAAATTTAGTGGCATGTGCATGGAAAAATATGACTGTATTGAATACACATTGCCTATCCTAGCCCCTGGTCGTTTGACGCCAAATAACGAAAAATGACGTCATGTGCAATCACTCTAATGACAGTGGAGTCACACGAACAAAATAAATAATTTACGAATGATTAAATTAGTTTAAAGAGTTGGCAGGTGCGGAGGAAAAGAATTGGTACCTACATCCCAACAGCAGGTGTGTAAAGTTCTGCAATTCATTGTCATATCGAACACAACTTTCATAGCCAAGAGACGGCGGTGAAGAAAGAAAAATCAAACTTCAAAAAAAATATGCGCAAACATTTTTCACTGAGATTTCATTTGAATCGGTACCATCGGTGTTTTCCCTGTTTTCCCGCAGTTTCCCGTTTCAGTTCTTTTTATTTATTGGTAGGTATCGTCTTCTTTTTTTTTTTTCACTTACCTACTTTTTTTTCCTTTCTTTTTTTCTTAAAAACCAGAAATATTTACAATTAACCGCGTGCACACCGCAAAGTACGAATTCATTTGTCACGGGGTACGGACCAGTAAGTTGATTCATGATTGATAACAAACCGCCGTATAGCAAGCGCATAAGTTCCCTCTACCATTGGTTCGCTTTTTGGTCATTTCGTCGGGCTGAGAGAGAGAGAGAGAGAGAGAGAGAGAGAGAGAGATAATATATGTATAGTGCAGAAGATTGTGATCCGCTTTATGGCGCATTACACCGTCGAACTGAAGAAACCGCTATCAATAGCAGCATCGAATCGGATTTTTGTCCTCTTTGGGCAAATAACGATGCCAACTATATAGGCAGGTACGCCTATATTTGAACCATTTATAAGAAGACACACTGTTGAAAATCAACGCATACATACGGTATGGCTTTTCAGCATCTCCATTTTCTGGTGTCGAAAATACAATTATGAAGGTGCTGACCATTCAAGCAAAAACAAAAAAAAAAAAAACAAAAAAAAAGGTACAAACTTTCGTGTTTTGAGCACTACTTATCGTAGATAGCTCGATCGTAAGGTGCAGGGGTCCACATCTTTTTGATCATCCCTTTAGGACCTCCTCCGAAAAAATTACGCAACCACCAACAAACATACACAATTTTTTATCAAATTTACTTGCAAACGGGGTAATAAAATTGACCTCACAAAAAGGGTTAGCGGTGGGGGATGATGAAAATTATCCGTTTCATGAGAAAAAGAAAAAGTTTGGTACTACTTTCCCATCCTGACCTAATTTTTTTATGTATATATGCGTATTTATCGCCAAAAATTTTGTGTTAGTGGTTTTGAGATAATCAAAAAATGGGCAGAGCTGAAATTCTTACGAAAGATAGTTCTCATATGGGGGAGCAAGTATGAAAGAATTTTGGTGGATATCGATTCATTAGTTTCTGAGAAAACTGAAAACAAAAAATTCCTGGAAAAGTCGTTTTTCCAGGATACTAAAAAAATAACTAAAGGGATCGGGCTCAAAGTTTCACGATAGATTTTCTGAGAAAAGTGGATAAAAAAAATTGACGGAAAAAATTTTTGTTTACAGTTTTGAGAAAACTACTTAAGAGATAAAGGGGAAATTTTTACAAGAGATAGTGCTTATTTAGAAGTACGTCTGAAAGAAGTTTGATGCTCATCAATTCAGGAGTTTACAAAAACATTGTAAAAAAAAATTCCTGAAAACTCGTTTCACCAAAATTCTGAGAAAACGACAAATGGAATAGGGCTGAAACTTTCAGGAATGGATTGTTATTATGTAGGTGCAAGTCTGTTAGAATTTTGGTGCCTATTAATTTAGTAGTTTTTGAGAAAACTGGAAAAGAAAAATTGCAGTAAGAAACTGTGTTCATGATTTTGAAAAATCTATCAGATAGAGCTAAAATTTTCAAGAAAGATATTCCTTATATGGGACCAGATCTGATAGGAGTATGGTGCCTATTGGTTCCATAGTTTTCAAGAAAACAAGAAAACAATAAATTCCTGTAAAATTAGTTTTTAGAAATAAAACATTGATAGATTGATATTTTTTTAAAGATATTGACAACTACTGACTGCTTTTTTGTAATTTCTATAGAGGTTGAGGAAGACAGATTCGATGTAATGAAAAAAATAATAAAGATTTTCACAAAGCTACATCTCAGAAGTGTGTAATTTCAGCAATGGAAATAAGTAATGTACAAAGTATGTAATATATGTAGGAAACAAATATGTACAGAGGTTTACAAATGAGTGGCTGAACGAGTATCAGTGTAGCTGCAGGTACGAAAGTATAAAAATGTTTGTATGATTAAAGTCGAGTGTGTAACATATTTTTGTCTATTTTTAGAAATGACGAACATATTTGTCTACACATTTTCGAATACCAAAAACGTAGGTATTTATCAACAATAAAACATCCTATAACTCTTTATGAACAACCACTAATTTACCCGTATTTGATTTTATGAATATAGATATAATGTCTGTATATTCATGACCTAATTGTGCCTGTCCCTCGAGTATATCGCGAGTCAGCACAACCCTATAATAACAACACCCTACCTCACTTAGCCTATCCAACACGTACACTTACGCACCTCAAATAGGTATATAAACCCTCGATTTGAAAGAATCTTTACACACACACACACACATACAATTCCTCGACAATTACTACTTAGTACCTCAAACCTCTTGTACAGAGCTACTAGTGAACAAACAGTCTTGTCTAAAGGGTTGTAAAACCGTATGTCAAATTTATTATATAATATTAACAGTATTAATTGATGTACTGTTTATTAGTTTATTAAAAGTGTTAATTCAATCTTGTGTTTTAAATATTATTGAGTCTCTCAAATACATTAAGGTCCACGATAGTTGTGGATGATAAATTGAATATTTAAATTATTGTAGAGGTATTAATGCTTATCCAGTATCTAGTATCTCGTGTATGGTGTAACACTGAAAGTGGTTCTAATTAGGTACATTACAACCTCTTTTGGCCGTTACAGAGTGTTCGTATGAATGTGAGGGGAAGAGGATTGGTGGTCCCAACAATTTGTTTACCAGAAGCTGAAAGTAGCAATGAAATATCGATATATCGATATGTTTGTCAAATATTGTTGGGACCACCAATTCTCTTTCCCTCACACTTCTGCAAACACCCCACAATAATCATAATCATACAAACATTTTTATACGCATTTTATATTCAGGGCTACACTGATTCTTGTTCGGCCACTCATTCGTATAACTTTGTACATATCTGTTTCCTACATACATTTCATACTTTGTACTTTACATTTTTTTTTTACTGCAATACATACTTCTGAAATGTAACTTCGTTGGCAACTTTATTTCTGTTATATTTTATTCAAATCTGTCAACCTCAACCTCTATAAATATCGATAGCTATCGATAAAAATTTTGATTACTGACATTATTCTTCAATTTTTTCAAGTAATTGGAATTCAGGTTTTTTTTGTGTCTTGAATTATTTATGAAAATTGGCAAACTAGGTTTTCTAGCGAAGTACGAGTATGGCTGCGCTAAAGATTTTTTTATGTTAAGCTTTCTTTTAGAAGTAAAGGAAGGGCTTGGGACCCCCATGACCTCCTCATCTGCGCCCTTGTTATTATGTCATATGATAGTACAATCAGTGTATTGCTCAAAATTTTAAATAGGCTATAAGATTGTAAGTGCCATCAAATTAGAATGTGGGAAGTGAGAAATGGTAGGTAGGTAGCATATCTAGTCTAAATAATATTCAAAGAAGAGAAATTAGACTTTTCGGAGAAATCTTTGAAGATTTTTTCATTTATTAAAACTTTATTAGACCTACATTTAGCATACTTTTGCGTGATTGAGTTTTAGCTGGAAAGAATAGATGAAACATTGTTTTAGGAGTGAAAAATCGCTGAATGGAAAAATTGTTTTTGGAGTGAGAAATCGTTGAATGGAAAAATTCGTGCACCTAGATTCGTAAATAGAAGGAAGAGATAGTAAAACCATAAAAATTTTTATTTTATTTAGAATTCTCCCAAAAGACATTCGTATAACGCCAATGAAAAAATAACTGTGACGTAAGTTGGCGGTTTGCGCATAAAAGTGCTAGTTTTGGTTGAGGCCTACTTTCTTACAGCTCAAATCTTGATAAAAGTTTACAAGACGTGTTTAACTGCTAATTTATTTGAGTGTTTTGTCATTTTAATGCATAGTAAGATACGTTCACTAACATGGGTCATGTCAGGGCACCAAGTTACGAAAATTTTATCATCTGATTCAGGTAAAATATAAGAATAACATTCAACATGTGTTCTGTGAAATCATTCGGTACCTGTAGGCCTATTCACTTCCTGTACCTATTGAAAAAAAAAACCATACTAGGCTGTTTCAAAATAATTATTTGGATGTCCATTTGAGGTTGAAAACCACCATTTTTTTATGAATTGACAAAGGGCAATCCAGATGCACGTCTCATTAGATTACGAGATGAGGTTTTATCTAAAAGCTCAAAAGAATCAGAAGAATCAAAAGTAAATTAAATTTTAAACGAATTATTTTGCCCAAGCATTTGCAAACTTGGTTTCGAATTCATCAGCAAGGTTCACGTTGGCTAAAATTTTTGTGACAATGCTACTTTACAAAATGGCTAACCAATCAAAGTTTCTTCTAGAAAAATATGTTGGTATTGAGTACTATCCGATTAGATTCTGCCAATCTTGTTACAAATGATTTTTATTGAAGAAAAAACACAATTTTTACTATTTTCTAGTCAAAAATATGTTATTTTTTTGTTTGTATATTTTTTGGCACTTTTAAATTTTTGTTTTTAGCTTCCTTTGGCCGTATCTTTACTTGGAAAAAAACTACAGTTGCACCATTAAAAGTAAATCGACATGCAAGTAAGTCAGTTTATGATAATCCCATAAAAAACTTGCTCAAGTGAAAAATAACTTAAACAAACTACGTCACAAACCAGAACAATGGTATCACTAGCTGATGCATAATATGAATTTTTTAAATCAGAATTTAAAAAATTCTAGCGTAACAATACTTTGCTAGAAAACTTAGTTTATCAATTTTCATCCATTATTCAAAAAAAAAAAAAAAAAAACAAAAAAACTTGAATTCCAATTACTTGAAAAAAGTGTAAAATAATATCGATATTTATATCGACAACTATTGATATCTGACAAACATATCGATATATTAATATTTTATTGTTGGTACTGGGTAAAAAAATTGTTGGGACTACCAATCCTTCTCCCCTACACCGGCAAATACTAATCTTACTAACAATAACTATACATGCTTTTCTTATTTCATTCGTTTACCTTGTTTCATCACTACACTAACATTATGTTCACTCATACTCTGTACATTCACTCGATCACACTGGTATATTTTCACAACTATTCGTAATTCGTCATCTCGTTTGACTATCTTCTAATATTTATTGTAAAACATTTTTTGATGAATAATAAATTACTGTTTGATGAATGGATCGTTGATTTATTTCCACTTACACTCTGCTTACTCGGACCTCATCAAAAATTACAAAATACTATCGATAGTTATTGATATCTATAGCAAATATATTGATCTATCAATGTTTTATTGCTAAAAACCGATTTTCGAGGAATTTATTGCTTTCTGGTGATTTCAAAAACTATTGAACCAATAGGTACTGCGGCAATGCCCATATATTGGCTTCGCTCTTGTCGTCTACCTCCAGCACCATGGCTGAGTGAATACTGTGCTATATTTTGATGGTAGATGACAATTGGCATGATTAGGTTCCTGTTGGTTGGTAGTTTGATTCCCCATACTGGCAGGATACCTAAAATTGTGACTCGACATGATTTAACACAACTTTTTGACACTATCTCTCAACTATCCACCGCAGCTGTAGTTTGTGTCCATATTCTTCCTCCACAATGTGACGACGTCAAGCAGCCATCTGTGTAGTGTGTACAGGTAACATAAGGATGAGGAAGGGCAATTACCACTTCCCTTCATGTACATTGTAGAGACCTACACAAGTATGTAAAAAATTAATCGTGTAGGAATCGTCGATTACCTTACAAAACGATGTGAGTACATAATCGGAAAAATATTACTCGTAGCAGCGTGGCATTGTAAGCATCGTAACGATTATACTCATATGTAATCGCCACGCATTTGGTTAAAGTGCATTGGTTTTCCTCAAAGTTCTACAGAAATATTATAAACCCTTTTTTGAAATGCATTGCATTTAATAGTATTCACATTCAAGTGATTACTAACGATGCCACGATGCGATGCCAATTACTTACTCGCATCGTTTGCTATGTGAGTAGGAGTACACATGGGTAATCGTGTTATTTGTCTGACAAGTATTTTGTACTCGTAATCACACAATACAGTACGTACTCGTGCAGGGCTCTAGTACACTGCCATTCTACCCACTCCTCCTTTGTTGTATCATACTGCACTCGACATGTACTGGAAGAGAGTGGTGTGGTGATGCCTACACATTGGCTTCACTCCCACTGTCTACCACGGTCATCGTGGCCGAGTGAATATTGTGCTACATTTTGGTGGTAGACGATGAGTGGCATGATTAGGCTCCTGTTGGTCGATGGTTTGATTCACCATAGCAACAGGATACCTAAAGGCACCAAACTCCTATATCAGACCTGGCCTAATATAAGGAATACCTTTTATGAATATTTTAGCCCTATTTCTTCGATAATTTTTTCAAAACTGCCAACACCAAATTTTTTATACCAATTTTTCTACTCCAGTTTTCTCAGAAACTATCAAATTAATAGGCACCATTCTTCTATTAGACTTGTACTTACATAGGTATGGATAATCTGTCTTGAAAGTTTCGCCCCATCTCTTTTATTTTTTTGTCCGTTTATCAGAATTCTAAAAAAATAAATTTTTTAAGAATTTTCTAGTTTTCTTAGAAACTACAAAAAACAAAACTCATTTTAAACTACCCTCGTGAAAATATTATTTTCAGTACAAACCCAAATTCCATTCCATTATTTCTTGAAAAGGTATGAATGAAGATTGTGTAAAGCTAGAATCTGTTGTAAAAATCTAAGAATCTACCAAATCGTAAATTCATTTACAATATCGCTCAAGTTTTTCAAAAAAATGTGTTTAGTATCTACCTACATTTCGAATCAGTTAACGTAAAAACTGTCAACTTAATCACTTGACTAATTTCAAATAGAATAATCGTATACTATGGCATTAATGACGACAGTATACACCTTAAACATCATTTCTCAACTACAACTAAGATATACTGGTTTAACACGTCACACCTTATGCTAGATGCTTAATATAAAATCAAAATTAGTGATCCCTGTGCCACCTAAATCTATCGACCCAATCTGAAGGTACCTATACCTAATTTGAGACTAAACGCTTGTGAAAAATATAAATTCATTTCTGAGGAACAGAGTATTTTCTATTAGGTGTCCGCACGTCGCAGACGCCGTCATCTCCTTATTTACATTTTTGAAAAAAGGTAAAAACAAAAATTAAAAAAAAAAACTTTTTCTTCGAATCGGACGCACACATTGATGTGGGAGTTTTTACCAACACCAAACATCCAGTCTACAACAAAAGGTAAGGGTGAGGGCTAAAGGTATATGTAGAGAGTTGAGACTTCACTGAACAGTACCTATACGTATACACATACCCACGTGTTTTTTTTTTCATTACCCTTTTTAAATTCACTCTTCACCGCTTATGTGATAACTAAGTGACACATTGACATAAATGCAGTTGAACTACCCTTCTAAAAGGCTTAATCCATTTTCTTTCAACAAACGTTTCAGCACCAAAAAAAAAAATTCAACGAATAGCCTATAGACGATGTTAAAAATACAGCATAGGCTATAGCATACATCGTTCTTGTCTAAATGGGTTACTTTAAAAAAAAAACAGTAACCAAAATCAGTTTTGAAAATTAAGTTAGGTATACGTTTTTTTTAAAGAGTTGAATCATTTTTTTTTCCAACCCCTCTTTTGTCAAAAATTATCAACTTGAGTTACGAACCAAACACCGAAGTGAAAGTATAGTCATTTGGTCTTTTTTTCTATCGGCTGATAAAAACGGAAGGCATTCGCTTGTTGATGAATGAAATTTCAAAATTCAATGGAGAATATGTAACAATTTTTTTATAATACATGAATAGATAGAGTTGCATTTTTCATTCACCTATATAGTAAAAATTTTTACATGGAGGTTACAAGGTAACAAGGTTAACTTTCTTTCTGATGAAATGTTATACTATAAGACTGCCATGGAAATGATGAACTCCAACTTACTGGTTATGTTTTCATTTTTATTTCAATAGTATTAAAAAAATCACTTATCCTCTCAACCCTATTCAAATTATTAGTGAAAATGATATTCAAAAAAAAAAAAAAAAAGAAAAAAAAAAGCCATATCTTAAGATGGATATTCGAACCTTGATCATATAGTACTGGATACCTTGTAGCCCTATCTCACAAATGTTAACAAAATGTGCCATCATTCTAAAGCCGTACAATAGACATCAGTTTACTGCACATGTGTAGAAGGTATTTTTTCATCTGTCTTCTATCTCATTGTCTTGTGAGTTTAAAGCTATAAAAATAAGTTGCTGCTAATCCAGTGAAATCGAATGAAACTCATGTCCGTAAATATTGTTGGCACGGATTTGTGTGCTTACCTGATTATCTAGCACTATATGATCGAAGATTCAAACATGGAATCTCCTGCATGACAGACTATGTCTCTATGCATAGCTCCACAGTTGCTGGTGCTGAAAGTGGTGTGTTCACTATATTCCATAATTTTGAAACTACTTCACCAATCATTAAGATTATTTACAAGGTTTTTAATTAATATTCTGTCACTTTCTGATCATTACTTATAAAAATATCTTCCTCAACAAGGTTCAAAAGTGAGTGTTTACATGCAAGGGGAAGTTTTCAAAATGAGAGCACTTGTGGAATATTATACTATTAATTGTGGCGAGGATTTAGAAGAGCTTTGCGAATATTATATTTGAAGACTGCATTAGAGAAATGAAACTCAGTGTCCCCTCGAAATTTAGTTTCAAAGAAAAGTTATTTTGAAGTTTGGAAATCTATTTTTCACCTTTAAAAAAAATTATTTTAAATGGCTCCTAAATTACAGCATTAAAAACAAAAAAGTGGATTGACCTGAGTATGTACTATACTTAGCCTTATTAATTGATCAGTATATATATTATTTCTATCTTAGTATAATTCATACTTTTGCCAAACTGAACTACCATATAGCCTATATTTGTGAATGTTTGGAATCATTTTCATTGATATTTGGTAACATGGTTAACATATGGAGCAAGTTTCATAGATTTTTATAACTACACCAAAAATATACCATAAATATTTGGCGGTGTCTTTTGAACTTATTAAACTGAAAAATTCAAAAAATAAGATTGTATTATGTAATGCTATAGACTTCAAACATTAAGAGTTGTACGTCTAAATGTTGTTTTTGTCCTCAATCATATTACATACCTGCTTATTTAGTATTATCTAGTCTCAAGATGTCAGCATCAATTATGCCAGAATTGGAGCATATCTTGCTCTTTTTATCCTAAAATTGATATTTTTTCATTGAAAGTAGTTTACTTTTTCAATTTTATATTTCTATATTAGGTACCTGTTAACTTCAAAAAAATTTTTTTCTTCAAAAATTTTGGAAAAGTAGGTATTATACAAAGTTTATGTATCACACACTTAGTAATAGATATACTTCATTTGTATATTATTGCCTTTCACTATGTAATACTGGACTAGTAAAGTTCCATAATACTAATATACTTTTTAATAAAATATTCTGGCAAAAAAGTAAGCAACCCTAGCATACCTTCTGCATATTTTTGACATTTTTCTCGAGTTCACCAATTTAGAATACATTAGTTAAGGACTTCCCTTAAATTCACAAGGATAGCATAGATAAATACAAAGTAAAATATGTCAAAAGGTACGTCTATTTAGCGCTGCCAAGTCTAACTGGAAATCTTCTTTCTTTACTGGTCCCATACTATATAGTCAAAGAATCCTCATCCAGTTTGTTGTTCAAATGTTATTGAAACATTTATCAAAATTATACACAAATTAAAATTTTGAAAACTCAAAAATTGTGAGACGAACGAGAGAGAACTAGAGCATCCGAATTTTTGTATGTGTTTCAAAGAAGTTTAACAGTCAGTAATATTATTAATTATTCAGAGTTCCCAACATTCAAAAACACTTAGATTAAATACTACGTCAATTCCTGAAAAGAAGGTGAACCTTGTGCATGATAGTGTAAATTTTCTGGTGTATTGTGGAACTTACCAAAAATAGTTTCTAATTTTTTGTAAATAATTTTCAGAATTAAAACTGCCTGAAAACATGAAATTGAATTTTGAGAAAGTTGAGGCCTCTGTTAAAAATTTCTTAAATTTTCAAATTCATAAGGAAAGTGTCACAATTGAAAAAACAATCAATTTTCTTGGTATATAATTATATTATTACAATTCAAATTACATATCTATGACCTAAATATAATTGCTTTCAGATGCAGGGCTCTTCATATTACATTAGAAAAAATAAATTAAGTTTTTTGAGTATTAAAAATATTTTTTTCTTATGAAATTCATTATATACAATGGTACACCAACCTAAGTTCCATGGTACACTCGGGGGGATATACTGTGGGAAAAAAAAGGTTACCTCCTTTAAGATAGAATTAGAAAAAATCTATCACTTTTAATAATTTCTTTTCAATTTGTTTTGTAGATAAGGGTTTGTTCTTTTCAAATTTATTGTTTCAAAATTTTTAATTCAATTCTAGCTTGCCTCAGAGACAAAAATAAACAAGAATTTTGTTGTACCCGTTTCCCCTATACTTTTAATGACTTTAAAGTAACATTTATATATTACAAATTACTATTTCTAGTTCGACATTGCACTCAAAAGATTATGTTTTTTAACATTTCCTGGTTACAACAGAAGTAAAGTACCACTAAATTTGGGTTAATTAAGTTAACAACAAATTTGGTGGTGGATGAATATGTTGTATGAAATTGAAGTAGTGTGAGATCATTATTGTAGTGTAATGTTATAATTGACCAATAATATGACTGATGATCCTACTCTAATTATTTGATTTCTATGAAGTAGTTCTTTTAGATGATGATGGAAGTCTACCTGAAAGATGATGGTATTTCAGTGAATCTGGCGGACTTTTTTGAAGGTTATTGACAAGTATTGCATGTGTCTGTGATGTGGGTGTAAGAGAGATAGTGATAGAATAAAGAGCAGGTGCATTCCTATGTGGCGCCTGAGTTCTATCCACACAATTTAATGGAATGTGTTATACAGGGTGGATGACAGTTTATTGGTGTGAGGATACATGAAAGTGAGATTATCGAGTAAAAATATATGGTTACTATGATACTCGTGTGAAGTAGATGATTGCTATTTGTGTGATTTGCATCATGCCGGTATTAAAGTCACCTACTTTACACTAGTGGTGCGAAATATCGACATTTTTTCATATCAATATTTCAGGAAAAATATCGATCAATTCGCAAAGTATCTATACTTATTCCAAAATATCGTTATTTGTTAGGTAGATTACGGGTTAATTTTTTAGGACCACCAATTCTCCTCCCCTCTTACTCCTGCGAACACTCGACTATCTTTATCTGTATACTTTTGTACCTTTACTCGCAGCTACACTATTACACTCTTCCCCCACTCATTTGTTTATCTTCGTACATGTTTGTTTACCAATTACACTTTATATCATATACATAATTCACAGCTCTGCTGCAATTACACACCCTTCTGAGATGTTACTTCGAGTACATTTTTATTTCTTTTACACAATTACTCTGCTGCATGGATCCACAACCTCTATATAATTTAGTCGAATATCGACATTTTCCCGTATTTTTACATATCGATACCCGCAAATATCATGCCTACAATATCCATATTTTTCGCATCTCTATTGCACAAACTTGTATCACAAATACAAACTTTTTGTCATCTTTTTCAAATCTTTGACACAAGCAGAGCCCTACAAAAGTTGACTCATCAGTTTTTTTTTTCATTATCTTGTCTTTGATTGAAATAAATGAAGGCAATCATCCTCTCAACTAGGTAATCACATCAAATTGCATCGATGACTTCTGGGCGCGTTTATTCATTGACAAGCGTACTAAATGGGTGTACTAATAAGTGTACCTGCATAGTCGGAATTTAAGGTATCACTATACCTATATGTATTTTATTTAGTCAATCGTCTAAATAAACATATACCTACTTCAAAACAGCTCAGCTGTTTAATGATCTTCATCTGTTCATCAATGGAAAGGCATCATAGCGTGATAGAAAAATAGAAAAACATTTTTAAGAAATAGAATTACACGATCATGCTCCAGCGTTGAGGAGATTTTTTTATTTTTTTTATTTTTTTTTTTTTATACATACACAATGAGGCGTTAGTAATGAAAATTGTCACGGGGTGATTTTATAATGTGCGGTCATTTTCACCGGTTTCTCACGGTACGCCATTGCGTTCACCTAAAGCCACCTCTCGTTTGCCACGTTTTGGTTATTTTTTCGTCTTCGTCGTTCATTTCCTCGGGCAAGTGGTTCCCATTATGAGTAATACCGTCCCCGACAGAGGGCGAATTCTGTATTGATACAGTCGGGGTATGTTATTGCCATCAGTGTAGTGTGGGGACCAAAATATGTTGACAATTCAAAACTACTACATGGAGAGTTCCAAATTGTGATATCTAATCGGTTATGGGAGGCTGCGGTGGAAATGTCAATACACAGATAGGCTTGAAGATGCAAATTTCATTCTACATTTTTCTGCTTATTTGCTTATTGATGGGTATTACAGTTTTCCGTCGGTGGCACCGAGTATTTTGTTTTGTTTTTTGAGGTGGGTGGCAAGCTAAATACGTTTTGGGAACCATTGCTATAGGCCATTCTTTTAAACTATTCAATAAATCAATTTGCCGCCGAGTATAGCCGTTGCGTGAACGAGCGATTGGTAACAGACATTATGATTTCCGACTACTATTAAAATTAATCTGAGAATTTTTTCCCAAAAAGTCTCTTTCTAATTAACCGTCTCATTGCTGCCACTCTCCACGCATCATATTATATATTGATAAATTAATCAAGGGGCTATAAAAAACGCCAACCGAAGTGAATTGAAAGTGGTGATAGACTATATATCCACAACTTATGTCTACGTAATATCGAAAGTAAAATAATTCGATAAATCGATATTGGTACGAAAGAAAATCGACACAGAGGGGGATTGGGAGATACAGATATTTTTGTAAAAATATTCTTAACTTTAATGTTAATCTACTTATGAGGGCTGTAACAACGTTTTTCTTTTTGGGGAGGTTACAATTTCAGAAATCAGAAGCAAAAAAATTCCTTAAAAATGTAAAGCCAAAAATTATGAATGGAAAGATTTTTCTCATTTTTTTGGTTGGGAGGGGGTTGCAAATAACATTTTGTACTATACTGCGTGTTTTGGGTGGATACACTGTACGCCTGTACCCCCACCCCCATTGTTACGCCTACTCTTCAATTATTTGTTTGATAAAATGGTTGAGAAAGAGGAGATGCTGTATATTGTACAGTTGGCCAAAAGCTAAATTCTAAGTCAAGTCAAAGATCCCTGATAAGGAAACAACATTTTCAAAACTACGTTAAATGGCAAAGCAAAAAGGAAATCAGCCTACCGGAAAATAATCTGACTCATTATGAACACGAAGTTCTCCTAAGTTCTTTCGAATGCTCGTCATATTCCTAACTTTTTAGAATTCTGAAAAGTTGCTTTTGATAATTTTTGACCTTTCCCAATTAAAATTCCTTATGACTTACGTCTAAATGAGAGATACATACAGTGTGTTTTTTGTAACTTAATTTTTTCCAAATAAATTAGTTAATTTTGCAGTTATTAGTCTCAACAGGCCAGGTTTGAGCATTTGGACTTAGGAAGTGAGCAATTGAATTATATTTTGTAATCGAGTTCAAAAAAAAGAAAGAGGTTGTCAATTTTACTATCTGCAGGTATATACTTGTGGAATACCTTGTTGTGAGAGATATTCTCACCAGAAGGAAATTCTACAGAATTTAAGCGTGTCCAGCCACTTTGTACACAAGTACGGGTAAGCCAGAACCAGACCAAACACTGGCAATTTTAGAGCCGATTCGGGTGGTTTATATACGGCTTATTTGCACGCACACAAACACACGTACGTAGGATAATACGTACATTGGTGAGAACGGCCAGGTTGCATCATCCCCTATCGAGATAAGAGATGGCTGGCCGGTTCGTGTACGAATTGTGACATCATCTTATTGTGTCACGATTCGGTACTCGTACATTACCTGCAAGTACATACAGGTAATTACGATCAAACGAGTTGTGTGTTGTTTAACGTCATGTAGACGAATAATTTGCCTGCCCTTTGGGGCGGCGACTATCGTCGAGGGGTCCGAGCCCCTTTTCCTCATGCCAGTGAGTCCCCACAATACTATTATTATTTTTTAAATTATTTATTTATTTTATAGCTGTTCCGGCATAACTTCGCAACCTAGACACTGATTTTGATGAAATTTTTCTTAAATGATGGAAGATGATTCCATGACAGTCCAATTAAATTTTTTTCAAAATCGATGAGATAGTTTTTGAGTTATCTACATTTAAATAAAAAACTGTTAGTTTTAAGGTAATATATTGCCTATAATGCCAGAAACGAAGAATCATTAAAATATAAAAAACAAAGGGAATAAAAATGGTCTAAACAGTAAAAAATAATTTAAAAAATTTTTTCATTTTGGAAAATTTCTGGGGAGGTAAGTAACTGGTTGGGAGATGAAACCTCAGCCACCTTGTTACCATCAATGTAAGTGAGAGTGGGCAAAATCCTGGAAAAAATTATATTCGAATCACGAATCACGAATCATAAACCACAAATTACGAATAATTTAAGTATCCATAGGTTGAAACACAGAGTATTAAACATAATAGAGGATGTACATTCATCTAAACGCTGCGACGAAAAACGGAACCGCTTTCGAAGCTATTTGTCCCCACTCCTTCGGTACGGAATTCAAATTTACTTGTCCCTCATTTGGGCTCATGGACAACTTAATCGGAAAACTTATTTTTAAATAATTTAATCAAATGAATGAACAAATGTAATTATCAACTTGGAAATCACAATCGACACGAATTTCTTATATAAAAATGAGATTGAAAATTGTCAGTACCTTAGCAATGGAGAATATTTTGATCTTATAAGTGATGTAGTTTTTTGTTTCACATGTATCCTCTATTATAATATTCAATACTCTGTGGATTGAAAGTGATTCGCACGAATTATTTTCTACGAATTACGAATCCTCAAAGTCTCAATAGTTAAATAATTCTGTTCGATTTGAATATGGGAAAAAATTTCTGAACTTACGATTATTTTTTGATAAAAAACTGTTTTATTCAGGAAAGTGGGCAGTAACAGTAAGTTCTCTGAAAATGCTGTTTAATTTTCAAAAAATTTAAAAAAAAATTTCAAATTTCCCTAAAATTTTCCGGAATTTTTGGGGGAATTTCCTAACTAAAGAAATGCGATTTGTGATTCCTTGTTCGGCTGTCTCTCAATAAGTGATTCGAATCACGAATCTTTTACAGCCCCAAAAAAGTATTCGAATCCCGATTTTTCACGAATCATGCACCCATCTAGATGTGAGTGGGTATAGTCTGCTCAAAATAAGAAGCGCCATCCACCCCCCGAAATACACAGAGGGGTGAGGAGGCGGATGAAAAGGGGAAAACGCGCGCACACTGGATAATATGACGCATATAACGAACGCACCATCAAATGATTTCTGATTGGAGCATTTTATTCTTATCATTGTCAAGTAGCGTGAGAGCACCGCAGCTCGCCCGGCTCTTCTTATTTTGAACAGACCATACCTACATACGGTGAGGGTAACAAGGTGGCTGAGGTTTCATCCTCCAACCAGTTACTTAGCTTCCCAGAAATTTTCCAAAATGGACGTTTACCATGTAAATAATGTTTAAAATAACTTTTCTGAGGAAGGATTTAGCCCCCTCCCCCCGCGATTACACACAAAATTCTATAATTTCAATTAGAATATCGATATATGTATTGATAACCTATACCTCCGAAAACAATTCAGACCATCGATATAGTATACCTATCGTATCGTTATGCATCAGCAATCGAGGCGAGTGGACGATATTATTTTACTTGATAAAGACGTTTCTTGTCCTGTCATATCGATTGAAGAATGACTAGGCGTTAAATTGTTTATAAAAACTATTTTCAACTAACTCTTCACCCATCCGTGGCTATGAGAGAATTCAGCATTGCTGTGTTTTTCATCCACACCGCGTAGCCCCTGTAACTATCCAATCTTTCTTCATTTTTTTCTTTCTTTTTTTTTTTTTTTGTCTCATTTATTCCTTTCTCTATCCTCCGCCCGCTCACCAACTCATTCTACTCTTTTTAGTTAATTCAATGGAAGTGTGATATTCTATTTTTTCAAGTTAACGTCCAAGCGAAAATAAGATAGCCGCCGACCTACAATACAAACACCATCGAACCAGTTTATTTCACGCTATAATGTTGAACAAATAAACGAAAATTGATTATCTGTTATAGCCTCTTAGTGGAGTGTTTCGGTGATACCCGAGAAAGGTTATAGAGTAAATATACTTACACAGTATAAAGTATAGCCTATACTGTGTGTTAGGCTATACTATATATATATATATATATATATATATGTGTGTGTGTGTATATGTGTGTGTACTCGAACCGGTTCAAAAAAGAAATAACGACAAATTGCACATTCATCTTGATGCGACCAAAATTATTAACTCGTCACTTTTCTTTTTCTTTTCTTTTCTTTTTTCTTTTTTTTTTTTTTTTTTATGTCATCATCGTCGTCGTTGTTACAACATGCATTCAATTTGAATATCGTGATGTATGCAGAATATATCTTATGATTGTTGTTATTGTTGTTGTTTTTTTATATTTATTTTATTATTCTGGGAGAACAACGGTAATTGATTCGGGGGTTCAGTAACGATAATATAGGCTAATAAGTGGCTCCAACGGAAACCGTGTAGACTTGTACGTAACTGTAAACGATTATAAATTACTTTCATAGTTTTTTATTTTTATTTTTATTTTTATTTTCTCAAAATTCAGGCTACTGAAAAACGAATGCAAAGAAAAAATGTTGAAGAGTTTCGACGAGCTACGCGTAGATTATATAGGCCTATTTCGAAATACTCGTCTGAGTCCAGAGACCGATACGATCAATGTATGCAGGGTTAATGTCTGCCACAGGCTTTGCATTTCTTTGGTTTGTAATGGGCGACAAATTATAATGTGATGCCCATATTATAGTTTCGCAGATTAATTTTGGTACAGGGCCGGCCGCAGGATTTCCGCAATGGGGGGATTTTTGTTCTTTACTACCGAAGTGTAAATTTTAATTTTAATTTTATTTTATGAGCTCCCTGAAAGTCACACCTAGGGATTTTTTTAAAAGATTTCCTTCTCAGATATAGACCACCTTCCTCGAAAAAAAAATTATTTTAAAAAGTTTGAAAATGAAAATTGAACAAATTAATTTGAAATTCAAAGTTTCATACATTTTTAAAAATAGTAAAAGACGAGGTTTTTCTGAAAATAAATGCAATGATGATTAAATTGCAGTGGCGGATATAGTGTGGTTGCATTATTCATAATTAAAAATAATATGCGAGATTAATTGGCACTAATTTTTTTTTTTGTTTGAGTCATGGGGGTTTAACCCCCAAAAACCGGCGTGTAGCCGGCCTTGTTTTACTAATTATTTGTGTTCACAGGGATGAGCAAGTGGAAAACCAAGACCAAGATTATACGGTTATCAGTTGTTTTTCATCCTAAAATTGGGCAGTGAAGTCTTGGTCTTGTTCGCAACATTTTTACCATACCTACAGATTCGGGAATGTATAGGCAGTTATTACAGAAAAATTCGAGAAACGTATGTAGGTGTAGGTATTCATAATCTGGAATTCGTAATATGTGCTATTCACAACATCCTGGGTGTAGATCCCACTGTAACATCAAATGAATTAGGCATATAACAGAATACTGTGGTCCTATATGTGTGGTTTTGTTTTGTTTTTTGTTTTTGTTTTTTTTTTTTTTTTTTGGAACATAGTGTATATTTTTGTCTATTTTTAGAAATGACGAACATATTCTTCCACACAGTCTCAAATACCAAAAACGTAGATATTTATCAATAATAATCATCTTATAACTCTTTATAAACAACCACTAAATTACCCGCATTTAATTTTATGAAGATAGATATATTACCTGTATATTCATGACCTACTTGTGCCTGTCCCTCAAGTACTCGACGAGTCAGCACAACCCTATAATAAGAACACCCTACCTCACTTAACCTATCTCACATGTACGTTTTCATACCCTGAACGAGTATATAATCCCTCGATTCAGTGGAAAAAGACACAGTTCCTCGACAGCTACTTCTAAGTACCTGGAACCTCTCTAGTAGAAGTCTCTAGTGAACAGATAGTCTTGTTTGTTGGATTGTGATTGTATATGTATAAATAGTAACGTAGTATTATATGTACTGTAATGTACCAATTATTATTTTATTAAATGTGTAAACTCACTTGTGTGTTTAAAATATTATTGAGTCTCTAGTATATGTTAAGGTCCACTATAGCTTGTGGATGATAAACTTGAATTATTTTAGAAGTATTACTGCTTTTTAAGTACGTGATATTTCGTGTATGGTGTAACATCGAAAGTGGTTCTAATTAGGTACATTACCACCTCTTTTGGCCGTTACATTATTGGTGCCCAACTGGTCTGCTATTGCGAATCGAACTCTCGCTCTAGTACCTATTTTCCGGAGTTGCTGATCCAAGTTGCTGTTTCAAGTCCTCTGATCCGAAGTACTTTGCTTTAACCTTGAAAACTCTAGTTAAGTACTCAATGAGAAAGGTGTAAGGCACGCTCTTGAGGAAAGGAAGTAAAGGTTATTTGCAAGTGGAAAAAGATCAGCAGTGAAAAGAAAATCTGAACTTCAAAAACAACAAAGGATATTTATTATACAAAAATAAGGAAAACGTGTATATACAAAAAATCAAAAGGTGAAGAAGACTTCGGTGACGAAAACGGCAGCAGATCAATCAAGCTCCTGTTCAAACAAAAGGAAAAACAAAGTAACAATTAATATTAGTTATAATTCGCGTCCCTCCCTTAAACATAAGATTTGTTAAATAATTGAAAGTCGCAAAAAATTTATTTTTATGAATGAAACTTGGGAAAATTTATCCGAACCCAATACTACTAAAACAAATTTAATTTGGCTTATTGAAACTAAAAATTAAAACTAATTAACGTGTGTCAAAATTTAAATATGGAAGTTGATAAAAAATATATTTCTCGTATAAAAACCCAAGAGAATATCCTATTAAAAATTAAATCTAGTAAAGAAATTCAAAAATTATTAACCCCTGAAAATATAAAAATAATTTTACAAACAACACGAAAACCTCGTGAACAAATTCCCGAACTAGAAAATCCTATAATAAGAAAATATTTTAATCCCCTTACTACGTCAACTCCACTTTTGGAAAATTTGGATAACCCCACACCATTTCCAAGAGTTAGGTCAGCTATTAACCTAGCCGATATTACTGAGTGCTTAGAAAAATCTGACGAAGATTTCCTCAGCCCAGAACTTGAAACTAGAATTTTAGAAAACCCCTACATACCCTTAGAAAATAAAATGACAGGAAAGGCTGCTGTAAACATCAGACCTTCCCTATATGGCCACACCTCGACTGAAGATATTGTTTTATTTTTAATTGGATTTGAAAATGAAGCAGAATCGTTCAATTGGGATGCTAACATGAAATTCAAAAAAATAAGAATTGCATTTTCTGGCCTCGCTAAACAAATGTTTGAAGACAGAATTCAAGCAAACCCCGAATGTAACAATTGGCAAAACACTAAACAAAAAATCCTGGAAGTCTTTACTAGAACCAAACCCCAACTACGCGAAATATTGTACGAAAGGAAATATAATGGTGAAGTTGATTTCCCTGCGTACATTATGTTTTGTGAAAAGAATCTTAAAACAAATTGAACCAGACATTACTGAAGAAAAAATAATTGAAAAAATAATGCCTAATCTTCCCGAAAAAGAAAGAGTATTTTTAATAAAAAAAGAACCAAAAACAATTCAAGAACTCGATAAGGCCTTCTCTAAATACTTAGAGTTTAAAGACAAAGTATTTGGACATTCAGATCCCCTCCTACAGAGAAAAATTGAACAACTTGAAAAAACTATTGAAGAATTAAAAGCTGGAAAAACGGAAAAGAAAACTGAAAAAAATGTAAATTTAGTATCATCCGATCCAGTCTGGAAAGCTGAGATAGAAAAAATGAGCGCTACAATAGCGAACATCTCGAAATCTCAGGAATCCAGGAAAAATAAAAATCATCAAAATAAAAATAATAATAACGAACAAAATAATTATAATCAAAACCAAAATCAAAACCAAAGTCAAAATAGGAATAATAATAATAATAATAATAACAATAATGGTAATTGGAACCAGAACCAAAACTGGAACCAAAACAATCAAAATCGAAATAATAATCAAAATTTTAACCCTAATTATAAAGGTAGAAATTTTAACCCAAATTTTCATAGAAACAATTTTCCTAGAAATAAACTACTCCAACAGAGCTCCAAACTGGAACCAGTTTGGCCCCCCAAGTTGGAACTCAAACTGGAATAACGCTCCAGCATGGAACGGTATCTCATTTAATACTCTCCAAAACCCTCCATATGTGGCTGCAAACACTCAAATGATTCCCCCCGGCACCTTTGATGGCAGCCCCACAACAACAAAACTACCTCCAAACCCCAAACCTCCAGGCCTGCCAAAATAATTGCTAAAAAAACTGATTGTCCCCCTTACAGATGACTTGTCAGCTGTAAGGGATGTCTCTAATGAAGAATCGAAACAAGTTAACAATGTTAGTGAGGAGAAATTTCAAAATAAAGGGTACTGCAGAACCAAATGTTTATTTCACCTCCCTTTTTCCATTTGTGGTAAACAAATACTTAGCCTAGTCGATCCAGGTTCGGAACAGACACTAATAGATGAAAAAGTTTTAAAGAAAGTCAATTTTATTGAACTAATCCAACCAACAAAAATAAGATTTAGTGGTGCGGATAGCCAACCTCTTGAGGTCATAGGAGTAACCAATGTGATTTTTTCCATTGATCATTGCATTTACCCACATCCCACCTTCGTTGTCCAAAATTTGGTAGAACCGGTCATATTGGGTTATGACTTTTTGTCAACCCATAAAGCCAAAATGGACTTCTCTAAAAACAAATTCACTTTACCGTGTGGTGATGAAGAGCGATGTTTTGACATGCCTGAGTGTCACAATTACCCGATTGAAAAGGAAAATAAGTTAGGTTATGTTAAGCCCTTTAAATATTATGCCCCCAAACTTTTAAAATTAAGGCAAATTCTGTTCAAGTTTTAGCAACTTTGCCTGAGCACCTAGAGTTTCTGTGTGAAACATCCATGGAAGAAAAACATAATTTCTTTGTAATTGTAACAGAAGACACGATAGTGGCTGTTAATCACAATAACAGATAAAGGCGAATACTTAGGAAAATTTGAATTAAGTAGCGCAGTAGAAATTAATTCCTACCAAATAGAAAAAATAACAGAAACTACTATTTTTAAGGATAATTGAGGAAATCCCATCCCGATTAATCCAAATCTTTCCCTTAAACAAAAAATAAAAATGTATGAAACAATCAATGAATTTAATAATATTTTTATGGGAAAAACAGACGAAGTCTCTGTCTGTAAAGTATTCGAACAAGTTGTCGGTGTAGACGACGAAACTCCACTGCGGTTTAGGAATTTCAAATTCTCACACGCAGAACATGAGACCCTACATAAACTGTTCGATGACCTAGTAAAAGCAGATGTCTTAAAAAAGCAAAAATCAAAATTTGAATCCCCAATTTTTGTAAAAAAGAAACCAAATGGAGTCTTTAGAGTATTAGTAGACTACCAAAGAATGAACCAAAGAATTATTATGGATAACAATCATGTTCCTACGATTGATTTTATTTGGCCGTACTTAAGAAATAAAAAATGGTTTACAACAATTGATTTAAACAGTGGATATTTACAGATCCCTCTCACAGAAGAATCTAAACAATACACTGGAATAAATGTGGATGGAATTGGATATGTATTCAATTCTACCACAATAGGCCTAAACATTTCTCCGTCCATTTTCCAAACCATCATGGATGACATATTCCACGATATATTTTGGAAAAAAATGGTATGTTACCTGGACAATATTTGTATTTTCGGAGAAACTTTTGAAGAATAAGTGCTAAAAAGATTAAACAAAGTAAATCTAAAAATAAAAACAAAAAAATGTCAATTTGCAATGAACGAAATTGAAATCTTAGGACATACTGTCCAATATAATGAATTACGCCCATTAAATAAAAATATTGAGGCTATTAAAAATTTAAACCCCCCAAATATGTTAAAACAATTACGATCATTTCTAGGATCGATAAACTACCACAGAAAATTAATCCCCAATCTAGCTAAAATTACTGCTCCTCTTACTGACTTATTAAAAGGAACAGATAGCAAATCAAATGCCAAAATTAAATTAAATCAAGAACACCTTGAAATCTTTGAAAAGTTAAAAGAAATAATGATGTCCAAACCTGTATTGGCAATTTATGATCCAAAATTGGAAACCTGTGTAGAAGTTGATGCTTCAAAAATTGCATTAGGTGCAGTGTTGCTGCAAACTAATCCCGTTACGAAGCATAAACATCCAGTTGGATACTTCTCGGAAAGAGTCCAACCTGCCCCGTCAAAATTATGTTCTTTCGACTTGGAAATGCAGGCAATTACGAATGCATTAGCCCATTTCCGTGGATACTTACTAGCACTACGCTTTGTAGTATACACGGATCATAACCCTCTGATTTATCATCAGAAATTCAATACTCCCAGCCTAAGATTAATTAGATTAATCTCAAAATTAAATGAATATAGTTTTCAAATTAAACATGTCGCTGGAAAAAATAACTGTATGGCTGATATGTTGTCTCGTCCTCATGACGAACCGGACAAAATTATATTCAAAATGGTGAATTTAAAGTAGATAAAAAATATGCTCTCAATGATGAAGAAAAAAACGTGAATACTTTATGTAGAATTCACAACGACAACTTTGCCCCATTAAACCCTGTGTTTTACCAAAATCAAAATACGTGGTATTACCCAAGTACTACGTCCCAAAATTACTATTACCCCCCTTCCCCCGCATCAACTTTCCCATATTATCCCGTGGTACAAACCACAAGTCTAAAGAATGAATTTAACCATTCTCAAAATTGCCCCAATCAAACAACAAATGTAGTCACCAGATCCGCTCTTAGAAGAGAGTCAAATCCTGATAATCAGATCGAAAAAACCCCTTCTATGACTCCCAACTCCCCGCAAATTTCAAATCCCGATATTACATCACTTCCCCAAACAGAAGATCAAACTTCTGAACCCCTCCAAAAAATCAATTTACCCAAAAATCTAAAAACAATGCAGGAAAATGACCCGCATTTGAAAAACGTTATTTCATTATTAAATTATAATGAAATTTAAAAGGATAAAAATAAAATACGAAAATTAAATCGTACGATACAATTATACTTTCTCGACAAAAATAATGTTTTAAAGAAATTACCTAACCCAACTTCATCATATGATGAAGTGGTTACTGTAATTCCTGAAAAATTAATTCCGGTAGTTCTAAAAAAACTACATGACAACTCGTTGTACGGAGGTCATTTCGGAATTAAAAAAACTAAAAATAAAATAAAAAGCCAGTTTTTCTTCAAAAACATGGTACAAAAAATAACAGAATATGTATTGTCGTGTCATGAGTGTCAAATGGCACAAAATTCCCCGAAAGAGGCTTGCTACCTCAAACATATTGAAATCGAAAATCCTAAACCATTCTTGTATTTAGAAATAGATTTCATAGGGAAATTTAATACCGAGTATGAACACTCGTATGTGCTTGTTGGTGTTGACAAAACCACAAATTTCTGTACCATACGTCCAACAAAAAACCCAAATGCTCAATGTGTAATTGAGTATTTGAAATTCATTTGTTACACGTATGGCAACCCTGGAAAAATTTCTTGCGACAACGAAGGTCATTTTGCCAATGAATCCATTCGCAAATTCTGTGAAAAGAATAATATCAAAATTATTTACTCCTCTTTTTATTCCCCCAATCTCAAGGACTTGTTGAAAAAATCAACAGTGTCATTAAAAAATCACTCTCGAAATACGACCATTCAAATGAAAAAGAATGGATCGAGACCATTAATAAAATTATCTTTGCATACAATATAAGTCTGATTGAACAAGCTTAGCAAAAAAAGCATCGGAAAAAAACGCGAAACATTATAACGCGCACCACAAGATCATTGACTTCAAGCCCAATGACCTTGTTTTGCTGCATCAATAAAAAAATGTCGCGAAAAATAAAATGAAATACACCGGACCTCATAAAATTGTTAGAAAGGTCACGGATCTAAATTACATAATTCGCATTAAAACAGATGATAAAACTGCATACGACGAAACAGTGCACGTGCGACGATTAATCCCGTATAAATCTCGTAATACTAAAGAAACAAATATCGAAATAAATTTGGAAGAAAACCGCGAAAATCTCGAAACCCCCATCCCAACCCAAATCTTACCTAAACCGAGGAGTCGCCCTCGGAAAAAACAAGATTAGATGTGTGTAAAGTATATTACCTGCAACTACATGTTTTTTCACTCACGATATTTTCTTTCTTCTCTTTTTTTTCTCTCTTTTCTTCTTTCTTTTCTTCCCCCCTTATTTCTCCCAGCCTACTCTACTCATAAAAAATATTAAGTCCAAAATAATAATAATAAAAAAAAAAAAAAAAAAAACGGTATAAAAATTTATTTGAAAAAACTCACCAATAGCCCACGTCTCGGAATATCACTCTAGAAACTCTTCTAGCCGTTCTCCGCTGGTTGAACTACTGGTTTCTGTCAACATCGGGGATGCATTTCCCTGATCTCGAGCGCCATCTGAGGATCCGCTCTCTTCAGTGGATATACTTTCTTCTATCAAAGGGGTATTCCATAAGAAGGAGTAGACAGTTGGTTCGGACAACAGCCATCCGCCACGAAATGACATCGCTCGGTTGTACTCGGTTGCATCGTAGTGACACTGAAGATGAAAACCGGCTGTGGATATCGAGATGTGCAAACGAGGCTTATAATGTTGGTTAATAAAACGGACAAAGCGAACTCCAGCTGTTCCGAGCAAAAGATCGTTGAGATAAAACTGGTCGAGATGGACATATTCTACAGTAACCTTCTCATTGGTCTGTTGTGATACACACAGAAGACCAACCAAAAGGCCAGAAAGAATACCCAGCCCGACCAACCCTCAAGTGTCTAGGTTCCCTCAGAACACCAGTTTGACCCCGGATGGACCAAATTCAACAACCATCGAATGAGGGTAGAATATGCGAAGTTCAAACAATAGCTGCTTGGCATACTCCTCTGACTTGGGACAACAGGTGAATCAGACAGAATGGCTCAAGAAACCCAAATCTTCTTCGATGACTTCACCAGAGATCTGTGACGGCTCATAGTCATTCAAGAAAGCACCATAGTCAGACACAGTAGACACTCGATAAAATAGCAAAAAAAGACGATGGAGCGAAAAATATAAACGAGGCTCGCAAATGCAAACTTGAAATTGTCAAATTTTGGCAAGAACCTGATCTCCGAGAAACCAGGTCTCATTAGCCTCAACAGCTCCTGATGACATAAACATACGGTCATTCATATACACGACTGACATATTTTTTGTTTATAAAAAAAAGTTTTATTTTAAATTAAAATTAAATAACCACACAAGTCACCTCACTAAACGTGGCTCCGCGAACAACACTAAAAAAATGAAAGAAATTGGAAAATATGGTGCAAAGAGACGGATAAATCAAGAACGAGCGAATGCAAATCTCAAACTAATCGGTCTAAATTAATAAACTTTATATTAATCACTTGACCGAAATTGGTAGTTCGAACGTCGGCAAAAATCTATCTCTCTCTTTGCCCCAGCATTACCATGTCCTAATAAATTCCTAAAAATCATAATCACTTGTAAATAATTTGGAGGTTGCATTTTTTCTGTTTCAGAAAATGTATACGAACCTACTTTTCTATTTCGCAATAACTATTTCTTCGATTACTATTGCGCAAAGAACATCGTCTGATCCATATAGGATTACGATGGCGTCAACTGGCGCTTATTTTCAAGAAATAATCAATATTTTTGTATATTCTAAATCTGCCCCAATAATTTACTCTATTAAGCTAGATCTGCATGAATCAGCAGACAGGCTATTAGCAACAAATTTCAAAAACCGGTTGTGTAATGAAACAACCTGAAAAAATTGCAAATATGCAGAAATGGCAAAACGTCTAAAAAATGCAATAAAAAACCTCAAAGAACAAAATATCGCTATGATTCAAGATTTCTATTCAACGCCATCCTCCATTCGAAGCAAACGAAGTGTATTCACCCGGATCAGGTCCTTCTTCGGAGATGCGCTACGCTTTTGCTGTCAAGTGCTAAACTTTAGAGATGGACAAAATTTTCTAGCTAATGAAATCTCGTTGAAAGAAGAATACGATATTATTAAAAATCAACTGTTGACCGAGCATGCAGCGTTAGTAAATACATCCACTAATCTGCATTGTTTTATCGATCATACAAATAATTTTATGACAAAATTTGTCTCGTATACAAACTCTTTTATGGAAAATTCCCTAGAAGAACATGAACTACTAATCTCTCTAAACTATATACAAGGATTCTATGATAAATACCTTATAAACACGTTAAGATTATCAAACATCCTAACATCTTGTAAGTCCCATATGATCCCCTCTTCAATTATTTCGAAAGAAATATTGGGAAAAGATATACTAAAACTTTTAGAAATTACAAAAAATCTAGACCTTGACCTAGCCATCCCTATTAAGGATATTCAAAACTACTATCATGCTGAACTTGTAAACTGCAATTTCTTTAAAAATACCTTAGAATTGGAAATCAAAATTCCCCTAAAACAATTAGACTCCAAATACGAAATTTACGACTTCATTCCACTCACATTCAAAAGTCATTTGAATGAACTGTGCAGTTGGGATCAAGAACCATCCCTGATTATTCACAAAATCAGAACAAACTCTGTACGCTACATTAGTGGAACTAATCTCCATTATTGTAATTTGGATAAACCATTATGCTTCCTTTCGTCTAATAGAGGAAGTGATAAACTATCTTCATGTGCAAAAAATCTTTTCTGTCAAGACTTAAATCCAAATTTATTGCAATCCTGTTCGTTTAAATGTAATCCTAATAATAACCAAACACTAGTGCATCCTATTGGACACATCAAATTTGCTATTGTAAACTTCAATTCCCTCGTTGCAACAAATTCTATTACAAAAAAATCTGAAAAACTAAAAATCAATAATAATTCCCCCGGAACCTTTATTCTGGACATACCTTGTCATATCCAAATCGAAAACATTGACGAAAACAATAAAAACACAGTAATTATCCCACTAGAAATCCCCTGTCTCTCTGAATCATTGGAAGAGACTATTAAAATTGAAAATGATTTACCACTACTTTGGACATATTTCTCCGACTCTACGGAACCTTTTGATCTTGCCATAGACTTAGCAACGACAAAGGTCTATAAATCCAAATGGAAAAATTTTGTTTCCCACACTGTTCCCATTAACAACTTGGAGAACAAAATTAAATCCCTTGAACTACAAATACCCGATCAAAATTTTAATGATTATTTAACTTTTGTCAATGGGATATTCTTATTGTGATTAATTACAATCTCGTTTATTTTAATTTTTATTATTGTATATTTAAAGTTAACCCCCCATCAAAATTGTGCTAATTTAACAAAAAGCACAGCATTGTAAAAATTACGCAAAATAATACGATATACTAATTAGCTATATACCTAAGAAAAAATTTGTTACTCATAGTCAATACTCGTAAAATATTTTATACTAAGTATATATTCTCACATTATATGACATAATTTTAACCATGCATAGTCAATAAGAAATTGTTTTTAAACTCATACTTGTTGGATAGATTTGGAAAATTTTTGTTTCCTGATTTTGTTTTGTTCCCCCCGGAGAATTGTGTAACATATATTTTCGTCTATTTTTAGAAATGACAAACATATTCGTCCACACAGTCTCAAATACCAAAAACTTAGATATTTATCAATAATAATCATCCTATAACTCTTTATAAACAACCACTAAATTACACGTATTTAATTTTATTAATATAGATATATTACCTGTATATTCATGACCTACTTGTGCCTGTCCCTCGAGTACTCGACGAGTCAGCACAACCCTATAATAAGAACACCCTACCTCACTTAGCCTATCCAACACGTACGTTTTCATACCCTGAACGAGTATATAATCCCTCGATTCAGTGGAAAAAGACACAGTTCCTCGACAGCTACTTCTAAGTACCTGGAACCTCTCTAGTAGAAGTCTCTAGTGAACAGATAGTCTTGTTTGTTGGATTGTGATTGTATATGTATAAATAGTAACGTAGTAATATATGTACTGTAATGTACCAATTATGTAAACTCACTTGTGTGTTTAAAATATTATTGAGTCTCTAGTATATGTTAAGGTCCACTATAGCTTGTGGATGATAAACTTGAATTATTTTAGAAGTATTACTGCTTTTTAAGTACGTGATATTTCGTGTATGGTGTAACATCGAAAGTGGTTCTAATTAGGTACATTACCACCTCTTTTGGCTGTTACACATAGGCTATTTACACTAAGATTGATCCTGTCCAGTGATTCACCTACAAACGAACCTGTCCTAATAAATTCTGCATGGATTTTTTTTTAAATTCTTAAGCAATTCTTGATATCTAAAAACATGTATGCTCAACAATGAGCATATGCTCAAAAATGAGCAAATTCTTTAGAATTTATAAGCATTTTCAATAGTTTTGGTTTCTGGACTAAATAAATAAATAATAACGTTACAAAAAATCAATTTTCAAAATAGACATTTACTATAAGAATAAATCATTGTGTGAAATCTATCATAGTCACAAGCGGTTTCCCGTTCTACATTTCGTTCTCAAGTGAGTACACTATATCTAATGAGAATCCATAAATTCTAAATTTTAACTTTACCTAACAACTCACGGAATATCTGGACTGAGTAAACATATAATTATTGTAACTTGCAAGTTTGCAACTGATTAAATCTTGTTTGAAGAGGAAATATTAAAAATGCTCTAGCATGCTGAGTAAATACTGAGTATGATTGAGCCAATATTAAATGCTTGAACATTTTAAGCATGAGCATGTGCTGAGTAAGTTCTTGAGCATACTCAGCATTTGCTCATCAATAATAAATGCTCGGGCATTTACCATCACTTTCGTCTTATTGGATTATATTTTGTTTAGAACTGGGGATTTTAGTAAGTATTATTCATGACTATTGCTGATATTCTGTTATATTTAGACTTATCAGAATACTGGTCAATGACTAAAACCCAAAATCAGCCAAAACTAGTTCTCACAATGCTATTTAGCCTACTAGTTTTAAATAGTAATATTTTGGCATTTGCACCAAAGTAGTTGACAGCTGATAGATTTTTTCATAACATTAGTTCTGTTTGATAAGATAACACCTACTTACACCAACATACAAAGTGTAGGGCTATTCCACAAACATGCAAGTAAAACATAGCACAAAGTCACATAATATTCTTACATTCATAGTGGTCCCTTCTGAACCCCCTCAAAAAAAATACCAAAACTGATAAAAATACACAATTTTTAGAAGTTAAGCATTTTTTTCTTGGCTAAGGGGGTCCACATCCCTAAGATTTCCATAATACACACCCTTGGTAGGCATCTCTTATAAAAATATCCCATCATAAAAAATCTAATTTCTTTGAGTAAAAATATCCTTATGAAAAATATTCAAGATAAAATTCATGCCAAGTTGTTCTGAATATTCAAGATTTTACCTACCTACAGGTACTTCATTGGGATTTGACATCTGTTTGGCATTCTAGCATCAATTGCTGATTATAGGCTAGAAAATAGGATAATTAATGTATTTGATTGAATTATTTTAATATTATTTATTGTTTTCTTGACCAAAGATTATGGTAATGATTATTTAATAATAAAATTAGTTTAAAATAAAATTTATTTTATTTTTAGTTTTGATTATTTTTAGTATTTATAGTATATGATTATTAACTTGTTCTTTAATTTTATTATTATTGTTTACTTTATTTTTTTTTAAAATTAAGTTTATTAAATAATTATTTTATATATATTTTTTTTGGATAAACTTGTTCTTATTTATTTATTATTGATTTTTTTTATTTCTTTGTTCATTTATTTATATAATTATAATAATAATTATTATTCTAATTTATTTTATTTAATTATAAAAGTTATTATTTTATTTATATTTTTAATAAAAAGATTTTATTTAATATTTATTTTTTATGAATTTATGTTTATTATTTTATTTTATTTTATAAATTTTAATAGATATAATTTTGATCGTTCAAATTCTTCTATTTATTTAATTATTTATATGATTATATTTTCTTATCCTTTTATTTTTTCTATTTATTTTTTAAATTTTATTATTATGAATAATTTTATTTTATTTATAATTCTTATGGTTTTTTTATCTAAAATATCTTTAAATTTTGTTTTGTATTGATTTTTTCACCTATTTGTGACAAAGATGTAGTATGTGAATGATTTTTTACAGTAAATTGTAGAAAACAAAATCAATACCACACATGGTTACTCGAAAGCAACAGATAAAAGTACATATTGAAGGTTTATTTAGCACTGTGTTAAATGCATTCGTGCTAAAAATACATTTCACAAAATTTTCAAAGCAGATTTCAAAATGAAACTGAGAAATAATGCAAACAATCAGCTAAAAATAGCCAAAAAGTAAAGCTATTTCAACGCTGTAGGTTATTTGAATATAAAGCTTGATAAATAAAACTAGGCAATTTTACAGCTGTAGGCTAAATCTAAAAGCTACCTACAATACTTTGGATGTTATGTAAGAAGAACGTTCACATTTCACAGCTGAATAAAGCACAAAAACATTCCAGTAAACAACAGTTTTTAATGCAGGCATTGTTAAATAGGATGAATCTTTATCATTTCCCTTCCCCATTGTCCATTTGCTCAACTGAAATCAGGTTTTTCTAATTTTAGTATTGTTTTCAGTGCTGTGATGAGACCTGGGAATGGGACCTATGGAAAACCGCCTATCCTTAGTTGTAGATCACAAATATATAGGTCACTCAAGTTTTTCTGCACACAATATCATTATAATATTATTTCCCACATATTATTTTGCCAATTATTCCCTCATATTTAATGTGCATGCACCACTATCCACACACCCACACACCCACACACAGAGATGTGAAAAAAAAAGTTTGTTGTCTCCTCTGAAACAACAAATTATATAATGTTACCATAAAAAATCAAGGGCTGACACAAGTCAAAGTGCCTCAGGGGTTGTATATTATACATGAGTGTACCTACGGATATATATTATTATATTATATAATATATATCCAAGTGGAAATATATAATTTATATATTTCCACTTTTTACTCATTTTGGCAATTTTTATGAGCCTAGGGGACCTTTGTTCTTTGACTTGTGGCAATGTAACTCAGAACATTATTAAAGGTTCTCATGGGATAAACATTCGTGCTAAAATTTTTGAAATTCATTTCGTTGTTTTGGAGGCAGGGGTTCTCAAAGTGTTGAAAACTCACCATGTCATACTGATAACTCTCGTATATTAAACAGATTTTGGCCTGAAATTTTTTTGATAGCTAGAAACTATTATAATCTGGTTTGGTATTGAAACTGAGTAAAATCAGTCAATTGGTTTTTGAATGGCAGCCATCACAAAGTTTGATACTAATTCATGAATAATATACTCTTACCATAGTTAATGCATGGAAGAGATATTTAAAAGAGTGTACAAGTATTAACCTTTGACTATATATAGAACTGGACTAGTAAAAAAAGAGCGATAAATAAGAAATCACAGCGTACTTTTTGACTTACCTACTTTACTTTTTGTTTATTTACACTATCCTTAAGAATTTAAGGGATCTCATTATCAGACGGATTCTAGATTAGTGAACTCAATAAAAACGTTGAAAATATGCAGAAGGTACTCTAGGGTTACTTACTTTTTCACAGGCATATCTTGACATTAAAAAGTACATTGATTTTATGGAGCTTTACTTGTCCAGCACTTACAGTCAAATTTATTAACTATTAAGACAGAAACCGATGAGTCAAATGGTGTACAACTATTGCATTCAGTGCAGTGATGGGACCTGGGGGCTGAACCTGTGGAAAAGCGCCGATCCTGAGTCGTAGATCACGAATATATTGGTCACTTAAATTCTTCTGTACACAATATATTATATACATACATACATACATATATATATATATATTTCCACTTTTTGCTCATTTTGGAACTTTTTTGAGGTTTGTGGAGCCTCCACCGTTTGACCTATGGCAATGAAACTTAAGGTAGTGTTAGTAGCTTTCATAGGCTATACATTCGTGTTACAGTTTTTGAAATTTATTTGCTAGTTTCGGAAGGAAAGTTTCTCAATGTGTTGCAAACCCACTATGTTGTCATCACGATAACTCCCGTAAATTGAAAGATTTTGGTTTGAAATTTTTATGGAAGTTGGAGACTATTAGGAACTGGTTTGATATTGAATTTTAAATTAATTGGTCAATTGGTTTTTGAATGGAAGCCATTACAAAATTTGACACTTTTGGAAAATACACACTTACCGCTGTTGATGTACGGCAAAGATATTTTTAAAGAGCTGTTTGAAAGATCTTTTTTTTTTTACTGGTCCAGTACTGTACAGCCAAAGAGATACCTACATTCCAAAAACAATGTTATACTCGTATTTTAAGATTTTTGTACTTGTAGGTGCTTATGTAAAGCTGCGTTTACACCAAACGAACATATGAACAGCGATCCTTTTTTTCTCTCGTTTGGTGTAAACGGCCATCACACGAACGAGTAAGAACGAACGAAATTCGCTACCCGAGCGAATCGCAGCGAACATCCTGTAACGTTGTGAATATGGGAAAAGATCGAAAGAACAGCGAATGTTCGTTTGGTGTGAACCCAGCTTAAGATGTTTATTAAAAGGATATTTTTTCTTAGAGTGCAGGTAAAAAACGCCATGTTTTACCGAGTTATAATAATCTGCATTATTTTTTGATTATTGGGAAACTGAAAATAAACCTACGCAGCATATAGACACTGCCTAAAAATGGCAAAAGTAATGTTAGCCTAGTGAGATCTCCCATTAGCAAGTATTTAGTCTATACATTATACGTATTTCATGCCCATAAGTACATGTGGACCCCAATGGTGGAGGGGGGATTTAATAAAAATAAATAAAAACAACCTACTCGAATCATCTCACTTCTTACCTCACCTACCTATTTCCATATGCGGAGAAATACGGGCATTGCATTTATATGTATTCGAAGATATGCCTTTTTAAATTTAGCAAATCATCGGAGCAATATCTATAAACAGCTGTGTGAGATGAAAATTTCGCTATATAAATTAAATACAAAAGAAAAAAAAAGTGAATTTTATTACCTCATTCGCAAGCAAATTGGTCACTGGATAAAAATCAGCTATTGACAGTTCTGGATGTAGAAGGATTTTTTACCCTGATTTTTAGGGTTTCGATGCAATGGTCGGCAAATAAATAATATTCTATTCACTATCGGAAGTGATCGGTGGAGGAGAGAAAGAAAATTCAGTACCACCATAGTTTCCTTTAGAAGTGTTCTCCTTTCTTCTAGTTTACGATGTTTTTCTTTCTACGTATATGGCATTGTCTCTCTTCATTATATACACGGTTATTAATTTTCTCACGCACCGTAGGAAATTAACATTATGATCCATGACAAAATGAATAAGCAAAGTGATTTAATGTCGTATGATTTGTCATTTACATTGCACCGAAATTTAAAACTAAAATACACAAATAAATAAAAAATTTTCCAAGTAAGAAGATGATGTAATTAATGAGTAAAATGAAGATTTTTAACTAAATAATTCGAAAATACTGCCAGTAGTCATGACTCAAAACTCCAGGCGATCAGTAAACTCAGCTTGAACATGCTAAAATTAACCATAAGTAATTTGGGCTGCTAATCTCAAGCTGTTGGATGCTTTTTGTGGGGTCGCATGTCATCTGTGATTTACAAATATTGACCATATTCCACAATAAAAGAACTCGACAATGCTATAAATAATTTCTTGGCTAAAATCAGTTTACTGATTATCAATTTGAACAATTTACTTGAAAATGTTAATTTTACTCATTAATTACATTATATTGATTTCTTAATTATATAGGTATTTTATTATTTTATTTGAGTATTTTACTTTTAAATTTTGGCGCATTTCAAATGATGAATCATACGACTTTTACCTGACTTATTAATTTTATCACGCACCACGATGTCAATTTCCTATGGTGGATGATAACATAAATAACCATGTATAACATGGACTTGAACGTAATTAAGTTGCTCGTCATACTCACAATTCATATTCAACCACCTTCCACCGTAACATTTGGTTGCGTAAGTAATTTACAAATAAGTTGCATTACACGCGAAATTTTAAGAAATATTTTTCTTTTCAAATTTAAAAAACACAATACCATTTACACATAACAAGTAGATATCTGTATAATTATAATCTACGAAGAATTTCTGTCAATGTTTCATCACACACGCACGTTAGAACATAATTACCACCACCGACTGCGTTTTAAAGCATCGAAAATGCCAAAAAAAAAAAAGTCGACGATTGATCGTGAAAGTTAAGGTAGAGGTATCTTGTATCTACCTTAAAAAAGGAAAATAACTTTTACGAATAATATAACCAAAATACGTTTACTTGTGTCACCACCTAAGTCTACTGTATAAATGTGTGTAATCTATCAAAACAGTATATTATTAATCGAAGAGATTTTAAAATGTATTTGTGTGTGTGTGTGTGTGTGTGTGTGCATGTGTCGAGGATACCGACACCCTACGGTCGGAAGAAGAAGAACCAGCAGCAGCAGCAACAGCGACGAGGGCAGTCGCAGCATCAGTAATGAAAATACATATTATTATATACACATACATACGTATACCTTTATATTATATGGAAAAAAGGAGACGAGGCGTCAGTTGAAAGAGAGATGGTGTTTGAGACACTCCGGGTACGGACCCAAGGCTAGACCTTCTGTACGGGGTACCGAAAATCCAATAATAGATGCCCCCTATGGTTATGACACAATATCCTGCGTAGGGTGCCTCAACCATTCGAGAGAGCTGTAATAGACGCCTTAGTATAAATACACTTCTACGACATTAACGTGTGCACGCGTGCAGTGCACATATCGGCATGAATATTGAGAAATCAATAGCCGAAATTAAAAAACCTACATTGAAACTGTGTTTTTGGAGACAGACAGTCATTTCGACACACATTGTACGTATATTATACTTGTGGCGTATATATTTCCCCCTTCACCATTTTTCTCATATACATTCTCTGCCATTCTTTCTTCGTCGTTCTGTCTTTGTTTCTACGCACAGGCATAGCATATTTTTCTTTGGATAGGTAGATAATATGCCGCTGGATAAAACGAAGCTAGATGGCAGTGGCGTATTGAGAAATTCGACATTGTTAATGTGGTCTGATAATTGCATCCTGGAAAGGCGTCGGTGCGAGGTGAGAACGACGATACGGTGGAGACGAGTAAACAGGATGTTTCCATACAGAAAATATATAGCTGGAACCTTTTTTTTCTTTTTTTTTTTCCGGAATGTACAGGTACCTTTTTATCTGCGAGTATTCTACGCAGTATCTACGCATCAGGTACATCAGTGGCATTTTGAATTGATGAAAATTTTGCGTATATAAGCGGCCCATTTCCGATCCTGTTGGACAGGCATAGGTTAAAACGCGTTTTTTCTTCCGTTTTTTTCTCAATTTATGTTTGCAAACTGGGTATTAAAACTCATCTCATGGTGGTGGTTAGGGTTGGGGATGGTGAAAATTATCTGTTTCGTGAGAAAAGATAACGATTAACGCTATTTTTTTATTTTGACCTAATTTTTTTTATCCACCTACCTACTATCTATACCTATAATTATGTAGCCTTACTTTATGAGCAGTGATGGTAATGAGCATTTGCTTTTATTTCAAATGCTTGAAAAATAAATGTTTGACATTTAATGAGAATTTAGAAACATTTTCAATAGTTTTGGTTTCTGGCTTAAATAAATGAATAATAAGTTTACAAAAAATTAATTTTCGAAATAGACATTTATTATAAGAGTAAATCATTGTGTGAAATCTAGCGCAGTCAAACTGCCGTTTCCCATACAGTTTGTTCTCAAGTGAGTACACTATCTGATGAGCATCCAGAAAGTCTAAATTTTATCTTCACTTAACAACTCACAGAACATCTGGACTGAGTAAGCATATAATTTTTGCAACTGATTATATCTTTTTTTAAAAGGAAATATTAAAAATGCTTCAACATGCTGAGCATTTACCATCGCTATGTGTAAGTATTGCATGTATGTACTCGTATGTAGATATGTATGTACATGTATTGCCAAAATTTTATGTTCACTATTTTGAGAAAATTGTGAAACAAATAGGCCTGAAATTGTCCTAAAAAATAGTCGAGCAAGTTCGAAAGATGTTTGGTGTCAATTGGTTCAGTACCTATACTTTTGGAGAAAAGTGAAAAACTAACAATTCCTGGAAAAGGGTTTTTTCCAGGATTATGGGAAAAAACACTGTAAGAATAGGTCTTAAATTTCAATGGGGGATAGATTATATACGGGGACTGGTTTAGTTTAACTTTCAGCCCTATAGCTTCAGTACTTCCTAAATAAAAAAAAAAAAAAAAAAAAAAACTTTGAAATTGATATTAATAAAACAACGATAGTGCAGTTTTTACAATATTATGAAAAAAGAAATGAAATTTTGGTGGAAGATAGTTGACATACAGGAGCACATTTAGTATAAATTATGTGGCTATAACTTCAGTAGTTCTAAACAAAAAAAAAACAAAAAAACTCATAAAAACCCACTGAAACTTCATTGATAAATCGATGTCTTTGTCAGATATATCAATAACTATCGATGAGCTTCATTTTTGTAAAGCCCTATTTGTACTGTAAAACTGGAAGGGAAAAAGTTATCATGAAAAGACGGGTTTGAGTTCTCTTCTTATATTTTCACTCACCATTAACTCAAAATAACTTCGTTTTAGTGAAATCTGATGATCAAAATCAATTTGTCGTTAAAAAATAGGGGTGAGGTTAACGCTGAACATTTGTTTTTGCAAAACTATTAGTCTTTGAAATAAAAAACAATTTAATAAAAAATGGTAAATTTTCCATTAATTAGCTATTTTTTATTCCTTAGTTATGAAGAAGTCATTAACGGTAAAAAAATTTATCAGTGGTAAATTTGAGTAAATTTTTTTTTCTTTTCAGAAATACCAATTTCAGCTGTCTAGCTTCTATAGCTGCTGAGAAATCATCATGTGAAACACAATAAGTTTTTCTCAAAATTAAAATATTATTTCAAAATAAAAATATTGATATTTTAAAGAAGATTTTCATGATGTTTCATTGGCAACACTAATTTTTCGGTCCTAGAACTGAAAAGTGAACTTTTCGAACCTGTAAATTTCACTTTTTCGTCCTTGGACCAGAAAATAGTTGAACGCTCAGTCCTACCATTAAAAAGTAGCCCTCTGATCCAAATATATGAACTTCCAGTCCTAAGATGAGGGCAGAAAGTGCGTTATTATGAACCGGAAGTGCATAAATGTTGTTTCGATGACAAAATTCAACTCGAAGAGAAAAAACAAGCATGAGTAGAAAACGGTATGTAAAATGGAATATTTTGTAACAGATAGCTACTTCGGATTTTATAAATTTCGCTGTCGCCCGAACCGAGTTATAATGAAACAAAAAGTAAAAAAAGTATCGTAAAAAATTATTCGAAAACGTTGATAAAGTTGATCAATAGTTAAAAGTTTTTAAGTTCTCAAAGTCCTGCGGCTAATTTGAGGAGGAAAACTTTCGCAGGCATCACGAAAATGGTATCGGCGGAGGGGTGCACGCCAGTCGAGAGAAGTAGAGTACAATTTTTCATGTAAATATTACGAAGATTATATAAAGCGTTATGGTTAAAAGGCATACGTTGGTAAACGAGATGGATAAGGGGTGGGAGGAGGCGTGAGGGGGTAGCGGTATGGGTTGAGATGGTAAAGGGTCAGAATACGGGTTTTTTGGGAGAAGGTTTTCAAAGGGTAGAAAACCAACGACGACGATGACGACGACGAGCGACGGTAGCACTGAAAAAAGCGGTGGCGAAGCGTTTTTTGGTGTAAGAGAGGCGAAGAGCGTGAGAGAGACACAACCAGCAGTACGGCTGTTATTCAAACGCGGCGAGAGGTGGAGGGGGCGGAAGAGAGAGAAGGGCTGACAAGGAGGGGCAGACGGGATGGAAAAATATGCTGGTGAGACGTGAATGGCGGTAGGTACAGAAAAAGCTCCTGCATATCATCTTAAAGTTTAATTGAGTCTCGACGCTTTTGGGAGCTAATGCCTGTGTTTGAGATTGCTTTCAGGGAGTATAAACAGATCCTCATGGGACGAAAAACGAAACTTATAGATCAAACAAATTATAAAAGATGGTACAACATTCCACGCCCGAGACTTTTAAAGTCCTTTTGCGTTTTTCCTTCTCGCTCGTATACCGTAGGTACTTATATATATATATATATATATATACACTTTATTTGTAGATTTAAAAGAAAAACGAAAAACGAAGAGGAGGGAGAGGGAGAAAAATATACAAATTTTCGACCTTATTTCTTTGTCATTTTAATGGTAGAGTCTACTTTTCGGAGAATACAGTCAACTGAACGAAAGTTCGTTCTCCATTTTTGTTAGGTTCTGAGAAAATTATATGCCGACAGAACTCGGTGAAAATCATTTTTTGGTTTGAACGCGTATGGTTGCCTGTATTAAATTAAAAAATATTTAATGTTTTTAGTGAAAATCTACAGATTAATGTTGATGCCGTGACACGATCTGGGGATGGGACCGTGGGAGTCTGTACGTTTTTCGTTTCATAACCCAAGGAAACTTTGGAGGCGATAAAAGCGCAGATTCCTATGTACACGTAGGTATACGTATATTACATTTTCTTGTTTTCGCGGTACAGATCGTAATTTTTATCTGATAGTCACGAAATTTGTTGCGAACATTAATACTAAAATCCGAGGACCAGTTCTATTGAGTTTGGTGCGGAATGGCCAAACGGTAGATACTCTCGGCCTACGGTCATTTTCGTTCCAATTTTTGAATTCTTATGGTTATAAAATTCTGAATTTTCGACTGATTGCTACAAGATTTCCAGAAAATCCATGTATTAATAAAACTCAATGTAAGTATATTTGTTCGCCCATAATTTCAGGACCGCTTGGCAAATTGAGATGAAATTTTCAGTATTCATTTGCGTTTCTTTGAGGTATGTTTGAAGCCATTTTTGAAGACTCTAACCCCTCTGAAAGCAGTGCTATTCATTTTCACAAAAATTCGTCATGTACGCTACAAAAACGAACGAAAAGGAATAAAAGAGAATGAAAAACATGGCGATCCCAATCAGTAATGTAAGTACACGGCTGCACGCTTTTGCAAAAAATGATTGCTTAATTTACTTTGTCTGTAAGTAGGCCTATAAACGTTGCAATAGCATCGGCATAGGACTATAACTTTTGAACGATTGGAATTTTCAATATAGATCTATTCTATAAGCGAGCCAAAACGATTGTACCACGCAACTTGTGGAAATGTGGATCAACTTAAACAAACAATACACATAGGTTACGACAGATGATACAAAAGCAGCTATTAGTGTTCACAAATAAAATTAACACAATATATAATAAATATTACCTAAACTAGGAATGTATTAAGTACTTTGCCTTGAGTATGACAGTGAGCATAGTCTTAAAAATGAATCAAAAAGTACATCTGAAATACAAAAGCCACTTATGGGGAGAAGACTTCTTAACGCAGAACAGTTGTGGAACTCTTCATAGCAGAAAACATGACCGGATTAATTACCATTAATTCGAATCGTGGGTTTACATTTGGACTACAATGTAGGAAACTAGTGAGAGGCACTAATTTTGTTTTCTCAAAATTAGAATTTTTTCACAACTACACATGACGTCATCGTGATATTGAAATATGACTCTGGAGAAAACGCACTCATATTGGCAAGCCGTAGGCTATGTTTTTTTTTTTTTTTTGTAGGTAACGAGCTGTTACCGGCAGCTTCACACGCGTGGTGTCCAATAGTTATTTCGATTTTTTTTTCTGTTGACCCAGATGAAACTCTGATAGATAAACGAAACTGAGTGAGACACAAAGAATCCTATTCACCCTTTGACTATATGTATGGTATTGGACGAGTAATGCTCCATAAGACAAATGTACTTTGACATGTCGGCGAAAAAGTTGGCAACCCTACAGTGCCTTTTGCGTATTTTTGACATTTCGCTTGAGTTCACCAGTTTAGAGTATATCTGATAAAGACATCCCATACATTCACAAGGAAAGCATACATAAACGCAAAGTGCATCAAAAGGTATGCTCTGGTTGCCTATTTAGCGCCTGCACGTCTAACCAGAAATCATCATTCTGTAGTGGTCCAGTACTATACTATAGTCAAAGGGCTTAATTCGATGAAAATTTAGTATTTAGGACTCAGCTCAATAAAATCCTTAAACTGTAGTTAAATTAATTCTGGTTTAATTATTTATTTTATAGTGAAGGTTATCGGAAGAATATTTTGTTTTAAAGCTATGTCAGTAAATGCCTAAATGAAACTTTTCATTACTCACACTTCGGAAACAACTTTTTGCTACACTGATTTTTGGGGTGAAAATCATAATTTGCAAAATTGTATGTGTAAACACTGATCAATTTACTTTGCAGGCTGCTCTGACTGGTAACATTGTATTTCAGTAAAAATTTTATTGATTTATTTGAATGTTCGATCTATCATAATATTTTTTTCTCATATTTGAAATGAAAAGTATTTTTTCATTCCTCACACTTCAAAAGCATCGTTTTGCTACACTGATTTTTGGAGTGAAAATCATTATTTACGAAACTGTATTTGTAAACACTGATCAAATTTACTTTCCAGGCTGCTAGTTTTACTTTCAGGCCACTTAATTCACTTTGCAGGCTGCTCTGACTGGTAACATTGTATTTCAGTAAAAATGTTGTTGATTTATTCGAATGTTCGATCTATCATAATATTTTTTTCTCATATTTGGAATGAAAAGTAACTTTTCATTCCTCACGCTTCAAAAACACCATTTCACTATACTGAGTTTCGGGTTGAAAATCATTATTTGCGAAACCGTATTCGTAAACACTGATCAACTTTACTTTTCAGGCCGCTCAATTCACTTTGCAGGTCGCTACAACTGATAACATTGTATTTCAGTAGATTTCAGTGCAAATATGTTGATTTATTTGAATGTTCGATCTATCATAATATTTTTTTCTCGCATTCATAATAAAAAGTAGGTATCTTACTTTACAAGAACTGAAAGTGAGATTGCAGGACTTTATATTTGCTCGTCCTGGAATAATTCACTTTCAGGCATTGGAAAGGTAATAGCCTATTTCTTTCATATTTTCATGTTTTTTACTCTTCAACTATATTTATAGAGACGATCGATCGTCTTTTTAAACCACCAACCCGAGACTCTCCACTATAACAATTCGATTCGGGTGCTTCTGTCATTTTGTTTTTTTTTTTTTTTAAATTGCATTTATCAATTTTTGACAACTTCGTTTACCCATCCGAGTGCTACTGCTTGCTATATGTATAGGTACCTACATAAACCACTCCGTACGAATATTTTTAATAACACCATTTCATCATTTCCCACGAAAAGAGTTCGGTCAAAACGAAATATTATTCTCTTTCATTCGTTTTTTTTTTTTTTTGATAAATGACTTAACCACCTACGAATCAAAGCATTTAAAAAAATCCGCTAACCATAATTATATATAGTTTCCTGTACAGAATATAATGTGGTTACCCTGCGAAGAAAGAAGTATAAGAAGATGATGGAAAAGTATTATATCCTCGGTGTCTCCTTTGAGAGAGATGAAAAAAATAAAATAAGAAGAAGAAGAAGAAGAAGAAGAAAAATCAAAGTAGGAGACGATACCGTCGCATGCATCTGGCGTAGGTATACGTAATCGCCTGTATAAATGATGAAACAATTTATGCACGAACGATTACCAGATCGATCAGCTTGGCGCAGCAAAACCGATAAAGGATCCACATTGCAGTAGAGCAGCGGCAGCGGTAGCAGCGGCAGCAGCGGCAGCGGCAGCGGTAGCAGCGGCAGCGGCAGCAGCATCACTACTGCATCAGCAGCAACAGGTGTTGCAGTTATTTTTCGTCGGTGGTTTTCCTTATCCGGCTTACCACGGACGATGAATATTGGTGAGCGCAGGTGCCTTCGGAAAAATGCAGCAGCTGGCTGCTTTTGGGCACGCGTCAACACCCTTTTCGCCAGAGACACACAGACAGTCTTCTTCTCAAATCTATACAGCCTATCAAATTGGAGGCATTCGATTGAAACGATTTTTTGAGTATTGTCGCACGCGACCAAAGGATCGACGCTGGAGTTTTGCGGTGTCGTCGTTACAATTTTTGGTTCGTTTTTTTTTTTTTTCGTCCGGTTTATAGGTAAGGTACCTATAAGTACCATATTATATAGTTCGTGTAGGCTAAACTTACAGGTAATAATAGGCGGGTACGTCGTCCTTATTAATCATATTGGTTCGGTGATCTTGTTACCAATAGCTTCGTTGCGGATCGACGTACTTTTTGTGACCGAGCCCCGAAAAATTGGTGTTGGACCGCGTACGTATGAGTAGACGAAGGTGGAGTTGGAGAAACTATGGTCCTACCTAATTGTTTCGACTTTGTTGGTTAACGCCGCGTCCGCGATGACGCTGGTTTTTTTCTTTACGGTTTTTTGTCGCAATCAATCGTATTATTTTTGTTACTCGTTAGGGATTAGAGAGAATTATAAACGCTAGTAGTAATTGAAGCATTCAATTCTATAAATGGGTTAAGCTAAAAGAATTGATTTTTTTAGCGAACGCAAAATAGTATACTATTATGCGACAAGTGCGTAATGTGGGCTATTTTTTTATCAATTGCGTAGAATTTGTGGACGAGCCGAGACGGGAGTGCTGCAAACTTGACACGAGTTAAAATAGATTGTGGTAGTAATTAATTCTGCTGGTGTGACTGTCATTATTTAATTTTAAAAATATGAAACAATAAAAAATTTATAGCGGCTACGATGTCAGAATCAATATTGAAATTAATCATAGCAGATAATTGATTAAATTTAATGAATAATTAAAATAGGTACCATCTTATATCATTTCCTTTTTATTTCTAGTCAAATTTCAGGGAAATATATTAGGAAAATATATTGTGATTTCAAGCCCTGAAGAATATTTTTAGAAAACAATTCAAACTGATTTTTTTCTATTTTCAAAAGCCAAATAAAAATGATTCTGTGTACTCAGTTGTTCTTTAATTTTAATAGATTTTTTCCAGAAATTTTAACAATTTTGAATTTGATTTTGTTTTTTAAATACGTGAAAATTTCAATTAGCCATCTTAGCCACCATTATATGGCATCTTACCCATTTAATTGGGTAAGATGGCCAAAATTAGTTTTTTTTTTTTTTATTACTTTGTTATTGTGGAATACCTTGTCGTGAGAGATATTCTCACCAGAAGGAAATTCAACAGAATTTAAGCGTGTTCAGCCACTACATACAAGGGTATGGGTAAGCCAGAACCAGACCAAACACTGGTGATTTTAGAGCCGGTTTGGGTGGTTTTTATATGGCTTACTCGCGTGCACACAAACACATGTACGTATGAAAATACATACGTCAGTGAAGGCGGCCAGGTTGAATCATCTCCTACCATGATAAGAGATGGCTGGCCGGTTCGTGTACGGATCGTGACATTGTTTGGTGATGTCACAATTCGGTACTCGTATATTACCTGCACGTAATTGTAGGTAATTACGATCGAACGTATTTGTGTTTTGTTTAACGTCGTATAGACGAATAAGTTAGCCTGCCCTTTGGGGCGGCGACTGTCATCAAGGGGTCCGAGCCCCTTGCCTCATACCGTTGAGTCCCCACAGTTATTTTGGAACAAACATTTGATTGAATGGTAGCAAATGATCCACAAGGCCTTGAAGTACGTATGTGCCAAATATGTTCTCTTTTCAGCTCACCTATCCAAATCTATTTCAAGTTTTCAAAAGGTGTGGCATCTTTGCTTCCTTTACCTTAAGCATTTTTCAATCCCTGTCAATCTATTATTGTCCAAGATTCAAATATGTTCTGCGACATAAAATTTTTCATATTTTCTTATTCAACACTGTAAATTTTGAAATAAATTAAATTTATTTAACCTATTTAAAATAGAGTGTGTGTGAAATAAATAATTGTGAGCGCTTGATTCCCATTTAACTTTTTCTATTCTATTCTGAAATGAAATTCGAGTCCAAAATCACTGAACCTTCTGATTTTTCATTTTGAAAATTTGTTTTTAATTTTGATTGGAATGTAATGATACTTTTGCACCCTACATTTTTATGGCAAGTGCACTAATAAGACTGACATTATCCGAGATGCCATTAATCAATTTATCATGGTTCGTATATTATGTCATACTTGCAATGATTTACAAGTACATACATATAAATGTAGTGCGTTTTTACATGCAGTGCATAAATTTGGTTATCTTACAATAATGATTGTCATTGGGAAGCCAAGCCTATAACCTCTTCCAAGTAGACTAATCCTCACAAGACTTTTTTTCAGGTAATTTTCATTTTTTTTGATAAAAAAAAATCCTTTTGGCAGCCTGTGGGTCTGGTTGTGATAGGAATTTGAAAGTGATTCAAAAACGTTCTTTGGTTCTGAATACCTACTATTATTGTCTGGTCACCATTCATTTCAATACACCTTTAGGAGTTCATCGCACTGAACAATGATTGATTTTGAAAGTCAGTCCACCACATTCATAGTTAGCCTCCAAATTGGCAAATGTCTGAGACTTGATTCCTTCCAAAAAGGAATCAGTACAGTACTACACAGGGGGAAATATATACACCTACCTACTAAAAATTGCTAAAAATGTTTGTTTTTTTTTTATATATATATAGTTATCAATGTCATCAGTGATAAATATTACAATGTAGGCCTATTATTTTTTAACATAAAAATTACCTTCTTACATCAGGTTTTTCAGTTTTGTACTTATATAGGACCGCTCAAGGATTACCTTCATTTACTATTTAATATAGGTACTTCATTGAAATTCCAATACTACTGTTTTATTTTCTAGAAATTCAGGATTTTTTGGTTCGAATTTTTCATCAAATACAATAAGGCTACAAATACCTAATAATTTTTTGCCCAAGTCCCAGGAAATTCGTGATATTTTTAGGTTTCGGTTATTTTTTTCGTATTTAAACTCATTAGAATTTTGAAAACGTTTTTTCCATCCTACCTTGTTGTTTGCTAATTTTTTTCTCCCTTCTTAAAATTACGTACAGATTTACATAAAAAAAAAAAAAAATTGTCAAAGAATAATTTGATTTTATGTTCTGTAACTCTCTCCTTTGAAGGGGTCATTAATATATTTCTTCGAATAAAACAACGCTTATTCGACCAGCACCCCTTCGCAGTCTTCTTCACCGGTACAGCCCAAAATACAATTTTTTCTTAATCTGTACCTCTTCTGATGGAGTATTTACTCTTCTACAGACCTCGCTGTCATAATTCAATTTCATCCAAATTATCGTCGAACCATAAATTGAAATACTTGGGTAATAAAAATAAGAAAGCGTCCTAGATTTTAATTTCTATACCTCTATTCGTTTAAAAGTGCTTTAGAAACAGCCCTTAAATATGCGTGAACAAGAGGAAAAATTCGTACGTAGCTTAGGTAGCTGAAAGATGAGGTGCGGATGTTGTGGGTAAAGTGTGTGGCCAGTGAAAAATGGTTTTGGGTCGTGTATATTTATGCAGGGGCCGCAACTCGATTTCGTTTTCCCGCCCCATTTCGTGTGATTTAATTGCCTTTCGGACTTTTCGCAAGTTATACGCTGGAAAGGGAGACGTCGGGATTTTATTGAGGCGGAAGGGGGTATCTGGAAAAGTAATTTATACCGAGCAAATACAAAAGATGCCGAAAACAAAACACTTATAAACCGCCCGGCAAGTATACTCGCCGATGTACACGATGTTTGGTGTTTCTTATATCCAGCAGCATTTTCGCGGTGGAGATCAACCCCTTTCCCCTGTTCCCCTTGAAAAACAGTTTATCTGTAGAATGTCGTACGTAGCTGGCGAGTCGTGTGCATCACGCATATTAAATATACAAGGGTGTCCCGGCATGAAGGACAATTATATTGGCCGCAGAAGCACCTCGACGGCGTTTATACTCTCTCCCTCATTCTCTTTCTCTCTCTCTCTCTCTCTCTCTCTCTCTCTCTCTCTCTCTCACTTTTTGTCCGTGTAAACGTTTATATTCGCCATTATACCGTTTATAATGCCATCATTGCGCTTAGATAAGGTCGGTCCCTGGTCGTAAATTGATTTTTACGACGAAGTCTGCACTGACCCTTTAGAAACAGTCTCCAGTGTTACCAATTGATGCGGCTATTATACACGCATAGTCGGCTGTGCATCAAATTCCTAAAGATGGATTTAGGCGCACGAAAGAAACCATACTAGTTTCATACATGTATCAGCTTTTTGTGTTATGTTTTCAACAAAAATCTTCTTATTAAAATTTCGTGATTATTCGGATCGAAGAATGGGAGTGGGTACGTTCTTTGTTTTATGATTTTCTGAGCATTTTGGCACCATTTTTGAAAATTCATTTTTTTTTTATGTACCCTCTTTTGCGTCGAGTCTATTTCCAGGGGTAATTTTGATCGGATTGTTTCGAAATTTGAAAAAAATATTAAAATTCACCTAAAAAAGAACACTATTGTGTCTGGTCTGGATCGGGAGCATAGTCCGTATGGTAGGTCAGTTTATATGTATTTTTTATTGAACAGCGTACAGATCGCCATTTTCATTCAATATGCCTAAAATTTAGTATACGTATATGTTTTAGGTCAAGGATAGTACCCACCAATTTTGGTGTGGGTAGGTCTTACAGTACATCCCATAGGGGTGATTTTGTTGAGGTTTTAGCAGATTAATGGCTCTAAAAGGAGTAATTTTCAATCTATAGTCATAAAATATGATAAATGTATTGATTTAAAGTATATCAAACGTGATTCCAAATTTGGTTCTTATTGATATTATGGTTCATTCCCTCGGTCTGTTGGAGGTGCTAATTTTTCATGTTATCTCAATATAAAGTTTCAATTCTCTTTTAATAGGTAGTCACGAAATTTGGTACAAACAGTACCTCCTATACAAGGACTAGACCTCCCAGTTTTGGTTTTGATTGGTCAATTGGTTTCAAACTTATTAGCTATTTAATATGATTTTCCCTCTTTTAACTTCTGATTATGGTCCTGAAATAATATTTTACTCAGCTAGTTAGCAAAGTTAGTGATTATCACGAATGGCTAATTAGTTGAGTACGAGATTTTTTCAACGAATCTATCAAAAAGAGGTTATTTATTCGATTAAACAGGTAAACTCCATTCATGAATAGAATTTTCGATATACTTAATTAAATATTATCGAGAATAGAATTTGATTGTTTGAGGAAGGCGTAAGCATCATCATGTGAAATGGCGCTTTTTCATTGTGAAATTTTGCAACTTGTGTACGTGTAAATGGTGTTATGAAGAAATAAACAACTAAAAGTTTAAAAAAACTCATTTCTATACTGTTTCTACCCTTGGAGAAGAAATGAAAACCATTTTCAATATTCCAAACTGCTTTGGAAATTTCATATTTTGCTAATCAAAATCGATTTAATAATAACTTATTTTTGGTGTATGAGTAAAGAAAAATTCATTTTCTAGCATTCATCGAGAAAATCACTCGTTGTAACCTAAAACCAACACGATCTCAGAAAAAAGTCAATTTTCGTCCACCCCACCCCATGCAGTATACCAGATTTGAACATGGACAATAAAATCTTCGCTAAAATTTTCGTAACCAGAACTTAGACAACTGCACTATACTTCGTTTTGCAATGTGGGTTATCTTTTTCTCATTTTTTTTTAATAGGTATACATAATTATAATTCACAATTTTCGTCACTGCAAGAATGAAAACTATCAAATAATTTCCCAAAATTGTGCTTGTTAGAATAATTTTTCATTTCATAAAAAAATAATAATTTTTGATATATTCATAAAATATTTTGAAAACATAATACTTAATCAGTATATTTTATCGCGTGCATCTTATTGTTGGAATATTGATATTTTTTTGCAAAAAATATAAATATTTTATATATTACTTTATTAGAGGATAACCGATTTACATTTAATTAATTATTTTACAATAAATCAGAAATATGTTTTCGATGAAGTCGGTGTATTGTTTTATATTGTTGCGATCGAGATACGTTCCTAATTCAATCGAGTTAATGGTTCATTTTCATCACGTCAGCAATTTTCACGAAATCTATTAATCACGAAGAATTTCAGTTGTTGGAAAACAATTGAAAAAAACACTCTAGCGTAGCAAACTACGCTAAAAAATGAAGGTTTTCCTAATCAAAAACAAATTAATAAATAATTTAAGTAGGTACAACAGAAAAATGAAAATATCAAAAATATTTGCCAGAATTCTGGGTAAAAATTACATTTAATAAAGTATCAAAAAAATACCTAAAATGAATTGTATTATGAGGTTATAAAATATTGAACGACTGCCTAGCAAATGCCTGATTTTCACTCAGCTTTATATATTTCATCTGGAATTATCAGATTTTCTTCTCAATAGTTATTTAAAGATTTTTTCAAATCACTTCTACTCATAAACTGCAAAACAGTTTGAAAAAAAAACGCGCTCTAGGGTGTCAGCGAACTAGAACATTTAATGTGGTACACATTTCATCATTTTGATATCATATTGATATATCGATCAACACCAATTCCTTCATACTTATAAAGGATGAGGACCGGAGATGAAACAAGAAAGAAGGTTTTAAATGAAGTTCTGTCCAAGAAGCGAGTGTATTTTAAGGAAAATACATAATTTAAGCAAAGTACATTTTAAGTATGATAAGCGAATGTAAACGGAAATGAACGAGTGAGCGGTGGAAGTGGTAAATCAGTGTAGCCGCGAATAGATGTATATAAATTATGTATTCAGTTAATCGTGTGTTCGCAGGAGTGAGAAGGGAGAAGGATTGGTGGTCTCAACAATACTCTCATGATAAAACATTACATATCGATATTAATTTAATTGATATTCCCTCATTTCGACTAGTGGGGAAATTGTGATTGGCTGTAGGAATTTGTATTCTTTCTGTAATTGGCTGTAGCACCCTTTTTTAATGAAAATTTAACCAAAATAATTTTTTCCGAATTTACTCTGAATTCAGCGTAGTGAAAGTAGAAATGTGTACCATATTAAAAAATTTTGCAAAATGATAAAATATAATACACTTGTAGGTATTTCCTACTTACAATCTATAACATTTTTGTCGAGTGTTCGGCGACTTGGTCCTTTATAGGTGCGGGGAGCCTACAAGCTTAAATAGCCTGTATCACGTTTAATAGCGGAAAGCACTGGCGACTGAACACAGGGTATTGGGATCTAAAGTCAAAGTAGTCACCTTCTTGTGCACCATTCGTGAAACATGTTGATTTTGGAATTATTTACTGTTTTTCAGCATTGAGAACATACATAATCAAAGTTTTCGGAAGATAACTGCATGAAAACCATAAGTGGCAGAAAGTTGAAATTGTTTGGAGTCATTTACAAAGGTTATTTGAAAATTTTCTGAAATTTTGGCTCAAATCGTACATTTATTTCTCGAAATATTGCTAAAATTCTATTCAAATCCTGTGATTTTAATCATGAAAATTCAATAAATTTGAGGTATATAAACGGAATTTTTGCGATGTTTCAAGAAATAAAAGTATGATTTTGACCAAAATTTTAGAGAATCTTTAGATAACCAATGTAGATGTCTCCTAAAAATTTCAGCTCTATCACTTACAGTTTTTGTGCACCTAATTACTTTCGATAACTTTCATTTTGTATGTTTTCAACAGTTAAATTACTGTTCATTATCCCAAAATCGATAGAAATCATCTAAATAATCATACAAAATTTCACGGTGACTATTGGATAAAAACTGCAACCTGTACCAAATTAAATCAAAACGTGTATGTTTAACAATCACTACATAACCGAAATTATTAATGCAAAATTATTTCCGAAATTCTATGCACATGTGGCAAGTTAAAATGTTTTGTTGTTTCTTTCGAAACAATGAATTCATCAGTGTTACCAAGCCGGAACAAGCCAAAGTGGTGCTTTGGGACTTATATAATATTATACATATAATGTGTCCATATGAATTTTAGCTAATGGTGCTAAAAGTTTTTGGCACCATGAGATGAAAAACAAACATACCCCTGACCTTAGGTTTCAGTATCAGATCGATTTTAAGGGGTAGATTTTCTGCCCACTTCACCTACCAACCGCTAAAAAAATACTATCCAACCTCATCTAATCACCCACTTGTCTGAATGGGATTCAAACCTCAGTCATGCAAATTTTGTTATTTGTGAAACTTGTTTCGCTTTGGAAAATATTTTAGCTAAGATTTTTTTTTTTGCTAAATGGAGGGTCCAGACCCACTGGACTCTCCTTATATACGCTCTTGAACTGATTTCTACAATTTTTTTTTACTCTTTAATTTTGAAATCTTCATCAAAGGTTTTATTTAAAATTTTAAAGCTGTAACTGTTGGTAGTTATAACATTTACTATGGCCCAATTTTTGAAACATTGCGAAACTTAAATGCTCTCTAGTGGCCTTGCGTTTCACTTTACAAGAAATGTATATTGGACTTGTTTGGTGCAAAACTTTAAATTTTAACAACCCCTTGGAGAGATAACCCTAGGGGATCATATTAGACTTTTGATATGTTTATTAGGACATCAGTTGAAAGTGATTTGTAAAAAAAAATCTTTGTTGGTAATTGTGTTTATAACTTTGCCTTTTTTTATACTATCGCTTCCTCGGATATAGGTGATATTGCTGCTTCGCTCTAATGACAAATATTATTTTTTGCAACAACCTTCCCAAAAAAATTTTATCAATAAAAATGTTGTTGAAAATGTGTTTAAACAATACTAAAACATTAAATTTTCCTTTAATATACGTTTTCTCATTTGTTTATTTTCAAGTAGCTAAGGATGAGTAAAAACTTTAATGGAATACAGATTCAAGTAAATTTTCTCTTCTGTCTAGCAGTACCAATACCAATGAAAATTTTCTAACCAAAATAGCGGCTAAGGTATTATTGATTGAAAGATAAGTGTTTTTTAGATTCCAAGAAATTTTCTGTTAATTTTCATATTTTGATGTGTAAACATCTTAGAGCTTGGTCTATGGTAGGTGCTAAATGAGAATTAAAATTGTCAGATTTGCGTAACTGTAACTCTTACAATTGTAACTTCCATTTGTGTGTATTACATGATGTTCAGATGTGTGGTTGTGCATGTGAAACACATTGTGCATGCGCACAACTGCACTATTTTTATGTTTACACATGAATTCTTCATGAATATAACCCGTACTCGCCTTTTTTTTTTCATTCATTTATGTAAATGTAGCTAAAGATGATTAAAACATTAAATGAAAAACAAATTCGAAAAAATTTACTCTTTTTGCCATAACTTCCAACCCCAGCTTTCTAGCTTGAATAGTAGCAGAAGAATCATTGAGTGAATGAAAAGAGGTTTCTAGATTCCAAAAACCAGCCAATTTTATATTCTTTAGCGTTTTTATCGTCTGTTTATTTTCAAACAGCTGAAAATAAGAAAATTATATGGAAATTTTATAAATTTTATCTTCTTTCCAACAATATCAACCTGAGCTCTCTAACTCAAATAAAATCTGAGGAATCATTATGTGAAATAAAAGAGGTTTGTTTCAAAGTTGAAAAAATATTGTGTTCAGTTGAAGGGACAATTTTCAAAAAGGCTGGATGAGCATAAATTTCATAATGTTGGATGAAACATAGTGCGTTTACGCAGCTACATCAATGACTTAATAATTATAGCAAGTTCCAAACTGCGCAAGCGCGAAATTTTATTTTTCGACATTGGGGTAAAATCTACTATATAACGTACGAAAACGTCCATTTTTTGGATGAGTACTGCAAAAATAACTATTAAACTTATCCTTTTCTCGAATTAAGGTTCTTGCTGTAGGACATTCTTTATTGAAAATTTGATTTTACATAAACGATTTTTCGTACCTACTGCCTATAACCCCTACTCGTTTCATTCTTATTAGCCAATACACGTCACTCATAATATTTATAACTACTTTAATCACGTTCAAATCACCTATCTCCCTTCCCAAAACACCAGACAAAAGCTTACAATTTACCACAGAAAACGTTACGCATAAAATTATATATATACCTATATATATATATATACCTATATATATACCTATATATATATACACCTATATATACCTATATATATAATTGTATATGTACACGCTCCGGTGATAGCTTATACCTTTCAGTTTGGAAAATTCAGTTAACCCAAACCTCGAGCTGAAAGTGTGGCAGAAAACATTTTCAGCATATAGCCTACATATATACGAGTATAAGTAAGTATATACCTACACACACATTTATAACCCATCTCCATCAAAATTGAATACCCACACGTTTTCGGTTTGAACATTATTCAAATCGTGACAGCTAGCCGTGCTGCAAAAATTTAATCCTCTAACCAAACATATACATGTACGCGATAACAGGAACCTGCGAGTATTTGCTGTTTTAGGAAGCCTTCGGTGTTTACAGTATTGAAAACTAAGCTACAGTCTGTATAGCTGTGCACCATAAAGGTACGTACGCAGTTGACGCAAAGGTAAAAGCTCACCACCACCATTTCCAAATGTATCTCTGGAGGGTTAACTGTGTAAGCTTAAATTGTGTTGCGGCTTTGGGACCAACGTTGATGCTGTAAAGTACAACGAGTGTAGTAAAATGAGCAAGAGAATTAAAGGAAAAGAGCAAAAAAGAGCGAGAGAGAGTGAGTCAGCGAGAGAGACTGAGAGAGGGATAAAATAAAACTAGAGGTGAGGTTAAAAAAAAAAAAAAAAAAAAAGTAAAAAAAGATAGAAAAAAGACATGGAAAATTCGCGTTAGAGAAGAGAAAACTCATCGTAGTACAACAATAAAATGAGAATGAGAGAGAGAGAGAGAGTGAAAGCGAGAGAGGTGGGAAAAAAAAAGAAAAAAAGAGTAAAAATGGATAGTGAACAAGATTATTATGAATGTAGACGTATTAAGTTGACAATATTACAGATTATATTAAGAATAGTGCCTCGGTGTTGTTTTTGCGACAAATAATCATTTCTTTTTTGCTAGAATTGAACGAAACAAATAGGGTATTTAGAAAAATCTCAGTAACTAATTTAGCTCTTTTTTTTTCGATTGGGTTGATTGAAAAATAGCAATTAAGTGAAAATTACGATGAGGCGAATTTCATGGTCGGGGGACCTATATTTTTGATAAAAAAGAGGTTTTCTAAATTCGATTTAAGATTTGTCATTGGGAAAAATTTATTCCCAAAACAGTTTGCTATTTTCTCCATTACTTTCACTCTGGTTACTGAATTTCTACCATACCGACGTGTTTCTGAAAAGAGCACCAAAAATTTCGTCTGATTTATTCCATTGATAGTAAGTACGTATTCTAAGGTAACTCGTGGAATATTATATTAACATGAAAATTTCCGAAACCAAATTTCATTATAGTTTTCTTACTGAATCGCTTTTTAACTTTCGAAAGGTTCTTTTTGAAAAAAGTTATCCTAGTGTCATGTTTCTATAGATTTTTAACCAACTTATAAAAATGATAATGTATTTATGTATGTATACATACATATACATATATATAAAATTATGTTTGTATGTTTGTCCACGAATTTATGGAACACTACTGAACCGATTTTCGTGAACTTCTTTTTCAATGATAGAGGGTAATCCCATAGTTGTCCTTTATTATTTTATTTTTAGAATCGATGAGATAGGTAACTATTTGTTTTAAAGCAAAACGTCCGCTAACGCTAACGTAAGAGAAAACAAAACAACATTAAAAAAAAAAAACTTTTTCATCAAAAAACAGAATCAATTTCAAAAAAATAAAAATGTAAATACTCGCCGCAAAAATAAAAATAATTCTTTTCGAATTTCTCCAGTAGGATCTACTAGAGTTATGATGAAATAAAAAACTATGCGGCTAAGTTCAAAAATTTATTTTAAAAACCAAATTTAAAAATAAAAAATGAAAATGCAAAAGGAGAAAATAACCGCTTTTAAAATTTCTCCAACGAGATTTATAGAAATTTTAATTATTGGAGTTCACGCTCATTACTAAGTTTTGTCATAAAATTTAACGAAATTGACATACATAAGCTTATATTTTCATGATAATGGAAAAGAGCCTCGAATTCAATAATTCCAGTTCCTAGATCTAGTTGCAGAAATTGTAAAACGGTTGTTTTTCTCTTTTTATACCATTTTTATGGTTTTTGATTCTATTTTTGTTCATAATTTAGCATAAAAAACTAAATAAATCGTGTAGAAAACGAGAGAGGTTCCTTTCTTCCAGTCTCATTAGTAGATACATTTCAAAAAAAAAAAAGTAATAGAATCATTTACCTACTTATTAGTTTTTTATTTTTTATTTTTTATATTTACCTACCTCAAGTTCCCAGTTAGAAAGATAACGAAGAAACTGAATAGTTTTTTGCATTGAAAATATACCTTTTGTGATCAGTTTTTTGATCACTCATCAATCATTTGGAGAGTTTTATAAGCAAAAGTTTAAAATAAAACAACTTTGGTCTGAATTTTAATTCAATTTTGAGCCTTTTATAAACACATAATTATCTATGTACTGAATTCCAAAAACGAAAATTCACCTATTTCACTTAAATTTTTGAGAGTGGTTACTTTCAGAAGGCAATGATTCATTGGTGAATCCCCGCTTAACCTATATAGAATCTCCGATTCGAAAAGGTCTTAATTCGATCGCTAGCAAAATTAACACCAAATGAGCTCGGTTAGCGGACCACTCATTTTAAAAGGTTCATGAAAATAGAGAAACATTTATCCGATCAATCAGCTCGTTAACCATCCTGTCAAGAAAGAAACCAATTTCTCAAACCTATTTCACCGTTATGCGTGTTAAATTTTTTTCCAAGGATTCTGTCGACTAGGTTCTTAAATTCGCTAGACCCAAAAAGAGAAAGCATTTCTACACAATGGAATGGGTCAATAGGAACTGCCCGAACTGGTAACAAATGACCTGAAAATGTTCTTCGATAATTATTTGAGTTGTATCGCCAACTTCATGTTTGTCAATGAATTTAATTATGGTAGTTCATACATACTTTTAAAAATACAATATTCTCGTTGTCTTTGCTTCGGAATTTTTTGAATTCTTTATTCCTGACCTATACCTACCCAGATTAATCGAAAGGAGCAATGGCGGAGAACGATAAATTGATTGATAGATAAAAGACACGCGTATAGTTGATGCACCAAATCGTAGTTACATAAACACAATATTTGCTGGAAGCCCAGTTTTGGTGGGGGCATTAATTAACCCTCTCTAAATCCAGTCCTCACCCTATCAAATAAAGTACACTATATTAAGCATTTAGGTACACGATTGAAATAAAGGTTTTTTAATTTGGTATATGAACCGAAAGACTGACACCAAAAGTGTTTTTTGTTGTTGTTCTTCCTGCTTTCCTTAAAAGCCAGCCGACGTTTATTTTTTTTTATTTTTTCCCAAAATCCTGTACGGCTTATAGTTGAAAGAATGTTCGTTTGCACCAGTCTGGTGTGCACTGTTGAAGATAAACAAAACCAAAACTTTATATACTACTAAAGTTCTTTCAGGTGCTTATGGTATCGTTGTAGAATTTCTACGTTCTCACCAAGTGAATGAGAAACAATAAGTCGGCCAAACATCTAAGTAAGTTAGGTAAGTATATATTTTTTTTTAGTGAATTTCGTATGCAGGATGAATATTCAACACCAAATATGACAAGAATTTTGTAAAAGGACAGGGATCGAGATTTACAATGTTAAAATAAATTTTTGATGATGAAAATTGGTAAATTTGACGTTTAGATTCAATTAGGTAGGTAATTATTGAAAATTGTTATGAAAATATATTTCATTTCCACGACTAAAATCTACGATCGTAAAGTTTCAGAAAAAAAAAAAGTCGTCATTTACTTTAGAGTCTCGAAATAACCGGTTCTAGAACAACTTTCAACTTTTTTTTTTTTGTTGAGTTCATAGTTCAAATGAAATGTGTGATGCATCAATGTTTATGATTTTGGATATGAAAACTTCAAATTTGGTATCAAAAATCGAATTAGATCATTTGTAAAGAAGCTTAGAAGATGAAAGTTGAACTTTGGGTGCAAATGAGGTGCGTGCGATTTGTTTTTAAGGTTTAAATGATGCGTGTGGAATAAGAGTACATAATTATCTAGGTTTTCAGTTACGCAGATTTTCAAATTTTATATTTAAATTTTGGTGCAGTAGAGTAGGAAGGAGAAAATAGTGGGGTAGGAGATAGTGAGTTATTTTTTTTAGATGTTATAACTTAATATCGTAAAAACACTCCTGAATAAAACCATCCAAATATCAGTCTATCTTCTTCCAACACCTTATCCTCGATAGAACCTAAATTTTGCAACCTGCCCATCTGAAAACGTAGACTCCTACATCATAGGCATCATTTAAATTTTAAAAAAAATCCCACACCCTTCATTTGCACCCAAAGCTTAACATTCGTATTTTCAACTTTTTTGCGCTTAATCGAATTCGATTTTTGTTATCAACTTCGAAACTTTTGCATTCGAATTCATACAGACTTATCAATACATCACTCCCCTCATTTAAACCAAAATTTCAACAACAAAAAAGCTAATAAAAGCTCAAAGTTAAAAGTTGTTCTAGAACCGGAGTTTTTCACACTATTGTCTAGCATAGGCCCGTTTACCAACACTGTTTAGCTTTACCATACACTCTGTAGTAGATGTTCCCACTATAAGAGGCACGCCCCCTTGAAGGAGCGAAACTTTTTTAAGGGTTGCGCTAGAGTCAATAAAAATTATTAAAATTTAAGCAGTACAGTTAATTATCTTATCTTATAGCGCATATCGGACAATTATTTATTTACTAATGCCTCCCACATCCATAGATGAATTCAGGAGAAGACATATTTTTCCTTCCAAATTTCAAAAAAAGAATGTGCAACTCCGATGTTACGTAAAAATTTATAAAAATCCTGAAAAATTTCAAAGGTAACTATTCCCAAAATTCCGCTCTGGATTCAACACCACCAGCCTCTTGTTGCTGCCGAATATTGGGCAACCCATGAAATTTCAAAAAATCAACGCCCATGACATTATTCCTTAAAGTTTAAGCTATTTACAAATTTACGTTCAAACTACCTAGTCCTAGATCAAAAACAATACCAAATAATAAACTAAAACTTCGAATTTCTGCATTTTTGGTGAAGGTGGGTGTGTTTTGATGCTCCAAGGGGGCCGCGAACTGAAAAAGGTTGGAGTCCTCTGCTCTACAGCTTACAGTTTCAACTGAAATGATCTTATTGTTATTATTTACGTTAACAAAAATTATTGCTATACTTGTACACCTCTCTTTCTTTGTACCTATGCATAAATGGCTCACAGAAGAAGTTTAGCTCGCTGAAGATAGTTAAATAAACCTCTACCTCTGGAAATGTAGCCTCATTTAGAATACCTAAATTTTTCAAACTAATATTCCAAAATTAATTAATTTTAATCAAGGTAAAAAAAAAAAAAAAAAAAGAAGAAAAGGTAAACCTTTTACATCACTCACCATGTGAACGTCTTCATTAGCGTGTATAGTTTATGTTGTTTCGCAAATTTCTTATCCTTCACATTCTTAAGAATCTATTTATTCGATTAATAAAAAGTAAATACTACCCCAAAGATTAATATAATATACTTACTCAAAAAAAGAAAACATAAAAAAAAACAAAAAACAAATAGTTAAAGAACACGGAGGAGAGACAGAAAAAAGTAGAATTGTTTTTAATTGTAATCTGATCCGATGGATAGAGAAGATAAATTTGAGAATTTCGTGGGAATGTGAATTACATTACACAATAAAAAAAGAGAGGAAAAGAAAAAAAAAACGCAACAACTGAAGGGGAAATAAGTAAGACAATCGTATAGTGGGTGTTCTGTTATTACTGCTGTCACCCTTAAGGAAATCCCTAACCTACCCTTCATTTCATTAAAATAAGAAGAAAATAAGAAGAGGAGGAAAAAATAAAATAAAATACACCACCAACCCTTCTTTTTTTTCTTCCTATTTTTCTATTTTTTTTTTTTTTTTCAAACCGCAGAATCACCCATAATGAACAAGAAAGTAAATCCGATTCAAATGTCCCGTGGAGTTTTTCATAAGACTCTCTCAAACAAACAATTACGTGTTAAAGATTCTACATTGTTTGTATATTTTTTAGTTGTAGTTGTTGTTGTTTTTTCGCGCAGTATTCCTATATAGGGTATATATTATTACCTATGTACTGAGGGTTTCGTAAATTCAAAATTATTTAATTCCGCTCTCTTTTCCTTTCATGTCTTCAACAGGTGCTTGTATTTTTACAAATTGAAAAAATACACAAAATTTTGTTCGTTTTCATTTCATAGAACAGTTTACAAGCTTGAAAAAATAAAACATTTTTTTTCATGACTATGTCGGAAAGTCCAGTGAAGACATTGTATAATATTTTTTTCAATTGCCTAAAACTTCTGAAAAAACAATTTCTAAGCTGCTGTTACGATTTAACAGCACAGAAATACTATCCTTTGCAAATGTCAATGATCATGCCCAAATTTTGGGAAGTGGTAAAGGGACCTGGTTCACAAGCCTCTGCAAGAACGGAGCCTCAGCAAATCAAAAATTTCATGAAGTACTATTAATTCGAAAATGTATTTTTTAAACGGTAAAATAAAGTAGAAAAAATTATTTATGGAGTTTTTTTTTTGGGGAGGGGTGAAGGCCGTCGCATATACCTTGTACCGTAGACCATCACAAAGATAAATCTGGGCCAGTCAATGATATCCAAAATATCGTTTGAATGTATTAAATATTTTCAGCTCCCACCATTCCCAAAAAATTATAACTCGCTGTATCCATGGAACTAAATAAAAAATTTATCATCCAAATTTTGTTTCTACGGAAATTATGTTATCTATAATATATAATAAATATGTATATACAAGCATATGACAACATGAGTGAAATATTTTATAATTTCAAATAATTATTTAAGGTAGAAACTTTCGCCATTCCTGGGCCCTGAGATCCTACCAATTTTTCTTCAAACGAAATAAATTAAATATAATTTTATTTACGTTTTTCCAAAAGGTTACCCATTTTTGAATTTCTTTCAGAGGAAAAGATTTCACCAGAATTTAGGAGAGCTTAACCCCTCTTCATGCCTCCCTAAACTTTGCTAGATTATTGTTTGTTTGATGAATCTTGACGTAAATATTGCATGCGTTGAATTAGCAGGTGTAAAGGAGTAGTATAGCCAACTATAGAAGGGAGAGAATTAAAGGGTTAAAACGAGAGAACAAAAAAAAAAAAAAGGTCAAGTCACACTATACGTTCAGACTAACGTCGTATCGTTCACGTTTTTCGAAGACCTGCTGCACCTTTTTTCAGTGCGCGCTTATTCTTTTTTCCTCGATGACGTGGATGTGGGGGGCGAAAGAAAAAGAAAAAGAAGAAAGTAGTAAACTGGAAAAGCGGTCAAGACAGAAAGTGGATGCGGTAGAGTGGCGCTGTTTAAGTACGGTGGTAGCAGTGGTAGTGGCGGCGGTGATGGTGGCAATGGTGGTAGACACGGTGGTGGGGGTGGTGGCTACCGTTGTCGAAAAAGGAAGAAAAAGGGGGTTGCAGTTTAAGGGTTTTAGTTTATGAAGGGATCATCATTTTGTCCAGCCGTTACAACGATTATATTGTCCCTTCGGGGCTTAAAAAGTTCTTTAGATATCCGCCCAGCAAATTTGTATCCTTAAACGACAAAACGCGCGCCACTCGCCGCTACTATGGCTGTTGCTGCGACTGCTGCTGCAGCCGTCACCGCCGCTGTCGCTGTTTCTCTTCTTTTTTTTCTTTTTTTTCTTTTTCCCACCAACTTTCTATATTACAACTTACCAGCTTTCTTTCTCTCGTTCTCTATACACTCGCCTATTGCTCCACGTTTTCTGTCTTTCTCCTTTCACTTCGTGTCTCACATTTCATCTCTTTCTCTCTCTCACTCTCTCTCTGTTTGAAGCTACGAGTATTCCTGTATCGTATACGTAACGGTGTAGCCGTTAGCTTTTAAAACCTGGGTTGTAGAGAAAAGAGTACAAAAAACACAGTAAAAACAAAAACTCTTTTCGTAATTACGGAGCCGAAAGCCGGTTTAGTATCCGATGCTTTAAAAAGGTGTCCCTCGGTTAATTTTCGTACAACAAGCGCGCCCTAAAGTCTGCGTATACTATTAAGAGAGCTGCTATTACGAGACCTGTGGGACCCATTTCATAGCCTTTTTATTAGTCCCCATGGGAAAAACCAGAAGCGAAATCCGTTTTTATACGGTGGACGAAGAAAAGTTTATGTGGTGAAGGAGGTAAGGGGATACATGGGGGATATGATGTGGAATACCGATGCGGGGGGAAGGTTTGGATTGGGTTGGTGGGTTAGGGAGCAGTAACGGTTTGTGTCTTTTGCTCCCCGACGCCACCGAAATACAGCGAAAGAGATAGAGCGAGAGAAAGAGAGCTACGGAGAAGGAAAAAACGTTTATTTTCATTCGTCTAAAACTATACGCGTGTCATTCCACCCCCGACTCCCTTGAGTGTGTTGCGCCCACACTTGTAACGAACAACTTGTATCGAAAATGCAAAGAGTTTTCGTTGCTGTAAGAGGACCTCATGATAGTAGTAGTAACAACAACAACAACAAAAACAACAATAATTCGCCATCAACCAAAAAAATTTGATCGACCTTGGAAAAAGGAAAAGTTCGTCGTAGTTTCGCTTAGATTATCTAAGTTTATTCCCTTTTTTTTTTTTTTTTTTTTTTTTTTTAATAGGATTTGTTACGAGTAGGAGGAAAAATATAACTTTTTTCTTGTATAAATTTGTTTATTTTATTTATTTTTTGGTTTTTTAATGTTGGTTTCTTGGCCTCTATATTGCGATTAAAAAATGAGACATTAAAGGGGTAGAAAGTAGGAAAAAAGTGGAACCGAACAATTCCACTGAGAGAAATCATCATTAGTGCTTAGGAGTTCAGAGTAACATTTTGGAGGGAGTAATTTTCCAAAGTTTTACATAATATTGATAATATTTTGGTCAAAAAGTAAGAAAAATTTTTTGGAGCATAAAGATTCGATTTTACTAGTTTTTTCATTCAAAATTTATTTATTCACGCACTGTAGCTCAATAATAGACATTTATTCTACGGAATTCGAATGAAATTTTCTCCTCCACGAATGGGATGGAGATGAACCTTTAAAATAACAAACTAACAGACTCATTCCACCCGACTTGTACTCGAAATTAATAAATGTATGAAATCTATCTTCAAACCCGTTTTTTCTCATACCTTCAACAAAATTTGTTTTATTGATAAAATTATAACGAATAAAATAGCTCCGTATATACTTAAATATTTAGTGCATAAATTTCCATTAAAACAGTAAATACCTATTAATAATATAGACTATTCACATTTGTACTGTATACCAAACGACTATAAAGTAAGAATAAAAAATTCATCTTTTAGTTTCAACTTCCAATTTCTCGTGACATATTCCGGGTGACTAAAAGGACTAAAGCAATGACATTGTAAGTTTTTAACATGCACTTGCTCAGTCTAGGATGCTGGGTTTGAAAAATTAATGTACATAACGTTTCACATATAAAATTAAAAGCTAAAAATGTTTTTAATGCACTACTTTTTCGATAAAATAAAAATTCATGATTGGGTATATAAATTATACGCAAATAATAATTGTGGGGACTCTCCCGTATGAGGTATTGGGGCTCGGACCCCTCAACGACAGTCACCGCCCCAAAGGGCAGGCAAACAATCTTCCTTGTGACGTTAAACACACAAAATACGTTCGATCATAATTACCTGTACGTACTTGCAGGTAATGTATGAGTACCGAATTGTGACACAATAAGATGATGTCACAATTCGTACACGAATTGGCCAGCCATCTCTTATCTCGATAGGGGATGATGCAACCTGGCCATTCTCACCAACGTACGTATTATCTTACGTACATGTGTTTGTGTGCGTGCAAATAAGCCGTATATAAACCACCCAAACTGGCTCTAAAATCGCCAGTGTTTGCCTTGGTTTTGGCTTACCCGTACTTATGTACAAAGTGGTTGAACACGCTTAAATTCTGTTGAATTTCCTTCTGGTGAGAATATCTCTCACGACAAGGTATTCCACAATAATAATAATAATAATAATAATAATAATAATAATAATACAGTTTTACGATCACCACATTTCCAGGAATGGCAAAAAATGAGCATAAACGTTTTCGTTTTTTGGTCTTTCAGTTTTTTCTCAGCCATGGGCAAAGATTTTTCACCCCTAAAACCCCCTTCTCCATGTCACTAACCTAGACTTTGTGCAAAGCTAGTTAATTTATTATACAAAAAACCGATAAAAATCGCAATAATTTTTCATTTATTTCTATTCTCCTTCCCTTTTGTCTCCTTCTTTTTCAACTTAATCTTCACTGTTTTTTCGAAAATTAATTACTTATTTTTCATCATTGTGGCTTTTCATTTAGATCCAATATCATTATAACTTTGAAACATCCACGGCCACTAGCCAATGCAATTTGAATTTTTATTAATTTTTAAACAATTTCAAACATATACAAAAATTGGCTATTTGATTTCGAATTCCCGCGCGATTAATAGATCGGATCTACACTGAGGCGTTCAATTTCCACTTCTGATTATTTTCAAATGCACCCAATTTGAGATTTAAAAATTTAGCTACGAGTTATTTAAAAAATACTTTGATCATGGGTATGTACGCAGAATAGTTACTCTATCGATATTTGTATCAACTTTTTAGCAAATTTTTTTCATTGTAGGTGTTGTCGTCACTCGGGTTTGAATATTTTTATAGTTCATCCATTTTTTACCCAGTTTGCTTGCAAACGGGGTATTAAAATTGACATCATTGTGAGATTAGGGGCGGGGATCATGAAAATTATCAATTTCATGAGAAAAGAAAACGATTGATACCATTTTTTCATTTTGACCTAATATTATTTTATGTAAATATGTATATATACGTGTGTATGTATGTATGTATGTATGTATGTATGTATGTATGTATGTATGTATGTATTGCTCAAAATATTGGGTTCATGGTTTTGAGAAAACTACCAAACAGATAGGGCTTAAATTTTTACAAAAAATAGCTATTGTATGCACCAGAACTGAAAGAAATTTGGTATTTATAAATTTAGTAGTTTTTGAGAGAACTTGAAATAAAAAATCTCTGGAAAACTGGTTTTTAGCGATAAAACATTGATAGATTGATATTTTTGTTAAAGATATAGAGATTGTGGAACAGTGCAGCAGAATAATTGTGTAATTGAAATAAAGATGTACTTGAAGTAGCATCTTAGAACTGTGTGTAATTGCTGCAAAGATGTAAATCACGTACATAGTATGTAGAGAACAAGATAAACGAGTATGAGCGGAGATGAACAAGCGAGTGGCAGAACAAGGTAACAGTGTAGCTGCGAGTAAAAATGTAAAAGTATTTAGAGCAAGATTGTTGAGTGTTAGCAAGAGTGTAAAGGGAGCAGGATTGGTGGTCCGAACATAATTTGTTAACCTGAAACAAGCAATGAAATATCGATAGCTATTGATACAAATACTTATTATAGAGGTTGTGGGTCGATGCAGCAGAGTAATTGCACAAAAGAAATAAAGATGTACTCAAATTAACGTCTCAGAAGTGTGTGTAATTGCAGCAAGATGTCGAGTCATCACGTCGACATATCACATAATATTATTTCTGTTATAAAGAGTTGGCAACACAAAATACCTTTTGGTAATTTATTTGGTGAAGTTTACAGTTGGCCGATGGTCGAAAATAAATCGGACTCGATCTACTTGTCATTGGTTTTGGATACAAAAGTAATTGATAAACAAACATAAAGGAAGATGAATGAATGAGCAGCGGAATGATGTATCAGTGTAGCCGCAAGTAAAGGTACAAAAGTATTCAAAGTAAGATAGTCGAGTGTTGATGGGTGTGTAAGGGGATGAGGATTGGTGGTCTCAACAAATATCGATTAATATCGATATAAATATAAATTATTATCGATATTATTTTGAAATTTTTTCAAGTAAAAGCTCTCTCTCTTCATCTTCATTTCCATCTCCATCTACGTCTACATCTACATCTACATCTACATCTTCATCTTCATTTCCATCTCCATCTACGTCTACATCTACATCTAAATCTTAATTTCATCTCAATCTCCATCTCTATCTCTATCTCTATGTTCATCTCCATCTCCATCTCTATCTCTATTTATACCTCTATCTCTATGTTCATCTCTATCTCTATTTATACTTCTATCCCTATCTCTGTCTCCATCTGCAAACTGTGCTTCGCTAGAGTTTTGTTTTTCTTTCTCTGGATGAGTGATCGTTACTTTATTGCCTCAAAAAACTCACGCGGTGCTCGTTGCAATTTTTACACCATTTCCGGTATCCAAAACCAATGACAAGTAGATCGAGTCCAATTTTTTTTCGACCATCGCCCAACTGTAAACTGATCGAATAAATTACCGAAAGGTATTTTGTGTCGCCAACTCTTTACAACAGACATAATATTATGTGATATGTCGACGTGATGACTCGACATGTTTTCTCCAAAAAAAAAAAAAAAATAATAAATATTGGACATATACTTGCGTGATCGTATTTTTCATTAAATTAAGCACCCAACCATGCACCATTCTTCTTCAAAATTTTTTTTTTAATGACTAAGTATTTACTTTTTCCGCCTATCCTATCTTTTCGTCAGCCCCGTTTATTTTTCTTTTTTGCTCTGAATACTCGACTCGCGACATTTGAAGTTTAATTTTCACGCTGCTGAATAACATAATTTTGACCACACGAAATGCACTAATATGGATAGCCGCAGCAAACGAGCCTCTTCAAAAATGCTGGACGTACACATACAAATGTGGGTACCTACTATGCGAATTAATGGCAAACGATGTTCTTTGTTGCTTTGTTTGTTTGGACTTCGGATAAAAATGGGTAGGTATCCGAATGGTACACGCCGGAAGACCAACTTCGCATATTTACACTAGATTTTTTTATGTGAAGGCAAAATTCGAATATAATTCTTAGTTCTGGAGATAATATCATAATAGCTTGGAACGATATTTCTGTAAATAACTTAATGGAATGGGTGTGCAGGGACCTTCATAAGTTGGTCCCAGATAATGGGTATATCAGATTAACATGTGCATAATGGACAACTTGAGGTATTTCTTTCGTCAGCACCGAGGCTTCTCCAGTCATGGAGGAAGGAGGTAAAAAGACTCTTTTCTGAGACAGCGAAAACAATAAATATTTCGACAAATATAGAAAGTTTGACTTCGGTATTCTACAACGTTTTTTTATACGTAAGTTAGACTTAAGAACTGATTTCACCTGTATACACACACTGAGAAACCACAGATAAACTGTTGCCTAAGTTTTATTTATGGGTAAGTACGTAAGTATCGTTCTAAAATGCGAGTGTAACACTCGTATTTTAGAACGTTTCTTAACATTAAGTAAGACTTAAGTACTCGATTGACCAGGTTTATCCTTTACTTGTACATGGAAGTCACAGATAAAATATTACTTAAGTAGCGAATCTGTACTTGGGTATCGTTCTAGAAAACGGGTGTAAGACTGAAAGCAAAGGGAACATTGTGTCGTAAAAAGGAACGTAATTTCCTCAGAATCCATTGGGAGACGCACCAGCAGGAGTGGGCAAGATTACGAAAAAAATTACTCGCATCACGGATCCTTTCTAGTTTTTAAAGAAACGATTCGAGTCTGGATCACAAATCACTCTCCAAAGAATGATCCAAATCCGCATCACAGATCATCGGCGAAAAAACAGGAACCGTTCAGATAATTTGCACGGATCCTGTGGATGATTTGAAGACAAAAGTTGCTTCATAAATTTCGAAAAAGTAAATAAATAATTCTCAAGTACGTTCTTTATTTTCCATGTTTTTTGTATTTTTATTTTGGAAAATCTGAAAAAAACGGATCCTGAGAAATAGATTTGAACAGATGCTTCGGATCCTTTCTTAGAAAGTGATTCGAATCACAGATCGTGGATCAATGAAATAAAAATAATTTTAGTTTTGGATTACGGATCATAAAGAGGATCGACGATCCGAATGGTTTAAATCCTGCTTACTCTTTCCACAAGGCATAGAGGAAAATGAAAACTTGAATTTTTTAAATTTATTTTGAAAACCAGCAAAAATATTTGATAGGTATCTACTGAAAATAAAACACTAGCGCAGCATCACTTCGCTAGAAAACCAGCAGTTTGCCAATTCATCCATCATTCAAATTCTCAGAATCATAAAAACCCAAGTAAGATAAATAGAAGTTCTTCAAAAAATAATATTTAAAAATATAATCAATGCGTACACGCGATTACCTAAACTTGTAAAAAAATCCTGGAATACAATTAAAAAAAGAAGGCCCGTTGCTCCTTAATTGCAAAGTTGCTGCTAAATGCAATGCAGAAAAGACGCTTACACGCCCTTGCGCCGTTAATACGAAAATAGATACTTAAAGCAACACAGCCTATTTACTTGAACCCCTTGCGCCGTGAATCCACTCAACTCTATAATCCACATTTCTAATTTTTTTGAAGTTTTTGGTTTCATTCAAATACATTTTTATAAGAAACTACTGAACCAATAAAGGCATCAAGCGTCTGTCTCATCCGCTACTCTACAACAATTGAATATCTTCACAACAATTTCAAATTTAGCGATACATAAATTAATATTATAATTTTATGTTACGTACAAAGTCCGAAGTCATTTTGTACAAAGATGTATTTTTGATCAACTTTGTACAAGAATAGGTGTCCCAAGTTCGGATTGATCACAATACATTATTATTTTTTATTAACGAATTGATTTATTTTATTATTATTATTCACATCTCAGTACTATAAATTGAAGTTTTTTTGTTTTTGTCGCATCATCACCCCCCTCTCACTAGACAGATTTTCACAAAATTTTGACCCCGTATAAACGTTTATTCTTAGATGGTTTCTACCAAGTTCGTTTTTGAAAGCTTTATTCTGTGAGCTGTAATTAAATTCTAAAGTTTCAATTTTGAGGCTGTTCTTTTCAAAGATGGTTCTCAGGTCTATTTAACGATTTTTGTGTCAATGTCAGTTCAAAAAACGGAAATCTGTCATTTGGTTGAAAGTTTTCATCAAGAATTTTAATTCTGGACTTACTTTGTTCGAATGTTAGCTTTCAGTTCTACCTTAGCCTACAGTTTTAGCGTCAATTCTAAGAAGTGAAAACTCAAAACTTCGAAGTTTAAGTGCCGCACTTCACAAAAATAAATAAGCACTATAAAAAAAAAAAAAGAATACCTAGAGTCAAAAGTAAACAAAAAAATTTTTTCATCATCTAACTGTCCTCTTTAAACTAGAAAGAGATGAAAAGACGAAGGCTATCTTCTGCAGGAAATCATTTCGTTCATGTACAACTACTCTTGTATAAAGTTGATCAAAAATACAACTTTATACTAAATATCTGTAAGAAAACTTTTATTTTGACTTGGTATAAAATGCCTTAAGTACACGATTTTAGGATTATACAAAAATAGCTGTAACATCCTAGGATGGTACAATTCTGGACTTGCTACGTAACATATGTTCAAACAAAAAAAAAAAAAAAAATTAGGTCTGTATGGGAAAATCGGTAAATCATTTTCTTTTGCTATAAAATGGATAATTTTTATAATACCGACCCCTAACCTTTTATGAGGTCAGTTAATATACCGCATTTGTAACAAAACTGGGTAAATGTAACTATAACCGTTTTCTTTATAACATGCTATTCCCAGTCAAAGTTGCCCATCATCATAAAGTTGATTTTATTAACATTTTATGGTTTTTTTTTTTTTTAAACGTTATGAAAAAACAAGAACAAGTTTTAGCTGGTTTTCAATGAAACCAAATCTTTTCTAACGCAGAGCTAACTATCCACCTACAGAATTTTGAAATATTCATATACAGAAAGAACTCATTATTCTAGTAGAACATACGGCGCTAAAATTTTAAGACTTTTATAATTTTCGAAAACACACTATTCTAGTAAATTTGGCGCCAGAATTTTAAAACATTCTAAAGAAATAAATTTGATATTGGAATAAATTTTGAAAATCTGCTTTTCCGGTGGATGATGCTGCGCTACGATTTTGACATTCCAATCAAACTTATTTCTCTAGAATTTTTCAACTTTTAATCTCTGCAAAATTTTTCGTTCAACACTATAATATTTTGATCCATATGTTTGAAACCAGTTTTAGTAACCTGCAAGAATATATCAGCATATCAAATGAAGAAGTGGAGAAGAAAAAGAAAGAGATCGAGTTGACAGGTTGTCTTCTGCAGAAGATAAAATGAGTTTGTCAGTTGAAAATGAACGACATATAGGCTACACCAAATCTGAAACACAGGTTCCAGTAAAAGTATTTAAAACTATTTCACGTCGAGGATGTCTTTCTCCTATAGTTTTCCTTTCTGTTATACTTGAAAACGTGTTCGAGGGTTGGGAACAGAAGATTATAAAAAAGAAATTATTCGTACCAGCGGTGGCGGCGACAGCAGCATCAGCAGCAGAAATTATAACAAAAACCGACATTATATATACCGTTGGGATTGTCTTCAACCTTTTTCTTTAAAAACTCTCTCCTTTATCGTTTATTTTGAAAAAAAAAAAAAAGAAAAAAAAGAAGAGTTAACTAAATGTGGGCAAAAGAATGAGATAAATAATGCGTAAAAGTCTGTTCCGTTATTTCGTGTACCCAACCACCCACTGGACAATTCTCTTTCTAGGTGCACGATTAAAAAGGTTCTATCTTCTGGGTGTTGCTAGATAAGTTATTATCTTTTTCTTTTTTTTTTTTTTTTTGCACATGACCTGTTTCTATTTGTTGTTGAATTTAGTCAACTATAAAAATATAATACCGTGGAAAAGAACCATTTAGAGGGGATATAGATGATCGGTTGAAAATACTCAACAGGGTTGACTTTTCATAGAAATAGCAAAAGGTTTGCATTTCTCAGATTAGGTTAAAAATCGTGTAAACTCTTAACAGTTACAAAAAATGAAAGCTATCTTAACTGTGAATTTTTCACAATAACGAGAATCTAAAACAATTATTGCAAATTTAAGTTTATGTGTGCAATTTTTTTGAATTAATTTCTGGTTTCATATTTTCATAATAATTTCAAAAAAAGAAGTCATCAGATTATTGTTAAATTCGATTATAGAGAAGGTAAAGTGGCTGAGGTCACTAGTTCTAGTTATGAAGCAATGGATATAATAATATTATAATTATAGGTAATTAGAAAACAAAGATAAGACAGTATGTCAAACGAATCGAGTGCCAAACTTCAGTGGGAGGTAGTGCTCATTGAGTAGGTACAACAAAAAAGTTATATGAATGCATTTTGCCTATTGTTTGAATTGAAGGGGCTACAAAGTTACAAAATTTGAAAATTATGAATTTCCATGGATCATTTAAAATTTCAAGGTTGAGATTACAGTTTCCAAACAAACCCATTCCTCTCATTCCATTCACGATCTTTGAAAAAAACACATACGTAAAAGAGAAATATTCTACGTTTTATGTATGCTTGTATATAAAGTTGCTCATTCAAAATGTACACTTTAAAACTGTACTTAGGTTATGCAAAAATTATAACTAGGAAATTTGTTTACTATCTGGACTGGGATGGGTAAATTATTTTTCTCTCCAAAGTTAAAAAACAGAGAAACCTGGAACTACCTATACCTCGTGGGAATATGTCAAAAATTCATTTTGTGAATTGATTTACCAATGGCAATGATAGAACCACCATTCCAGGTTCTCTGTTTTTCAAGTTTGAAGAGGAAAATGATTTACCCATCCCAGTTCAGATTGTAAACAAATTTCCTATTAATAATTTTTGCTTCACTTAGGTACAGTTTTATAAAGTACGTGTACATTTTGAATGAGCTTTGAAATTATGCCTAAAAGAATACTGCTATGCAACTTTATGTACACGCATACATCAAACGTAGAATATCTCTCTTTAACGTAGGTATTTTTTTCAAAGATCGTTTTAATGGAATAAGAGGAATGAGTTTGTTTGGAAACTGTAATCTCAACCTTCAAATTACAAATTATGGAAATTTTGAAAAATATTGGAATTTCCGAACTCCTGTAGTTGTTTTAATGTTTCAGATAGCCAATTAAAACATAGGACTTATTTTTGTGTATTTTCAAGGTACCAAACGTTGCCGCCCTTGTAAAAATGATTGGAATAGAATTTTTCTAAAAAACAAGTCTATGGAAATCAAAATTTTCAAATTTTGCAACCTTATAATCCCTTGAATTCAAAGAATAGGTAAAATGTGTCATAATGAGTACTACCTCCCACTAAAGTTTGGTTTTCCTTTCATTTGATATACTGTATAGATTTATCGAATACACTGACCGGACAAACGATTAGGGAATATTTTCTCTTTATAATTTATATTTTCATGAATTATTAAATATTGACGCTTTTTTACAAAAAATTTATAATCCACTAATAAGAAGAACCTATAAATGGGTGTTCACTATTTCTTTTTGTTTCTTAAATAATTGCCAGTGACTGAAAAGTAGAAGGAAATATATTGAAATTTTGTTTCTAACTGAGAGTTCGTTATGCCCAATTTTATATTGTTTCTGATTTACGTACAACTATTAATCTAAGTATTATTTATTTTGCTACTTTTAAAGCATGAACTTCACCAGCCTCGATGTTACGTATCTAGATACCTACCTGGATATACTTAATATCTATCCAACTTAGCAATGAAAACCAAATTTTTCAACTTCCATTTTCTCTTTATTTCCGTTGGCGTTATTTTTCAACAACTTTTTGAAAAACTGATTCAACAAAAATTAGAATTCGAATCACAGTTGGTGAGGGTAGGTACACACTAACACGCTGCGGCAAAAATGTGGCATTGCATCATATAGATGGAGTGATTTTGACACCTTTAAACAAGAAGCGTACGGATAAGGGAACCACGTCAACTCTGCCTCAAGGATTCTTCGGAATCCATTTTTATTCGCCCCAAAAACCAACAATGAACGAATTGTGGTACAACATTTGAGTCTGCCGTAGCACATGGCTTCATGCTGCAAGTAACGTACGAAGGAGTGTGCGAAGTGCTGAAATCTGTTGACCACCCACCCATGATGCACACTATATGTTTTGTAAAATGCGAATGCCACACTTTCAAGGCATGTTCAGAATGCAAAAAGTGATCAATTCCAGCTCTTCATCTTTACCACACGACTCCTGTTCCTTCATTCACTTTTTCACGCCTCCCTTATTGGATGTCACATTTCTATCCCAATCACTGTACACGTCGTCTTCTTAAAAAATCCGGAGGCATTTAATTAGTTTATTAACTTATTATTTTATTATTTAATATTTTTTTATGGAAATTTATCCACTATGATAATGATTTTAACCCACGACCCCTGAGATGAAAAGCAGGTATCATACCAACTATGCTACGAGAGTTAGGTGAATAAGGAGGTACCTAATCAATTCGCTTATATTTTTGTTTTCCGTTATTTTGTTTTCTTTCAATTTACTGAAAATCCTTGAAATTCAATGTCGCAACAATAGTTTTTGTCTATGAAAAAGAGGTTTCATATTTTATTTCCTATATTCATTATAAATTATTTTAACTCACCTTTCCTTCTGTTTCTTACTTTTTCCCTGGGTGTTTTTTCCGATTTTTTATCAGCTCTCTCATTTCATTCTTCCTTTTTTCACGTTTTTACGTCCCCCTTTGGCATTCCTGTCATTTTGTGGGCCTTTCATGACATTAAGGAAAACATGTCGAGTAATATTTTTTGTCTGAAATTTTATTTACCATATTGTTTGTTTGAAATTTTTTTTTTTTAGTCATTATCAGAAAAAGAGTAAATCGCTAAAAAGCTGATGAGGGCACAAACAGTGGGATTTTTAGGTTGGGGGATTTTAAGTATGTTAAAAACGACATATTAAACTACCAAATTCCAAATAAAATCCTTTTCTCCGATTTTATTGAGTGGAAAGATCTAATTCGACTAGCATAATATAGGTACTTCAAGACAAATAAAAATTTATGTTCTGAATGATTAAAAAGTATACCTACTGAAAGTGTGACATTAGCAAATTTTCTATAAAATTGTGGTTTGGCCGTGCAAACCAAGAGAACTTATCACGAAAAACAAAAAAGGCTCTTTACAGTTTTACCTTACCTCGTTCAGCAAGGGTGCTAGGAGTTTCCAAAGTTGTACCAAAAAAATCTGTGATAGTTATATTAACTGTATACGTACGTATATAGATACGTATTAGCCTAATTCTTCAAAATCATTTGTAATGTTGATCAAGATGGAGTAAAAGTAAAAAGTATTTGTGGGTCTACATAAAGTATTTATAATTTTAAAATAAATTTATTCGTGTCATACTTAACGAAGCTTTCCCAAAGAAAATATTGTAAATGCCATTGTGAATGATTTTACATTTTTCAGTGAAATCAGCACCACGTACAAGCAGCAATTCAACAACAAAATAATAATTGTGCTGTGAATATTTTTTGATGTGTAAACATCTTAATGCTCGTTGTGTACAGTAGCAGCTAAATGAGAACTACAATATTGTCGGATTCGCATAACTGTAACACTTAAAACTGTAACTCTCATTTGTGTGTGTTATATGACGTGTAAATGCGTGGTTGTCTGCGTGTGCAACGTGTTGCGTATGCCCACAACCACACTATTTTTTGTTTACACATCAATCTCTCATGAGTATGCCTCAGCGGAACTCGTACCTTTTTTTCACTTCAAATGTGGTAAGAAAATGGCATTTGCGTATCTACCATCCAGAATTTCACTGATAATCGTCCAAATGCCATCGCTCATGATAAAAAATGTATTTTTTAATACTTTTATTTTGATTATCAAGTCGTAGGCGAGGTTATTCTTATGTTTTTAGATGAATTCTAATTTTAAAGGTTTTCCACAACAATTAATCACCGTGTTAAAGTACTAAATAGTAAAAATTTGTTCTTAATTTTCAATTATTTTCATTAAAATGAAAATTTTTGTTTCAGAAAATTATTGTAGGAATATTCAACTACGATGTTCTACATCAATTACACTCTATAATACTCCGTGTAATCCACGAACTCAAAAGGTATTCAGAAAAAAATCCCCCTAAAAAATTTTAAAAATGACACTTGGACTATTTTTGTACGAAAGGCTTCTTTTAGTATCAGCCTGCCTTACTCTTAAGGTGCACTATAATTGTTAAAATTCGGGAGGCGGGGCTTTGTTGGAAATAATTTGTACCTAAAGTTTCGTTAAAAATAATTTCATTTCATCGAGGATTCGCTGTAGGAATAAGAACTAGCCATTTTTTAGTTTTTTATTTTTTAAATTTAAAAAATTTCATCTGAATAAGTTTACTTGTTGGAGAGAAAAAGTATACTGAAATGTAAACGATGCATTTTACTTCTTCTCTGCAGATGTACGTAAGATGCACAGCAAAAAAACACACGTATTAACTGTAAATGTAGACCTACATCTGTACATGTAACAAATTCGTTTGAGTTGTAAAGTTATCTCGACATGTAAAAAAAATCATTCGAATTTCGAGGCGAAATTAAGACATTTTCGAGGTCAAAAATTCACCAACTCTCGATTTGTTAGAAAATACGAACGTTCGAATATTACGTCACGTTGTTATACAGCAGCCATTTTCACAAAATTTTATTATATCTCATCGTATTTTTACGCTATAAATCGAGAACATTAAAAATTTCGCCAGTAGTCTAAGCATAGAAATTTCCAGGCTCTATACGCTGAGCCATCCGACAACGCGTAATATGTACAATCACCAAAAATTCGTCAACTTCTTCCTCAACTCAAAAAATAAACATATCTATTTCACCAAACTGTGTACATAAACACAGCATAATAATATCGTCGCGATGCCACCGCACCATTTTAATCTTTCCCATTTGTAGCTTTTTTTTCTTCGTTACCATAACACTGAATATTTAGTGCAGACTTATACATAAGCATAATATGTATATGTATACACCCATCATCGAAACTAATCATTTTCTAAGATTGCACCATATCATTTTTAAGAGTGCTAGAGGTTTTTTCTTCATCTTCTTTTTCTTTTGGTTCCTCTTTCGATATTGAAGCACATAATTGAGGCTGCTGCAAATGCGATAAAGATTTTTTTTTTTTTTTGGAAAAAAAGAAAAAGAAATGTGTAAAAAAAAAAACTTAAATAAAATAAAATAAGCGAAACGTTGATATGCTACTCGATGCGAAAAAGTAAGTGAAAATTGGCAAACAAGAGACGACTTTTCACGAAAATATGTAACAACAATTCAAAATTACATCCTTTTTTGCTTCTTTTTCTCCATTTTGGAGCACTAACACTGTACTGTGTACGGTACACTGTGTATATATGTATACGAAATCGTACCCCACAGGCAGGGGTGGGGGTCTGAATTTCGCATGTCGGGACGTAATTTTGCGGCGCCGAGACGCCAGTTTCGCCTATTATTGCTGGGATACGACTCAATTGTTTGCGACTCAAAACGACTCACCGAGGGCCCATTTACAAGCGTTCGAAATACTCCCGAAGTGGTACCACTGTTTCTTTAACGTTCTCTTGGCATTTAAATTTTTTTTTCCTTCTTACCCTCTTTCTTTAACTTTCTCCTTATCTCTCTCTTTCACTTTTTCTCTCTTTCTCTCATCTTCATTTTAACCCCTAGTTTTGCTTCTTTATGTTTACTATTGTTTTTTTTTTGGCACACTTAATGGCAACACTGTTCGAAGAAAACACATCGTTTAGGTAATAATAGAAAAACGTTTATTCGAAAAAATAGTTCGTTATCTACCTATTCTTTTCCTCTTGTTTTTTCTCATGGTAGCCATCATTTTGAATTGGGTTATCCTAGAAGGTTAAAGGATTAAGGGATGAAGACGTGTTAATAGATGCCAAAAACCTCTGATCTCCAATCTAAGATACTCATTCCGTCAGTATTTTATGAAAATTTTTAATAATTATATAGACATATATAGATTCGTGCTATGGAATGTCAGCAACTATAACTTATCACCAAGATATGGTTATCTACAATAATTTTGATTTTTATAGTGCCAAAAACAAAGACAGAAAAGAAACCCAAGGTTTATCACATGAATTACTTTTTTAAATATGAGTACTAATATTTTGTAACGGGAACTATTTTCAGCTTTCAAAAATCAGAAGTAACAAATGAATGTAATGAAAAAATTACGTTGGTACCTATTTCAAATACTCTTCCCACTGCCATGCAGCTATTAAAAAATCTTCCGACAATAAAATAAATCTTTTTCTGAGTAGGTAATGAAGACGTTCCACTTATTTTTTCCAGCAACTTAAGTCAATCCACGAGGCTAGTACTGATAGGCAACCTTAAATTAAAATTAAACGTAAAGTTGATCTTGATTAAATTAAAAAAATTTACCATGAATTTGACCAGCGGTGTAGCAAATCATAGGATATGGGTATTCAACCCCTCCTTGAGCCAACAAAAATTCGTATCTCCTCCCTCTAATTTCAAACAAACGATCATTCGCAAATAATGACCCCTCCAAAAAATATAATTTTTGCTACGTCACTGAATTTAACTTTTGTTATCATTTTCTTGATACTGTAACGTATTGTGGGGACCATGTCCTCCCTTCTTTCGGGGCTCGGCCCCAGTCGACAGACCGCGGACTTGGTCCATCACCAAGTCCGCATAATAAAGTCTACGGACGTTAAATAAATTAGGCGCTCGTAGCACTTAGGCTAAACAGACGAAATTCGTTCTCTGTTTAGCCAACGTGTTACAAACGTAGCCTAGCGCGAACGTGCATACGAATATGCACGTGCCGCGGTCTAGGCTAAACACGAAACGCGCGCCTATCTCCCAATACTCGTGGATGACGTGCGTGTTTAGCCTAGCTTATACACCGGCGATGTCTTTCGTTAGTCGCCGGTTCAGGAAAGTTGTAAAAGGTTGGCTGCCTTACCAAATTGGTAACATCCAAACACGCAAGTCCAAATCAATTCGCCTGTGGGTTTTAGAGGTGAACCCACACGTATATTTTCGTCTATTTTTTAAATAGCACGAACATATTCGTTCACACAATCTCAATACCAAAAAATATAGGTGTTCATCAATAATCAAAATCCTACAGCTCTTTATAAACAACCACTAAATTACCCGTATTTAATTCTATGAATATAGATATAATGTCTTCATATTCATGACCTCATTTTGCCTGTTCCTCATCGCGAGTCAGCACATCCCTATAATAACAAGTCCCTACCTCACTTAGCCTATCCTTCACATACACTTACATACCTCAAACGGTTATATAAACCCTCAATTTGAAGGTATTGTTACGCAGTGCTACCAGTTAGCTTTTTAATAGACAGTCTTTGTCTAACGGGTTTAATCCCAAATATTCATCCTAGTTTATAGTGTTTGAAACATTATTTAATGTATTTGTGTCGTACAAATTATTATTTTTGTCGGTACATTATTTAATTGTTCAATCACTAGTTGGTAACACTGTATCATCATTCTCCAGTTCCTATTCAGTTGCATCGTCTATCTGTTCAGTTTGTGAGTTGTGTCCGTACATGTGATTATCTCTCTCTCAATTAAATTCTTTTATTAGTGCGGTACTTGTGTTTTTCTCTTTTAATTATTCTCCGGTGTTAAATTAATTGTTCGTCTACCTCATACTTCAACGGACTCCAAGCACCCAGAGTCCAACATGGTGGAGGCGCCGGGTACCTCGCAAAAAATGAAGTCAACAGTTCCAGAGGTAAAAACGTGATGGTACTCGAATTCTGTAAGTATGGTGTAGGCGCGAAAAAGAAGATGGGTATGTTAAATTTATTTTATTTATTAATGGTGTTTGTGTGATAATTAAATGGTGATGTGATAGTTAAGTAAATGGCGTGATAAAAGGCTGTCGACAGCAAGGTATGAGGTGCATAATATTTCTATGGTGTGGTGTGTAATTTTATTGTCTGGCGTGTAAGTTGTTCATTGTGTGGCGTGAAATTTTGATTGTATGATGCGTAATTTTTAATTCTGTGGTGCGTAATTTTTAATTGGTGATATGTGGTGTAAATTTTTATTAAATGACAGGTGACGAAATAACAGGCGTAAATCAGAAAGTGTACACTGTAATTGATTGATCTTTTATTATTTGATATTTAAATGGAGAAATTTCTAGGTGAATGGAGATGAACGGAGATGGCGTAAAGTCTAGTCATTTTATTTATTTAAGTCATCAGTCTTTGTCTGAAACGGGGAAAATGAAGATGTAATGGCGATCTTTTTAATTTGGAGAATAATAAAAAAAACAGGTGTATAACAATGGTTAAAGGGTGAGATGACGTATATGTATTTATTAGAAGAGGTGAGCGGAGAATTGGCAGTAAATCAGTGTAAAAACCTTTCCGCTAAAATGGCGATTATTGTTGTCTCACTCTATTAAAAGTAACCAAATGGAAAAGAAGGAAGGTTGAAAAAGTAGAACAAAAAACATATATATATAATTGTGCAGCGTGATACTGGTTGTCATCAGTATACACACACACACACAATTATAAAAGACGGAGAAACCTATTATTGTAGTGGTGCAAAACGAATAGTCGGCGGACGGTGAAACATATGTGTATTTTATTTTAGTTGTGTGTTAGTATTGGTGAGGCAGTCGACGGAGAAGACAGAAACGTAATAGTAGATGGTGACAAGGCGAATAGTATAGATAGGAGAATGGGGAATTATACGTACACAAACACACACAAATATATAAAGGAGTTTATCTGGTGAAACATATATTGTGTGTCAATGAATAAGTTAGTTCCGTTCATTGTTGGATATAGGAAAAATGCATGAACGTAATAATGTGGGAATTTTTATTGCCCCTTGATGAATAAATATATATATAGTAAATGGCGTATGAGTAATTATGGGAAACGGAGTAAAAATTAAATAAAAGAAATGGAGATGGCCAATCAGAAGGTAGGGTTTTGATCGAACTATTTTCTCAATGATTTTTTATTGGTGATCTATTGTTTGGAAGTAATTGTTGACACACATATTGCTATATTTGGGATTGCTCATTTCCAGGCTCATATTATTACGCATTTAGTCATTCACTGTCAGTTCTTGGTTTGGCAAACATCGTATATTGTTCAGTCGGAATTAGTGCATATTTTATTAGTGTTAATGAGCTTTAGTGCAAAAATTTTCAAACTTTTTCTCACTTCCGTATTTTATTTTGAATTTTGTTCTCGTCTTTTCTGTTCATTCATAATTATTTCGTGTATTTTATTAATAGTTTCGTATTCTTTTTCATATTTTTCTTGTTGGCAAAATATTTCGTCGTCAATTTTAGAAGAATTTATATCGGATTTAGGTAGTATCAAGCAGATTGGTGAGTCAGTAAATAGTTTTTCTTACTTTCTTTGGAATTTTGTCATGATAGACAATGATGTTTTTAAGGTTTGGTTCAGTTTTATTAATTATTATTTGAGCAAATAGTTTCGATCACGACTTCCGCTTTAATATCGATACGTATAATTATATAAGAGGAAATTTAAAAAGGATTAAAGAAAAAGGAATAAATAAAAAGACTGGTGAAAAAGGATAATATAAATAATAATGGAGTGAACGGAGAATAATCTTACGAATATTTGTGCATAACTAAATATATATATATATGAATAATTTAATAATATTTTTTTTGAAGGGGCGTAATAATATTTTTATGTACCTTAATGGGAAGCGATATATGTGATTTTTCTAAAACTCGAGTATAAATTAAATATCGATAGTTAGGGGACCGTCGTTATTGAAATTATTGATTCAGTTTTATCTGATTTAATTGGTTGCTCTTTTATGACGGAGAAAAATGGTGATGCGTAATTTGGTCTCCCCGAGAAAATTGATAAAAGGCGAAACGGCGAAACGGAGAATATAATTATTTATTTATTTATTTTTTATATTTATGTAATGGTACGGATCGAGTACTGAAATACCATTACGGCTCATATAAACGGAGTAGTGTGAAGGATATTGAATATTTTTTTTGGTGAATTTAAATATATACTAGAAGGAAAGTCTTTTTAAGTACTCGATCCACACGATCTTTGGTTGTGGGTTGGCTGTATGGAAGGATGTTGCGTTTGCGGATGGAAGTACAGTCAACTAACTGCCTTTGGAGGGTACATGTGTGTTCCATGTATCTAAAGAAGGTGGTTTTTTGGGCTGTGAGTGGCGAAGTTTGTGACCCACAGTTCAGAAGCATAAGTCGTGCTCCTTTTTCTGTTAATAATTGACCTGGCGTTGATTCACCCTACTAGAGCCTACCGGTTTTATTATTTCTTTAGAACCAAACCTTATCACAATATTATATATTTCTATTTATTTTCCATATATTTTCCTTTCCTTTATCAAATATTTTGTTACAATGAGCTTAAACATTTATATATTTTACCTAGTAAAATGGCAAATGGTAGAAAGCCTAAAACTAAATCCGGGGAAAAATTGGGCACGCAAAGCCACAACCAAAGCGGTGGTCAAAATTCAAGCAACCGTAATGTTCACGAAAATAATAATAGCAAATCTGATTGTGATGAACCCTACATCTCTGAGAATGATATCAAAAATATATCGATAAGTGAGGATATGGAGGTTGATGTAGAGGTGGACTTAGAAACTGAAAAACGTCTTTTAGATAATAAAAATAAAGGAACCACGGGTGAGATCTTACGATTCTTTCGAGGTCGCAATATATATATATAAATTTTTCACAAATAATTTACTAAACAGAGGGAGTAATAATGTGATGTCATATTAATTAATGCGGTATCATGTATAATTATTCCTTCTAGTTAAAACAAAGGCGCAATTGAAAGAGGCACCAGTGCGTAGACCAAAAGCTTCCGCCGCAAATAAATGGGAGACTCCTCGGAAGAAGCTTGATCAGTCTGTTAAGGCCAAGACCACAGTATCTAAAATTATTCCTAAACCTATCGCAAAACCAATACCTACTTCCCAATATAAAATCCCAAAAATTTCTAAGCATATGGTGAGCAAGGCAACCCAACAGGCGCTGGCTGCCAAACCTACAAATGAGGAAGACATTCAGTCTACCTCAAAAGAGGTGAATGTTAGGAGTATTGCCATGGAACTTGCAAAGGTGTTTCAGCAATCCATGAGACAAGAACAGGCGAGGGAAGCGAGGTTGAGGAATCCTGTTTTAATTCAGGAAATGCAAGACAGGATAGTGTTTTTAGAGAATACATTGGCAGAAATTACTGAGTCGGTGAGTTATCCTGACCCTAATTTAACTAATCCTGGTGAAAATATTAATATAAATATTAATAATAATAATTTAGGTGAATTAATAAACGGCGAGAATAATGATACTAATATTAACATTTCTAAGAATAATAATGAAAATGGAGCTAATAAAAATAATAATGATAAAAATTAACAGGAGGATGATAGTTGTAGGACTCTTTTGAAAATCTTAATTGATGCTCTTAAGAGTAAATCGAGTGGCGAAAGTGAAAAGAAAACGGAGATGTTATTTAATAAGGACAATACAAAAAATGAATATAAACTTACTCGAAATATTCGATATGATTTATGGTTTGATTACCTGAAATCAGAACTGATTTCCAAGGATTTATTTAATTTAATAGAAAATAGAACAAATGATGAAAATAGATATACTGAACAGGAGAAAGAAATTAGGTCAAATTTAATTAGGGATATAATCATAAATCATATCAATGACAACTATCATAAATTAATCGTCAACGTTAAGGATCCGATAGAAATTTTAAAAGTTTTAAAAGAGTTTAAGCGATGTGAGATGCATAGGGCGTCAGAAGCACTTCGCAAAGAATTAGCTCTTTTAAAATATAATCCTTCTAGGGAAAAGCCTTATCAGTTTTTCCGTTTTGACGAATTAATTAAATCTTATGAAAATAATGAGGATAATGATGAATTAACGGAGAAAGAAAAACGGAGTTATTTTTATATGGCGGTGGCTAAAAGTTCTAATATGATAGAAACTATAAATTTTATTTCCAAACGAACTAATAATGTAGGCCTATCCTTTGAAGAACTTAAATGTTTAATCCTACAGGCCGAGGCGAATAGACAAGTGAAAAGGCAAAACGAAGGTTCGAATAGGGGCTTGGCAGGACCAACAAGAGGCAATGTCGTTTTTACTAGACGATCACATGCGCAAACTGGTGTTATAAACAACAGTAGAATAAGTCCAGGTGCTAGATGTTTCAATTGCCAGGGTTATGGTCATTTGAGCAACACTTGTTCTAATCGAACAGTTGAAGGCCAAATGTGCTTCAACTGTGGAATTGTTACATCAATGCATAGTGCCACTTCGTGTCCTAAGTTAGGGAAGATGAGACCTGTTATAGTCTCACGAAATGATAGGTACAGGCGCACATTTTATAATAGTCGTAGGCCAAATAGATACATGTCTTATCGAGGGCATAGCTCGTATTGTGGTATTGCACCACCTAGAGGCGGATTTTTCAATCCACAACCTAAACTATCGACTGGAGGAGTAGCTAAACCTTTTAGAGGAACACCCTCAAACAGGTGTGGAAGGGGTGGCAAAAGTAAAATGGTGGATAGAAAGGTGAAGGACACTAAAATTACTGATGATCAAACGGCGGCTAAATATGCGTTTGTCGAAGTTAACAATTTTAAGGCTGAACAGGTGAAAAATGACTCGACTTTAGATAATATTGAAGTGGATGTTCAATTTGACATTTCTCAATCGTCTGGTATTTCGCAACATACGTATGTGACCTCTGATTGGGAGGAATGCCTCAATATTCCTTTGCCTCCTAGCCCCTCACCTTATTTGACCATTCAAAACTTGGAGCAATCTTCAGCTTTGATGGTCACTTCTGAGGAGAAGACCTGTTGGATCTGGATGACGCTGATAATTCGACGTCGTCTCAGAATAATACTTCAGGTAAACCTGTGTATAAAGTATCATTTTTGTCAGATAGTGGGGCAACTCAACACATTATTTCCAATCCTGTCCCACTTGTTAATAAAAAACCCCATAATGAAAAAGTGCTTAGTGCCCATGTAGACTCGACGTTGTCCTGTGAGTTAACTGGTGATTTACTTACTTAAGATTTACTTGGTAATAAAGTTAGATTTAATAATGTTAGGTGTTGCCCTCAGTTATCTGAAAATTTGTTTTCGGTATGAAAATTGGTAGATCTAGGTTTTACTGTAATTTTAAATAATCAAAACATTCGAGTAGTAAACGGTGATCAGACGGTGACCTATTTTTCTGGAGAATATAAAAAACCATTTTGGCATATGGAACTGGTGACTGATCTTACTAATGATAATGTAGATTATGATGACGAGACACGAGTGTTATCTCATCATTTACATTTAAATTCTGCTCATGTTACTGACGTCGTACCCACAAATAATTTGGAGGGAGAAGAGGAAGAAACAGGTGAAAATATAGGTAACGGAGAAAGAGAGAATTGTTCGCTGGTACAAACGTCAGATAACATTAATAGAATACATATAGGTAATAATAACAGTAAAACCGAACAAAATAAAACGGAGAATAATAATAATAATAATAATAATAATAATAATAATAATAATGATGATGATGATAATAATAAAGATGATAATGATAATTTAGAAAAGTCCAAAATGGAGGGAGTAAATGATAATAATAAAGGCGAAAGCATGATTGACAATGAAAACCCGGAGAATGATCGAAAGGTAATTAATGTTGAGGAAATTCCCAAACCTATGATATTAGACATTACCGGAGTGAATAAGTCTATACCCTTAGAACTGCACTGGCACTACAAGTTAGGCCATGTGTCAGAAAAATATTTAAAGAAATTGGCGCAAACTAAACCGGAGTTAAATTTTAGGGAATAATAAAAGATTGTGAAATATGTGCAGTCTCTAACCTCGGAGATGAAAAAGTTAGGCTTAAATAGTGATGTAAAAGACCCACGTTTATTTACTTGGAAAAACGGAGATAAATTTATAATCCTTCTAGCCTATGTAAACGATATTCTCATAGCTGGAAATTGTTCAAGTTCGATTGAACAATTAAAGGAAAAATTTAGGAAAATATTTAAGTTTTCTGATATGGGAACTCCCCAGGATTACTTAAGTATTGAAATTAGTAGAAACAGGAGTCAAAATAAAATGGAGTTAAAACAAACACGATTTATTAATAAATTATTAAGGAGATTTAAAATGGAGGATTGTAAACCTTGTAAAACGCCTATGGTAACCAGGCAAGTAAAAAGGAGGAATGAGAATAATTTCGAACCTAAAAACTTAAATAAAACAGGAGAGAAATATCCATTTAGAGAAGCAGTCGGTTGCTTGTTATATTTAACCGGTGGAACAAGACCCGATATAGCTTTAGCTGTTAACCTAATGAGTAGGTGTCAAGGTAATCCAACTGAAGAGAATATACAGGAGTTAAAAAGAATCTTCAGATACCTAAAATATATTGAAAATCTAGGTCTAACTTATAATGGAAAACGCGATAATATTTTAGGATATTCTGATGCTAGCTGGGGTGATTGTCCTGAAACAGGAGCATCTACAGCAGGACATTTAATTAAATTATTTGGTGACACAATAATGTGGAAATGTTATAAACAACGGAGAGTAGCAACTTCTACGTGTGCAGCGGAGTATGTAGCAATGAGTGAGTTAACCAAAGAGTTAGCTAATCAAGCCGAAATAACGGAGAAAATTATAGGTATCTCATTTCTACCTGCACAAATTTATTGTGACAGTCAATTGGCAATAGACGGAGCTCAGATGGTAGTAGCACCAGGTTTAAAGTACTTGCATACACAATATCATTATGTACGTGAAAGTCAACAACTTGGTGAAATTGTTTTGGTAAAAATTTCTTCAGAAGAACAGGAGGCTGATATTTTTACTAAACCGCTACCTATTGGAAGTTTTGAAAAATTTACTAGATTAATATTAAACTGTAAGGACAACATCTATCATTCCATAATGGAGAAATAAATAACATACATCATAACTAACAAATTAAATAAAACACATATACATATACTCACACATATTTTCTTAGATAGTAATACCTAGTATATTGTTTCAGATTAAAAACAATACGAAAACGGCGATCTCTAGAGTGATCCAGAACCCCTGATTATTATTATTCTTAAGATTTATTATGATTTTTATTATGTCTTTTCCTGTGATGTCGTATATATTTTCTTTTGTCTAATTTCATGTTCCTAATTATGTCATTTGTGAGTTCTATATATTATATTTTTTTATTCTTTCTTACATTTGTTGAGCTCACTAACCTACAATAACTTTACTTATAACACAAACGGAGAATATAATAAATTTTAGGAAGAATATAATGGAGTACTAAACATATACATATTTATACATCTTAAACAATATTTCATTAAGAAGTCTTATGGTGGCTTAAGGCAATTTAATGAAATGTTCATGATATTTTCTATACTCTTTTGGATATACCTTTTTTAATAAATATAAATAAAATCGTAGAGGTTTTTCATCTACTCCTGTAGATTTTCCTCTACACAACTGGTGTACCAAAAGGTTTTTAGTTTATCCTTTTTACATAAATATACAATAAATTCATAGATAAAAAGGATAAACCTTTTCCTCTTAATTTTCTTTAAATATATCTTTATATATATACATATAATTCTTTCGGCGAAAGAGGTTTTTATTTATGTAATATAAAGTTTTCCTCTTTAACTAATATTAATTGTATAACAATTTTATTGTTATTTGATTTTGAATTTTTGTATTTTTGATCTAGAAGGAGTTTTTCATGAAAAATGTTTTCTCCTATTTTTCTTTTATCGCACTATGTACTTTTTAATCACTATACATTGTTCAATCACCATATCTTATATATCATATAATACGCATTTCATATGTATTTCATATTTTCAACGTCGTAATTGAACAAGGAGGGAGTGTCGGTACATTATTTAATTGTTCAATCACTAGTTGGTAACACTGTATCGTCATTCTCCAGTTCCTATTCAGTTGCGTCGTCTATCTATTCAGTTTGTGAGTTGTGTCCGTACATGTGATTATCTCTCTTTCAATTAAATTCTTTTATTAGTGCGGTACTTGTGTTTTTCTCTTTTAATTATTCTCCGGTGTTAAATTAATTGTTCGTCTACCTCATACTTCAACGGACTCCAAGCCCCCAGAGTCCAACAATTTTATTAAAAGTGTTAAATCAATCTTGTGTTTAAAATATTATTAAAGTCTCTCACATACGTTACCACCCACAATAGACGTGGATGATAAATTAATTATTTAAATTATTATAGAGATATTAATGCTTTTCCAGTATTAAATATCTCGTGTATGATGTAACACTGAAAGTGGTTACCTCCTCTTTTGGCAGTTACAGATACTTTTTTCTTCTTTTTGCAAAGCCCTTAATGACTATACGGTTCAATGAGAACTAACATTTATTATATCTAAGTACCACTATGGTTATAGCTCAAATAAATACTTGGTATTTGAAGAAAAAAGTCTAATTTAAGCAGTGGGGTGTCCAGGATTTTCCAAAGACGGGTCCAAATCCTAATTTCAATTTTTTTGTCTCTCCGAAATCATCGTCTATGGAGATATTTCTCTCTCCCCCCTCCATAATACAAAAATTCACTATCTACAGGATTATTTCTCTGCTTCCCCAAACAATTTTTTTAATAAGTTATGTCTACTTAAAAAAAAAAATAAAAAAAAATTAAAAAAAATAAAAAAAAAAACAAACAGTAGCATTACAAAAATTTTTATTCTATGAAATTTCAGGCATTCATGTGAGTGACTTTCATTTCAAGATTTTTGATGGTGATCTTTGTTCATGCTAAGAAGTGCGTGGCGTCATAAGCCATATCCATACTTGTTTGCTTAAAACCCAATGTTTGTTTACTCCACAAAATGAGGATTATCATTGTATAACAATGTACATCGATACGTTTTCCTCTCACCCCAACCAACCACAATATCTCCAGGTGATTCTGATACCACGCACTTTTTTGCATGAATGAAGTATGTATATAACCAAACTTCTTTTACATATATTCAGCAACCTAGTCCTATACAAGTGTGGGAAGCCAACCTGCTTAAAAGCCTAGTTATAGATGTAGCAGTAGGCACTGGAAACTAAATCCAAGTTGGTGGCGACTATAAGTCTGCCACAAAATGCACATCATCGGCGAGTACCTAAATACATAGGCACCTACTTGCCTTCCCTAACTTCGCTCTACATTACATGTAGGTGATGCATCGTCTGTGTGACTATTCAGTGTGCAAGGCACTTAAGTATTGCTGTGAAAATGGTCCGCAACCAGTCTGTCAACAAATGGGGAAAGCCCATACGAAGTGGGAAAGATAAATTCCCCACACACTAAGTGTGTTCGATCGCCTGATTATCTGTATAGATTCTGTACAGGTATGGTGAAATTTACAGAAAAATTACATAAAATCGTTTGGACAAGTGCAGATTCGTTTGAGCCTACCTTTAAAAATTTTAGATCTCCCAATTTCACTGTAATATTACAGTTGGTTGAAAGGAAATGGAATTTTACAAATTCGTTGGACTTGTTGTTTGTTTGGTAGTCTGGTTGCTCTTATCAGTTTCTTTTCTAACTTGTAGCTGAATTTGCTTTATTTTTAGTATCGGGGTATCGGATTTTTATTTGTTCAGTCATCAGTGATTTTGTCATTTTTATTTTTTATTTTTCTTTGCTTCTTTTGAACTTATTAATAACTCGATGCGAGGGGTGAAAGTTTGATGAAAAATCAACAATAAAAATTCGCTTAAAATAATTGCAGTTTGTGGAAAATGATGATAATACTGAAACTTTTACATTTTTGAAAAGAATCTACCCAAATTGATAAAAAAATAAACCAATGACTGTAAAATTACAGATTCTTGTTCGACCTTTATATTTACAGTGAGCCTGTAGGTGTGTAAAAAATACAGAATCGAGAATCTGTAACTTGTAAAAAAGAAAAACAGATTCGCTCAAACACACCTACTATTTTTCCACATTTCCTACTATGTTCTTAGATTTCTTCTGACAATTTAATTTTCACAGCAAATTTCCAAATTTTGATGCAAAAACTATCAAAAATTTCTCAACTTAGTCTCAAATTTTAATTCCCCTTGCACCTGACGGAATAGGTTAACTCCAGAATACAATGCACAGCCTTTAGATGGATAGTAAGCTGAATTACTTATTTCGCATAATGCCTAAATTTATTAACATTTTTTTTGAGTTATTTAAAATTAAATTATTAAAAAAATGATTCACAGTTGATATGAGATACCTGTGTTTAGGAAGGCGTTTAGAACCGTTCTTGTATTGCTCTCAAAATGTACGCTACCTAAATTCGAGTAAAGTTACACCAACACTTAAATTGGTGTTTAACAAAGGTTAAAAACCTCAAAAAATGACAAATTGTTCAGTTAAAATTCAATAATTGAAAAATAAGCTGAAGAAAAAATTTTTAATTTACTCTACCATTAAGGAATATTCTCGATCGCCTTATAACTTTCTAATGAGGATATACATCCACCTTAAATGTCTCGAGCAGAACCACCAACCGACTAACACTTTTGATACCGACATAATTATAATTATATATACTAAAATAACATGAATACGAATTTTTTTTAGCTAAAGGAGGCATGGCCCCAGAGGCCCCTCTCTTAGACCCGCCCATGAATTTGAGGAACCAACAGAAATTTTCGTCGTAACAATCGTCGAAGATCAAAATGATCGACCAACATCCATAGTCGGCTTCAAGTATGTTTGAAAATTTAATTGTGCCAATGCGACTATAAAATTTTGGTAAAATCGAATTTTTGTGGCTTCATATCGCGCGCTCAGTGTATAATTGGATTTGGATGGATTTAATACGAAACTCTGCAAAAGGAAATAATCGCATCTATAGAGCTGGGTAGTTCGAGATTAACACAAGTGGTTTTTGCTCTGCTCTAATATATATATATATATATATATATATATGTACCACAAGGAGTAAAGCTTTTATCGTACAAACAATTAAAGTGGTAACAAAACTTTTTTAGCGCTTCGAGAAAATGGGAAATATTCTGAAAATATACTAATAAAATATGAACGAGCAAGAAGATTTTACGAACCGACGGCGAAGAAGGACGACAGGGTAAGTTTTTTGTGGGCTACAGGGACAGAAGTGACAGGAAAGAGAAGCGCCTGCACACGTACGTTTACACTTTATTTTCAGTTCGTGAAATTTGTAGACAACGAACGGTTGGGTAAATTTCACTTTCTATATTATGCCAACGTCGACAGTTCTTGCTCACTTGATGCCTTAATTTGACTGCATGGTTTTTGATCATAAAATAAGCGTACCACTTCGAGATTTGGGTCCTGTGAAGGGACTTTACACGTTTCAACTTCGAAACTTTTGAGCATCTGCGAATCGATGCTCACGTGAAATTTGTTCGTCGAAATGTGGGTACCCAAAAATATTGTTTCTCAATGCACTCAAAATGTGAACGAATAATGAAAAAAAAAAAAAATTCCAGCGCAGCAAGCTTCGTAAGAAAAAGTAAATTTTCTTCGTTGAAAAATCACCTCTATCACCAACCTTCTTCTAATAAAGTAATAGATAAAATATTTATATTTTTTGCAAAAAATTACCAATATCACACAAATATGATGCATGAGATAAAATGAGATAAAATATACTGATTCAGTATCATGTTTTCAAAATATTTAATGAATAAATTTTTATTTTTTGTCTCAAAAATCATTATTTCTATTTTTTAAACGAAAAATTATTTCAAGTTCTAACAAGCACGATTTTAGGAAATAATTCGATGGTTACCTTTCATGTAGTAGAGAATTGTAAATTGTATAAAAAAAAATTATTTGTGAAAAAAAATTCTAATAGCAATGCTTTGCTAGAAAACCCAGTTTACTATTTATATCAATAGTGATCGATATTTATAGAGGTTGTGGATTAATGTAGCAGAGTATCTAATTGTGTAAAAGAAATAAAGATGTACTCGAAGTAACATCTCAGAAGTGTGTGTAATTACAGCAGAGCTGTGAATTATGTACATAGTATAAAGCATAATTGGTAAACAAACATGTATGGAGATAAACGAATGAGTGGTGTAATAGAGTATCAGTGTAGCCGTGAGTAAAAGTGTAAAAGTATTTAGATAAAGACAGTTGAGTGTTTGCAGGGTGGGAAGGGAGGAGGATTGGTGGTCTCAACGATATTTATATCGATAGTTATCAATATATCAATATTTAATTGCTGGTTTCAGGTTAAGAAATTACAAAAAACTACTGACAGTTATCCATATTTTTAACAAAAATGTAGATCTATCAATGTTTTATCAATAAAAACAGCTTTTTCAGAGATTTTTTGTTTCCAATTTTCTCAAGAACTAGTGAACCGATGAGCACCACATATTTTTCAGACCTACTCCCATACAATAACTATCTTTTGTAAAAATTTAAGTCTTATCTGTTTGGTAGTCTCCCCAAAACTGTGAATCCAAAATTTTTTCCAACAATTTTGCTTCTCCAATTTTCTCAAAAACTACTTAAATAATAGGTACCAAACTTCTCAAAGACTTGTACCAACATAAGGAAAGTCTATCGCGAATGTTTAAGCCTTATACCTTTTTCCATTTTCTCAGAATCCCGGAACAACGACTTTCACAGAAATTTTTGTTTTCCATTTTCCTCAAAAACAAATCAACAGATATGCAAAAAACTTTTTTCAGACCTGATCCAGTATAAGGACTATCTTTCACGAAAATTTCAGTCATATCCACTTTGTAATTTTCTCAAAATCGTGAACCCAAATTTTCGGTGATACATATATATATATATATATATATATGTATATACACACACATAAAAAATTATGCCAAAACGAGAAAATGGTAGCAATCGTTTTCTTTTCTCATGAAACGGATAATTTTCATGACCCCCACCCCTAACCTCACAATAATGTCAATTTTAATAATACCCTGTTTGCAAGAAAACTGGGTAAAAATCTCCCACGTAACAAAATTAAGTATAGTGCAGTTATCTATGTGCTGATTACGAAAATATAAGCCATGATTTTAGTATTTGTATTCAAATCTAATGTAGGGAAGTGGGTAGAGGCGGGAGAAAATTGATTTTTTGCTGAGATTTGGTTGTTTCAACGTTAAAACGAGTATTTTTCTCGATGAAGCCTAAAAAATTAATTTTTCAGGACCATTATGAGAAGGATAAAAGGGGTAAAATCACACTGAATAGCTAATAAGTTGATAACAAATTGACCAATCAAAACCAAAATTGGTAGGTCTGGTCCTTTCATAAAAAATACTTTTTGTACCAAATTTTGTGACGATTTAAAGAGAATTGAAACTTATATTGAGATAACATGAAAAATTAGCACCTCCAACAGCCCCAGGGAATGAACCATATTATCAATAAGAACCAAATTTAGAATCATGTTAAATATATTTCAAATCAATATCCGTACTAATTAAATTTTGTGTCTATAGCTTGAAAATTACTCGCTTTGGAGCCATTAATCTGCCAAGAATGTAACAAAATAACTCTTACCAGACGTACCGTAAAGCACATCCATACCAAAATTGATAAGTATTATTCTTGACCTAAAACACATTCGTATACCAAATTTCAGGCTTGTCTATTGAAAATTGTGACCTGTACACTCTTCAATAAAAAATACATATAAACTTACCTACCAGATGGACTACGAGCCCGATCCTGACCAAAAACAACAGAGTTCTTTCTTAAATAGATTCGAATATGTGTTTCAAATTTCAAAACCACCCAATCAAAATTACGCCTGGAAATGGACTCAACGTAAAAGGGGGTACATATTTAAAAAAAAATTAATTTTAAAAAATAGTGCAAGTATGCTCAGAAGATCATGAAATAAAAAACGTACCCACTTCCACCCCTGGGTCAGAATGCTCAATGTTGCGAGAGTAATTCAATACTTTTAAATTACCTCAACAAATAAGATAAGTTACGAACATTTATCTTTTATTAGAATTTCACTTTAGTTATTATAAACACTTTAAATTATACTTCTTTCTATTTCTTAATATATAGGGATACCTAATGTCTATAGCAACTAGTATGGACCCTAACGTCTACTCAACTTCAGGTTTAGGAATGACCATGTCTTCAAAATGAAGACATGACATTACTTTCGTTTTCCTTGTTTCAATCAAAAGATGGCCGACCCAAAAGGTGGCGTGATAGGGAACATCCGCCAAATATGATGACACTTCATTGTCAGCATATCTGGTGGTGTTCGTTCATGAGAAGGTAAAATATAGACAGCTATTATTCCGAGAATTAGGAATGATAGTTGTCTATAATTTGTTCGACACGTTTTTGTAGACGAACTGAATCGTCTGCAAAAACGAGACAGAACACTCAAACAATTTTAGTAAGTATATTTTTGGAAAAAAATCTACTTAATAAGTACCTATTTAAAATTTTTTGTCATTTTTTTCTTTGTAAGAATAGTTGAATTTATGATTAATTGTCTGAGTGAATGTACCAAATATGGGGTCCGTAACTTTAAAATTGTACATAAATTCTATTTCAGAATGTACTGTCTGAATTTCTTAAACATTTTCTCAAGTTAAATATCTGAAAAAAATACATGAATTATATTATATTTTTCCCAAGTACCTATCATTAAAATTTTCTTCATAGATATAATATTATAATTATTTAATCACTTCGCGGACCCATTCCTTTGTTTGTTGTTGAACAGTGGCGATTGGTAGGGTAAAAAAGAGAGTAGGCTGTACAAAATATTAGGCTGATGTATAATACCTAAGTACCTAAATTTAAAGCAAGAAAAACTGGATAACATTATTCCAGGTAGATCCCACTCTGCCCACACTGAATCACTGCCACTGTGCCAAACCATCTGTAGCACCCGCAAAACATGGGTTCAGACCCACCAATTTAAATATTATAGAGGTACAAAAGAACAAAACGAGAAAAGAAAGACATATTATGTTCGTATTACAGACCGTCACTGAATATATTTTAATAAAATTAGGTTAAAAACGAATTTAAATAAAATAAGCTTATATTATTTATTTTTTTTTTAGCTTTAGCTTCTTGCGAAATAAATATTATTTCATTGCGGAAGGTTGGCTGCAGTATTGGTATATTTTAAAATCGCAGTTGTGAGTAGAATAAAAGCTTATAAAAAGTAAAGTACATGGTATGAAAGTGCGTCATCTCAATCAGTGTCGCCACGGACAAGAAATACATATATATATATGTGAGAAAAAGAAATAATATAGGAGAAGTATAAGTTAAATGTACAAGGTTTGAGGTGTGGAGGATTAGTAGTCCTAATACCCTCTCCACAATTCTTTGTTCAGAGCATGTAAAAAAAAAAAGTTTTGAAAGCAACAAAAATTACGATCAATTATTCCATTCATGATACAAAAAAAATTAGGCCAATGTCTATATTAAAATTCTGCTTTAAAGTTTCATGAACAGATGGATAGTAGGTAATGAGAATTTGCGCCAAAAGAGATAAGAGATGTGGAATACCTTGTCGTGAGAGATATTCACACTAGAAGGTCTTCAACAGTATTTGCGTGTTCTGCCACTTCATACAGTTAAATATGGGAGAGCCAAATCCTCGGCGAACACTGGCAATTTTGGAGCAGGTTCTGAGAGTTTATATACAGGATTTGGTACACGCACACAGACACACATGCATACGTACATGTACGTAATTATGTCATGCGTTACGTCGTTTCTTGTTGGAGTCGAGGTGATAAGAAACGACGCAGCGCGTTTGGTACTGGGCTGTGACATCACCGAGATTGTTATCTGGTAATTGATCTTAGCCCGTGCAATGTATCTTACCTGTACGTACGTACAGGTACAAACATACAAACGCACCAGTGTATATTTGTTTAACGTCATAAAGACGATTATTGCCAGCCTTTGAGCAGCGACTGTCATCGAGGGGTGCGAGCCCCTATTACCTCATACGAGTATTGTCCCCACAGCTACTCCCCCCCAGTTTTTGCGCCGCGAAAATGATAAATCGCGTGCCTGCGGGGACTTATTGAGAAGTTACGCAGCATCAACCATTCACGGACCAAACAAAGCGCGCTTTCACGAACTGAGCATAATTTGACTGTGCAAAAAATTAGATAAAATTCAATTTTTGCATACACATTTTCTTTACGTTACAAACGAATCGAAATACTAATTATGATTAAAAATTACACAAATTTGTTTTCAATTAGGTTCAGAAAAAAAAAAAAAATTCAAAAGCTTCGCTAACATAAGTTTAGAGGTATAAGAAGACAAAATGAGAAAAGAGAGATATATTATATTCGTATTGCGAATCGTCCCTGAATATATTTTAATAAAAAGTAAAGTACGTGGTATGAAAGTGCATCATCTAAATCAGTTTAGCCGCGGACAAGAAATGTATATAATATATACATAAAAGAAAGAAATAATATATGATGAGAAGTATGTTAAATTTACAAGGTGTGAGGTGTATAGGACCGGTAATCCCAACAAATATTTGAATCGGATGTCTCTACCTCGGCTCTCTACAAACCTGTACCTGGTCCTGATCTTTAAAACACATATTTATCGGAAGTAATAATATTGTGTTTTAATGAGCAAAAAAAAAAAATTTGCATTTTTTTTTCGTATTATTAAGTCAGTTTTCTCATAAGATGCACGATGTTCCTTCTATTTACTGTCTCGAAAAATTAATGATCTTCTTTTTTGTCAAATATTTCCGCAAGTACCCTCATAGTCAAGGACGTATATACCTCCTTCTTAAAAGAAGGGGGTGTCCGCACATTCTCAGTGGTCCCTTCTGACCCCCCTCCACAACAATAAATCACTGAAACTAATAAAAATACGCAATTTTAAGGGGAATTCAAGTCTTTTTTTCTTGGCTAAGAAGTGGTCTGACCCCCAAGACTCCCCCCATATACGCTCTCGCACATAGCTATACTCTCGAATAAAAACCTGTAAGTGTAAGCCATCAGAACTATTCTTGTGCTCCGTACTTATTTCGTTTTTTCGACGTGCAATTTAACCATTAACTGCATATACAGTGGTAAGATGCTGTTAGTTTAATGGGACATACGAGCCCAATAATCGGGCGTCATAAATCCACCCTAGGTGAAAGAAACGGAGAGAGACAAAGTAAGACCGAGGAGAAAATGAAAAAGAAAAAAAAGGCGAGTAGCGAAAAAAAATCTAAACGCTTCCAGAAAACGTTTTCTCAGCTCTCATTTCTCTTCGGGTTTATCGGCATAGTATAATTATGGTGCACTGTAGAAACGAAGAAGCTTATCACTTAATAGATTTCTCATTCCCCAAACGAATTAAACGGCGCCTGCAGTCGTAAAAATGCATCCGTTGGTAGTTCAGCGATTGCGTTCGATAAGTTGCCTATTTTCAAGCCGGATTTCGAGTTAACAGCGTCTGCCTTATTCTGCGGCTAGATTGTAATTTCGAGTACGATTTGTTTTTTTTTTTTTTATTAAACTTTTTCTCAGCCGAATGGAATTTAAAATTGAGGTGTACTCCGACGTGTACTCAATCTTAGATGCATTTAAGATTAAAAAAAAAACAAAACAAAACAACTCGAGCGCAGACATAACTTCACCAGAAAACCCAGTTAGCAAATTTTCATCGACAATTCAAAATAAAAAAAACTTATAACCTAAAAATTAATGGAATGCAGAAAAGTCGCTCGTAACATCTTGCACCGCGAATACGAAAAATATACTTCAAGCAATACAGGTGACTTGCTTTTCTCCAGCAATTTTTTACCTTACATTTTTATCGGAAATTACAAAATTCATAGGGACCGAACTCCTATCACACCTTGTCCGACGTAGGAACTATATTTCGTGAAAATTTTAGTCTTATCCCTTTTGTGCAAGATTGAGATCCAGACTTAACTGTGTAAGATCAATACTTACCTGTACATGAGCAAGACTAAGTATGATATTCATAATCGACATTTAGTATTCACTAATCCAAGTGTCAGTTTAAAACTTGAATTTCTCAACTAAATTTCTCAATAAAACTAAGTTTTTGACGAGAAACGTCGTTCAAAGCGGGGTATCTCATAAAAAAATAACATCCAAAATTATAACGTCATCATCCCTTCCTGCTTCTAAAATTACCAATGCTAAAACTTTCTCACAATCAGTCGAAAATTATGAAGTCATGAGCCCCCTCTTCCTGCCAAAGTTTTTAAGTTCAAAATTATGTTGAAATCATCCCTTTCAGCTGGTAAATTTCCAATAATGAAATTTTTTCAATCCAGAATTATGACATCATCACCCCTTTCAGCTGCTAAAATTTTCAAGTCCAAAATGATAATCGGTGTATTTATATTTTTCCTGATGAACACCGCAATATCCTAAGACTGCCCTCTAAAAAATAGATTAATTAATTAATTAATTAATTAATAAAAAAAGTACGTACTTACTGAAATAGAATAAATATAAATAAACAGATAAATGGATAGGGGAGAGAGTTGTATCATGGATCCCACGTACCATGGAGCTCTCTGTTCTTGTGTGACGCATAATAAAACGAACATCAAACAATAAAAGATATGTCTGACGACAATGAATTTGTCTGTCATTCTTACAGGCTACAAATTTTTGATGTTATAACTTTTAAACTAAAAAAATAGTGAAAATTACTTTCCATAGAATATTGATGAAGGTGTTTCAAATGGTTGAATTTATATTTTTGCATTTAGTTTTATGTGGTCATATTCCCTTCAAATAAGCAATTAATCTTACTTAATTGACTTTTCAGGAGAAAGTGATTAAAAATCTGGGGAAAAAAAAAAGCAATACAAGTTAGTATGTGGTGTACTATGGACCATTAATTTGTTTCATAATTTGATTCAAAAGTGAAGTTACAATAGTGTTAAATGTCTACTAAATAATAATTACATAATTACATTTTTTTCTTAACTCTCGCAGAATAATGGTGGAGGCCATAGTACAAAATCCTTTTGACCATGGTACAATAGGGTGTAGTACCAAGGTCAAAAAATACTGGGAGAATTTTTGAAATATTTTTTCTCAAGAAATTAGTTATATTTTTTTGAATTTCGTGTAGCGTTAAGAGGGCTAAATATTTATTTAAAAATAAATAGATAATCTTTCTCTTCAAGTTTCACAGAATAATAGTTATGACCATGGTACAACTCCCTTTTGACCATGTTATAACAGGGTGTTGTACCATGGTCAAAAATAGAGCATATTTGAAACGTTTTTTTTGGAGACATGAATTATATTTTTGGGTGTTTTATATCTGTTTTTTCAGCAAAGGTTCACACTTTATATTGAGCCCCATTTAAATATTTTTAGTCAATCCAGTGTTAAATAATTAAGGAAAAATCAATTTGGCGTCCACGGTACAACACTCTCCCCTAAATAAATAGGTTTATTGCATATTGACTTTAATTTATCTAAGAGGCAGCTGACTTAAAAATTTGGAGGCATTTCCAGTGATTTAATGGATGTCCTGTGAAGGTTTTAGAATTATATATTTATTGCATATTTATATGAATACATTAAAGATATTTTCCGGAAACATCGGTAGTGTCTTTGACAATAGTGAAAGTCAATTAAAAGCGCATAATACTGTAGAGTAATAGGTCAAAAGTAAAATTGAATTGAGTAGGTTTGTCTGGACATGCACATTATTTCATAATCGAAACAATCAAATTGAATGGGATCGAGCACACACATATTTACCCCACACATATACTTACACTTGAAGAGTCTTAAAAAACAAATTAATATATTTTAAAAGAACATACTTACTTATTATATTAGAAAAACACATACGAACAGGAACTGAGTGCAAGTTAGACATATTAATCATAATAAATATGTGAAAAATATATTAATTTATGTTCAAAAGAAAAAAATTATTTTCAATAGTGCACAAGAATACATAGAAAATCGGAAGTTCCGCCATGTTATTTGATGTAAATACCACAAACTTGACCACAATTAGAAAGGAAACTTTCAAGAGGACAGGAAAAACAAATTTTATGACTTCATTTTGAAGTTAATCGAAAACAAAAAATGAACTTAAAATCAATAAAAAAGAGCCATGTTGAAGACGATAGTGTCTAAAACAAGAGTACCAAAAGATGCATTTATAAGTCGAGAGTTTAAGGCAAGAAGAAAAGATAGTGGTCAAGTTAGTAGGTAGCCAGCAATAGGTACTTCTGTTTTTCTAACATGAGCGCAGGAAAGCCATAAATAAAAATGAAGAAAGACCAAAAATAAATAATAGAAGAAAAATTAACAGAAATATGCCCCACATGCTACAATACCACATTTAATGTTTTTTTAATAGCTTTGCTATAGTTTGTCACGAGAAAGCTATGTTCTTTAATTAAACTATTTTTTTCCCAGCTTCACTGTTGTTTAAAAACGGACACTTACTGTTAGCGAACACTTAGTGTTGACTATGGCTACTGACCTAAGAGTACTGATGCAAGACAGAGATAAAAAAACTGACAGAGCAAGACCAAGACTAAAGACTAAAATTTGACAATACAAAATTAATACAAAGCTACGTAATTTCAAGACTGAAACCAAGACCAAGACTTGACTGAGCATGATCAAGACTAACATTATCAATGCAAGCCCAAGACGAACATCGAATGTGTAAAACGGAGACTACTTACCATGAAACCATGGTCTTGATCTTGGTTTTTCTCAGAACTCCCTGGGACCTAGACGTATTTTTGTCTATATCACGAAAACAATGAGAACTACAGTTGGCACCGTTGGCTCCGATTATTTATTTTTGTCAAATTCATAAAGAACATAGGTACAGCCACATTACATTAAGAAATATTACGAACGATAATCGTTCATCAAATTCATGGACAAAATAAAAAAAAAAAAAACAAAGCGATTGATCATCAAAAGAGTATTAAATAAGTGTAGATTAAAAATGAGTTTTTGAAAGATGAGCCTTTTTTTTTTTTTTTGGCTTCAGCTTCAAGCAAAATAAAATTATTTAAAAACATTATTTCGTTGCGGAAGGTTGGCTGCAGTACCTATTAGTATAATTTGAAAATCACAGTAAGTAGTGGGTTGAACAAAAGCTTATAATAAGGGCTATGGCATGCAAACCAATCGATCGTAAAAAAGTTTAACGTGAAACACCGAGGTGAAGAATATCATTCGAAGAGATTAAAATGTTCAGGCGTCAGATGTGAAAAGTTTATTTATTTATTTATTTATTTTTTTCGCATTTTCACCGATAAACCAAATCAAGAAAAGCAAAATGAAAAAAAAAAAAAATGAAAAAAGAATGAAGATAAAAAGGTCAATTCTTCGCCGACTTAATACGAAATGAGTCGTAGGGCAAAGGCCTCAACCTTCGTTTTTTTTTTCCTTTTTATTTTCTTGTACAAAAGTCGATTCCCAAAACGCGATTTTCGAGAATAAAGAAAGGGAAAAGAGAGCGTGAAACAAAAAAAGCTTAAATTCGGCGTAAGAGGAAGAAAGTGGAGAAAATAGGATATACCTATGTAACGAAATAGAATGAGAAAAAAATAGGTATGAGTAAAAAAAAAAATAAAAATAAAAAAAAAATAAAAAAAAATAAAAAAAAACAGAAATGAAAAACAAATAGCTTTCAATTTCGATCGCACCAACTACACCTGCTGTAATTCGTCATAATATCGTCGTCATCGTATGTGTATCGGTGGCGACAATTTTTTTTAAGCTTTTCTTTCTTCTTTATGTTGGTACTTTTTTTTTTTTTTTTTTATATTAGCTTTTCTTTTTTACTTCTCACACCTCCTATACCGACCCTGAATTTTTGTGAACACGCGAACATAAAATTTACGCTTTTTACGTAGAGAAGATATATACGTACATATATATATTTACACAGAGAACATCATTCTCCACCAGGAAAATAAAAAGTAGTATTTCCCAGTCGGCGCGTTTTCTTTGCGAATCTCGTTTACGTAAACGAGCATTGGTTGTTGAATTATTGATAATACGAATGAAGTGTATGTCTGTGGCGCGTACAGTAGAGAAAAATAAACGAAAAAGAAAGAAAAAAAAACGAAGAAAAACAAACATGTATATACACAGGGAAGAAAAAACAAAAAAAAAAAGAAAATTCCTAAAAAAAAAAAATGCTTAAACCTATTCGAGAATGAAGAGTAAAAAAAGATCTTTACAGATAAGTGAAGAATGAATGCCCGTTTATTAATGCAAGTACAAAAAAAAAGTAAAAATTTATAAAGCTTTTAACTTTTCTTTTTATTTAGAAGATTTTTTCGAGCCTTTCAATTTTCTTTTTTTTTTCTTTTTTTTTTCTGTTTTTTTGATTTTTTTATTCTAATTAACATGTAGAAACGAAAATCACATTTTAGAGGATAAGATCAGGTGAAATGTGAATTTTCGATTTTTTTTTTTTTTTATTTGTTTTGCTATATGAGGCTACAGCTTTGACAAAACTGCGAAACATTTTCAACGATAGTGTTTGGGTTCACGAACAAAAACAAAAACAATTTTAACGTACTGTAAAACTGTGTAAACAGTTAGTTCATTTTGGTATACGTCTAATCATTTTCAAAATCATTATACAACATGTAGGTATAGTACCTAAATGTTTTAGCAACTGCATTGATGTGTGATTATTAAGGTTGCTCAGTCTAGGTTAAATGAAGCTAAAATCTTTCTGTCGTAGAAGGTTTAAAATACCATTCGAAGGCTAGAAGGAAATGGAACTTGGAACATATAGGGTGTCTCAGGAATATGTAACCAACAATATTTCATATTTTTTCGAAAATATTGATTATAATTATGTAGGTATATCAACAAATTTTGTGTAGAATCAGTCATCGAAAAAAAAAAAAAATACGTTCCTATTTTTAACAGACTTCTAAAAAAGGAGGAGAGGTTATCAACTCGATCCATATACCTATTTAATTTTTTTTTGTTATGTTTGCTTCAGCATAACTTCTAAACCTGGTCACCGATTTTAATAAACTTTTTTTTTAAATTAAAGAGGAGGATTCCATAGTGGTCCCATTAAATTGTTTTTAGTAGGTATCGATAAAGTAATTTATGAATTAGCTTCAACTAAAAAACTGTTAGTTTTAAAGTAATACTGCCGTTAACGCTAAAAACAAAAAATCATTGAAAAACATTTTTTTCACAAAAAAATCTAACCACCTTAAAAAAACAAAAAACAAATAAAAATGTTTCAAAAAGCAAAAAATAATTCTTTAAAATTTTGTAAAACGGACTTCAAAAAATCAATAAAAAATTCGCTAAAAAGAGAAAAATAATCCTTTTAAAATTTGTTCAGCAAGATATAATTAGGTTGGTCTAGGGACTGGAATTATAAATATATTTCAGTATTACTTTTCTCGTATTAATTTACTGACATAAAAGCTATGTCATAATATTCTACATTCAGTTTTCTATTTAAACAAACAAAAAAAAAAAAATTAAATAAATTAAAAGTTACATGAAAATTTACGATCAAACCCAACCAGAATAAAAATTATTGCTTTTTATATTGAATTTTCATCGTAATTATATTACAGCCATTGACTATTCCAAAATCAAAGTAAGCCGAAATGAAACGATTTTAATCAGCATAATATTTTCTTTTAGAGTTGAACATGTATACATGTTATATCTACCCACGTAAAAATTACTTATTCCTGAAAGTTTCGAATTTAGAACAATATACTAGCCCAAATTTTCCAATAACCTAAGTTTCACTTTTGTTTTTTTTTTTTAATTTTTTTAAGTTTGATTTTTTTTGCAGAGGGATTAAAAAAACGAGATTTATCGTGCATAGGTAATTGTGTTATTTTTGTTTCCTACGTTCCCTCTTCGATTTATAACATCTAATAAATTCTAGCAATAGATTTTAAATTGTTGAGAGTTGCCATCACGAAATCCAAACAATGTTTACGAAGAGCAACGGGTCAGCAAGTTTTCAACGCATATGTTTTTGAATTTGCAAGGTTATTCGTTGCAAAGAATGGAAAACTACGATCTTATGGAAAAATTCAAATTATCCGGCATATAAAATAATCGTCGAGTTCAAAATTCTCCTTAATCGAACAGATTATGCCACTTTTAATACATGCCAATGCGAGCCGCGGAACGTAACCGTTTTTCCAGGTTATTTAATTTCGTTTCAGGAGTTAATGAGGCATCTAGCACTGAACCATTTTATGATTTTAGGCTAACCGTCTCCATTTTTAAGCTAGGGCCTGCGTTTCATGAGAAAATGCCATCGAAAAGCAGACAAGTTCGTCAAGTCTAGCAGAATAATCGTATTTACGGCGTCGGGTTAGGCAATTTACCAGACACTACATCGTAAGTTGTCGATATTATCGTGGTATGGCGAGAGAGTAGGGCAGCAAATAGGGATAAAATGAGGGAGTCCGTTGGTATTTTTTTATTTTTGATGTTCAAAATTTCACCCAACAACATTTTTCAATCTTTTTTTTTTGCGAATATGATTAGTGAGCAGAGACGACGGAACGCCAAATTAAGCCATATAAGGTCAAGGAAAAGAAAGAGGGGAAGAAAAAACTGGCTTATGTCGACTCGAAATACATCAACTTCTTTCGTAAATCAAGCTGTATGCCTTTTCAACGGCCTATTTTTGTTTTCTGCCTCCATGTACGAGTTACGATGATAAAAAATTCGAAAATGTAAAAATTTGTACAATTATTGATGGATGTAGAACATGGGCGACGAGTGCTTCTGTCGACCCAATAAAGTATGCGTCTATGTCTTGGAGGCTTACAAACGACCGAAAAAAAAAAAAAACTTTAGACGAAAAGAAAGTATTGAAATTTTCATAAATTTGGAGAAAAGTTGTGTTAAAACGAACGAGAATTTAGTCGAAATCTCTAAAATGTAAATTACATTCGACATACGCTATCTATGCACACAAGAACGTAAAACTAAATCAAAAAATCAGATCAGCTGAATAAATTCGATTTTTTTTGATTTTCATATTATTACGTTTACAAAAGAGTATTTGTTCTTCCAGAATTAGCATCCTCTCTCACGTATTCACTCATTTTATTGCTGCAATTACATGAATCTTAAAACTTTATTTAGTACCTATAAGATTTTTTCCCATCAGTTCAAAGAAGTGAGGGATATGATCGGATGCGTGTTTAACTTTATAGAGACTCGGGGTACAAGTTACGTCATGGAGGCTTCCGTCCCCCCACCTATAAAAAAACATTATAAATAATATTTTGAAACTTTATTTTCGCATTTAAAAAATACATTTTCTAGGTAAGTGATACTTAATGATCCATTGTTTGGGGCAAGGGCATATATTAGAGAGGTTCTGGGGGTCTGGATCCTCCATCAGCCAAAAAAAAACAGCCTAACCTCTAAAAATTATGTATTTTTATCAGTCTTGGTGATTTTTTGTTGTGGGGGGGGGTCATAAGAGACCACTGAGGATATATAGCCACCCCCTTAAGACGAAGCTATATACTCCCTTGCTTTGGGGAATGTTCGAAGGCAATATACCACTAATATTTCCTAAATTTGTGCCTAATCATAATTACTGGATCTTAAGTTATTTTCGAATTTTTACCTGGGCTTTCCAATGACCCTTGATATATATATATATTTATGAATATAAACTTTTGTTTCATAGAACTTACTGCTGGCAGCGCTCACCTTCATCCTTACCCATTCCTCTTATTTAATCATACTTTTGTGAAGGATCATTGATACTATAGATTTAAATTCTAAGAAAAATATTTTCCACATGAATGTCTTAAAGTATGCCTTAACTACTGAGATATTTTTTCATCGAAAGTGCATCCAAGTACATGATTTTCTTACATTACTATTGGTTAAGGGCTTCCTACTGTCCATTTTATTTACCTGGCTTCGTAATGCTTCATATTATAAGTACCTATCTACATTAAAAACAAAATTAAGTGAATATGAGAAAATGGTACCCGTCGGTTTCTTTTTTTATGGAGCGGACAATTTATATCAACCCCATCCCTAACCTTTTGGCGAGATCAATTTTAATACTCCATCTGCAAACAAATTGGGGGAAAATTGATGTTTGAACCCTCTCTGGCGTCTTAGATGTGAATAATGAATAATAATCAAGGAAAGCCTAATTTTCTGAATTTTCTTCTATTTTATACTATCACTTCAGAAAATAATTGTAGAATTGTCATGAATTCCATATAACCAGAACTTTCAGCTGCTCTCATAGTGAATTTTACATGAAATTTTCTGGAAAATATGTAAGAAATGTCTCATTTTTATTATTCTTTTGGTAAAAACAGTATTTTCTAATATTTATTCGGTAAAAAGTTTTCATAAAGTTCAATAAAAATAGCTGAACAATAGAGAGTTTAGGCTACCTACGTGAAATTTATATTAAAAAATATTTTATTTATTTCTTCCAGTGAAATGTTAAACTTATAGTTCTGTTGCATTCATTAAGAAAATTCTTTATAATTACATTAATAACGAGGAATTTAAAGGGTTGTTTTGATTTTGCGTGGTTCAATATTAATTTTATAAAATATAGGAACCATATTATGTTCTTGCCCCCATTATAATATTTATTCCACTTCCAAAATCTGCGGCATTGTAAGTACCTCTAAAAAAATATTTATCTTGTTTTTTTGCATACAAATTCTAATAAAGTATAATTTTTAAGTCAAAATTGTATTTTCGGTTGAAATTCATTCATTTATGAAATTAGGTCACATGTACTATAACGATTTTCGTTTAACTCGGTTCTTTAATAAATTTTTTCATGAAATCGCCCTGGATAATCCTTTGAAAACTGATTTTGTTGGGCAATTTAGATCAGACAACGACACAAATTTCAGTCATTACAGTAACATTTTTCTTTGATGCTTGTATTTGTGATTGAATATCTTCTCTTTCATTCAATGAAAATGTCTCTTTTATGTTTTACTATAATATTGCATTTGAATGTCTACTCTCCCTCATTTTACATCATTTTGAAGATGTAAATTAAAATTAAAAAACTGGCTAAATAATTACTTTGGATTTTCTTACAAAAAGCTGTTAAAACAAATTAATACAAATACAAAAAGTAACAAACCCGAGTCCAAGCTGTTATCATCGTCAGGTAATAAATCGTCATCAAACTGGTCGTCATCCTTGAGATCGGAAGTTCGAGATAAATAGTCATGAGAGTATTGTTCAAAATTCTCTTCCGTGCAATTGTCGTCCTTAAAATGGTTTTCATCACCTTAAAAAAAAAAAAAAATATTGTTTCTATTTGGTAAGTAATTCGATTCTTCTTGCTATCCTAATTCTAGTTTATTGTTATTTTTCAGCTGGTGGAATTCGACTTTGAGGACATTTAATGTTGATTTGGCGAAAAAAACCAACGAGGATGAACAACTTTGATTTAACTGATAGATACTCACTTTTATTACCATTGGATAGAGTAGTTTTCAAGACACTAGCATAACTTAATTAGTTGTAACCAGAAAATCACTTTTGTCCTGTACTCCTACTCCCAGAAACCATAGAAATATTGCAAAGAGTACATATATTGTGTTTCGTAATTAGTACAGGCAATAAATTATAATCTATAATTATTTTAAAATAATCGACATAATCTGTTCACTTTTTACTTAAATTAGAACATCTTGAGAATATTAACAATGCTAGAAAGATGTACTCAAGATTTTAAAACCGTCAAATAATTAGATTACTTGAATGAGCTCTTATTTGCTTGATTTTATGCATTAAAGCTATGATGAAACATGCAAAATGACACTCTCCGATTTAGTTCACTGTTACGTTCGCCTATTACTAAAATTGAAGTATCTCGAGATTGAATGAAGTTACGAAGATGATTCTTGTCAAAAAATGCTCCATAGAATTACATATCATCGAATGAGCTTTAATTTATTCAACTCAGTCCACTTGGACCAAACTAAAGTGGAACATAGACGAAAAATGGTCCGAATAAGTTCACTTTTCCATTCACTTCTCACTAAAACTAAAATATTTCAAGATGGAATAAACTACGACATTGAATTTAATAAAAAAAATTTTAATGGTGATAATACACCGTCGACTGAACCATAATAAATTCTATTCGGTCCATGCAGACCAGAGTTTTGGTAAAATAAATTATAGGAAAAAAAAAAGGTTATGATTCAGTTATTTGATCAATTTTTTCAATCTTTCTAAAACTATGGGGGAAAACACAGTATTTTCCCTTTATTGGCTTGACTAAGGGGAAAAAAAAAGTTTAAAATAAAATCAATCTGCAAAAGCACAAAAGTTATGCCCGAGAAAAATTATTATTTTGTGTACATTATGCTGTAAGTTCATCTAATTTGGTGCAGTTAATAATATTTTCTCGAAGCAAAAAGCATTGAGATAAACCAGAGTAGGTGTTCTTGAAATTTTTTTGGTCTATTACGATTCTACTGTCGACTCTGTGATGACGATAACATCGATATTTCTGGTTCTTGAATTCTGTTATGATGTTATGCCTGTGCTATGAAAACTTATGTTACAAACTCTGATATGCATAGCATGAGGTGACGAGGTGTAGCTATATGAATCTGTTATGGTGCTAAATAGAGTCAAATTAATTTTTTGCATCTTATATTGAAAAAAACAATTTCATGAAATTTATTTAAATTGGAAATGAAAATAAATCATATTTTGTGAAATAGGTAACAATGAGTTAAAACTATTAACCGAGAAGAATTTTTGAATTTCAGACAGTCTAATTTTAGCCTACTGTGTCTTCGTTTTAAGAGACTTAACTAAATAACTAAACAATATTCAACATTCAAATTTTTGTGGATTGTTCTATAATGTTTAAGAATGGTGGTAGAAATTTTGTAGAAATCTGTTGGTTATATCTTGAATTCTAGTCAAAAATTCGGATCTGTGGATGAATTTGTTTAAGTACAATTTATTGAATCCGAACTTTCTCTCCTTAAGAGAAATATTCAATGATGGAATTATGATAATTTACTTCACAATATTTGAGAATTGTCTATTTCCAATTTCGTGTAGATCTGTTCATTGGTTTGTGAGTTTTAGTTGAAAATCCGGAACTCTGAGTAACATTAGTTCAATTACAACTTTTTGGAAACACATTACCTCCTGAATGGAGTTCTACTCAATAGTGAAACTGTCAAGAGATGTTCATTAAAGTTTGAGGATAACATATACAAGATGCGACTTCATGAAGATCTAATTATTCCTTCCTCATTTATTCTTAAAAATACTTAAAATGGCCTGAAATAATTCATCTGTGATAAGAGCTGATAAGAGTAGAATAACAGGGTGTTATATAAAACATTTCAAGAACACCAATTTCATACCAGCTTAACAGAATGCTAATAGAATCACCAACCCTGTTCCATTCGAGGGGTGGAAGAAAGTGGCCAAGGAGTGCAGTCCCCAAATTACATATTTGACATTATCATTCATCATGATTTGATTCCATTTTAGGCAATCTTTCTGGTAAATAGGTATTTAATTTCAGTGAGGTGAAATATCGATATTTTTTCATACCAATATTCTGGGAAAATATTGATAAAAATATCGATACGATATCGATATTTTTTAGTACTGTACTAAAAGGACGATTTAAACACAATGTTTTGTTCTCTTTGATGTACCTACTTAACAACTAAAAAGTTGACTAAAGGGAAAAACTGTGTTATGGTTTAAAAGTTGAAATTTTCCTACTTTAGGCTACAGATTGCAGATTAGGATTAGTGAATAGAGAAAATGAGTTTAAACCATCCCTAACTGCTTATCTTCTTCACATCTTCAGTAGTTCAGTAATTTCCAGTGAACTTCAATAACAGTACTGGAATTAGCTCATCCTACAAGGCTAATGTAAATAAAACTGATCAAAAAATGCAATTGAAAAAGACAAACATAATTCGAGGGTATAATTTTTATTTATATTGTTTTGTCTCTATTGCTTTCATTAATAGCAACAAAGGCAACAACATAAATAATTACCTCAAATTACTTCTGTCTCTTTCTAAAATTCTAGCAAACTGGATCAACTGAAAGTGTCAGGCCTGGATTTAGGGAGGGTGCAGTGGATGTGCTACACACAAGACTGCTCATAATTGGGGCCCCCACAAAAATGAATAATTAAAATTGTGGCTTGTTTGATGTAGGTAGATACTACCTACATGAGGTTTAAGGAACCAGATAAAAGTGGTTTGCATATAGGGTGACCAAATTATATCTCTGTACCGGTAGCCAGCTGGTTTAATGATTAACTGTACCCAAAGCATATACTAACTGCTTAAGGCAATCATTCAAAGGCACTGTGGTACCATATACGGACTGCAACACACACTGTATCAGCAAATACGTACTAATTTACATATTTGCCTTTTCCATTTGCCATTTGCAGGCAAATGTAGAAACATATTATCTATATGAGTGCATACAGACGACATATTTTTTTAAAGTGCAATGCACTAATAATTTGGGTTGCAGACCTTGGTCTGCGACTTGTCTGTCGACACAGGGCCAAGCCCTCTATGGAGGAGATGAGGGAAATGTCCCCACACCAATCTAAGGGATTTACTGTAATTATGAATAACAAAAATATAAAACATCCGGCATTTAAAATACGGTTTTCTTTATTGATTTTTTTTCTTTTTCAGGTGGGAGAAAAGTGGGGCCCCCGCAAAATTTTTCACCCAGGCTCTCAAAAAGTTAATTCCGGGTCCGGATAACAGCATGTTTTGCTCATTCTAGTATATTGTTATTGAGTTCACTGGTAATTTCTAATTTTGTTATCATTTTATCAGTGACTAATTGCATTTAAATGTATCGATATTTCTAAGGGAGTATATCGATACCTATGCAAAATATCGATATTCTTAACATCATCATTTCGGTGTCACTCCAACATATTATTGACAATTTTTCGATTGAAAGCACGTTTTGAGGCTGAGTGTACTACTTTCTACCTGCAGATCCATTTCTGAAGAAATATATCCAAAATATTTCCTCAAGAAACGTCGATTTCCCCTCGAATTTAATTCCGTCTGACCAAAATTAACCGTCCCATCATCCGTCATCAAAAATTATGGGCGAAGACTTTGTTGAAAAATTTTCGCATAGTTATACTTTTAACAATTCGCTCGTAAATATTGCGGATGAACGATAATAAAAATTCGAAAGTGTTGTGCAAAAAGTGCCATAAAATCTTCCAAGGTGCCACATGTGGGGGTGGTTAGGATCTTTTCTTCTTCCACCTTTCATTTTCTCGTCTTCGTCACTTTTTCATCACCAAATTACTCGTGTGTTCGAGGTCTTTTAACTGACTTTCACCTAATATGGGTATCTACGCTTCTTTTTGGCCTTTCAATGCTTTTTTTGTTTATTTGTTTTTCTAGAATGGAGTATGAGAAAAAAATAAGACAAATTTAGTTTTTGTCATCAGAGAGTGCGCATTTTCGTTTTCGCTCATATTTTTTTCCTCCCATTTTTTTGTCCCCTCCTCAAATCGTTCCTTCTCACTTTATACCGACAACTCGAATAGGTTCACTTTTTTTTTGCACATTTTTCTGCTTGCTTGCAGGCAGAAGGATAGGCTACTCGCACACATACGTAGGTCGTAAGCAATGAGTGAATTGTCTCGAGGGCGCAGTTCTACCTTAATGGTCTCTGTGAGAATCGTTTGATATGATATGGGACCCGTATGAGAGAAGAGTACAGCCTATGTATTTTTTTTTGACTCTTTTTCGTTTCATATGTACACGTATACAGTATATATATATATGTGCCTGTATATACTGGATATATAAGTTCTTATACAACGAGTATAAATATACTAACGTATTACTCTTTTGAGAAAACTTCATACCTCTGCAGTAATATAAGCTTTGCGCTTCTATTTCTATTTTTTTCTAACTTCTTCTTCTTCTTCTTCTTCTTCTCTACAATATCGTTCCCTTTTTCTCAACGTAAGTATTATACATATATATAGGTATACCTACCTACTTTTTTCCTCGATAAAAAATTGTGAATTTGACTTTAGTTCAAATGCCTACAAGCTGAGATAACAATTGAAAAAGATACAAGATAGTAAAGGTAAAAACAAAAACACAACAGTTTAAATTAAATTCGATTCTATTTACTGTCAATTAAACATCTTCGTCGCTAGACGAGGAGAGAGTTATTAAATTTTTCCTTTATATGCGCAAATACAGTGAAACTATAAGCAAGATTTTTCCACAGTCGACAGTATTTGAACAGGTAGAACCACAGGTTGATTTTGAGCATTTGTGAGATATTATGGTTGTATACTAATCCAAGGTCATTAATCTGATTTGTAGAAAAATTACTGTTCACTTTTCCAACAAGAAAATTCGATATTTGTCCATAATATATTCTACCAGTCGAGAATGGTAATTATTTCTTGAATAGGAAACTAAAGTGAAACGTATATCCGAGTGAATAAATTGAAACCATAAACCGAAAATTACGATGACTAGACCGAGAAAAAACTTATAAAAAAAGCAAGCAACAAAAAAAAAAATTCTATAAAAAAATGACAAATATTATTTTTAATTTTCTAGCAATTAAATGGAGAAATACGAATGAGGGCACGGCTGGTCTAGATGTCTGTGCAAAAATGTGCATACTTTATAAGTGTGCATGCGCAAATTCTCACCTTTTTTTTTGCACAGCGCAGAAATTAGCTTTATTAAGCGCACTTTAGATGTAGGTATAGAAATGGTGTAGTGACAAATACGTACCTACGTAAAAATTGTTGGTACATGTGGTGGAAAAGGGGTGACCTCGTGTACAAACCCATTTTTCTCTACCAACCAATCTTTTTTCGCACTTTTTTCGTGGTTAGGACCCGTAGATTCGATGTTACTTTGTTGATTCCCTCTGCTATTATGACACGATACAATGGAAGATGAAGTAAAATAGGTTGATTTTTTTATAGAAAAAAAAAAAAAATCTAAATTCAACGTTGAACCTTTGATTTTCATATTTCTCGAGTGGCTTCTCAGTACCCATAATACTAGCTCTTCTGTCACTCCTACTCTGGTTCTTCGTCCTCTTACCACTGAATCTTTCGTATATTTTTTGTTTACCATTAGCTTTTCTGTTCACCACTGGATCAGATATCGCACTCGTTTGGAGCTTGTGTACTCAACTGCCACTATCTCAGCTACTTATTAGTTGTGTACGCTAGTGTCACATGGCGTCTGTCACCGACTCCTAGAAACGTGTATATTTCGGCTAGGTAATATGAAAATAATTTTTTCTGAAACTCCATACACCAAATAGAGAATATTCTTGAATCGATTTTCGTTAGCAAAGCGAGAGATTTCCAAATTGATAAGGAACAGTTGGAAATCATTTTCATTTCGTCACTAGTATAGAATTAGTGTTTTTTCTCAACTGCACTTTTGTTTATTTCTTCACGGCGTCGTTTACAAATGAAGGGTCATTTTATACGGCGATGCCTACATAAACAACAAAATTAACCTCTTCATAATTACTCAATTACCTATTATATAAAATTATGTTAACAAAAGAAGCTCACATATTTAATGAAATAAACAATAACCTATTTTTGGTGAATTTGTTGTAAAAAATATCGTACACTACTAATTTTCCACTCGTGATAATCAACTCGGTTTGGTAAATAGTTGCATAACAGTATATCACATTCCAAGGTTTAAAAGTGAGTTTACATGATTCAGGAATAGCTCACTCACTCCCCTCATTTTGCAGACTTTCCATCGCATGTAAACATTCACTTTTGAATCTTGTTAAATTTGGTATGCGATGGAGGGTAACACCTACCAAAGATAAAACCATTAACAAGTATCCCATCAGACTTTTTTACTATTACCAGTTTCCCCAACATGAATTTATTTTAAAATAAAAAATTAATTCATATGTCCAGATAAGCCAGGAATCATGGACACAGGCCCCCTGATGTTGGTCACATGCATAACATTTTAACACCACTCTTCTTAAAATAAATTAATTCCCATCTTTAACTCCCCCATCTCCCCAATATGACCTACTTCTTTACCAATTCAACCCAAAGTGGGGAAAATTTAGGACATGTTAACAAAATTATACCAAATTATAAAAGTAATAATGATGATTTTTATTTATTATTACTGCTATAAACGGACACATAACTTGAAAACGGGTAAATGTAAATCTACAAATAAATATATAGTTTTAAAATACTCTTTCCATCTACTTTGACCAGCTCGATTGGTTTGAGTGATTCTTCTGTGACAACAACTTAACCAATGAAGATTCACAGCTCCATCAGAAATTTGTTGATCTTTTGACAGAACCAACAAGATAGCTGACTGAGAAATGGAATGGTGGTGGACTTCACAAACATCAAAAATCTAAACTGTGACGGGTAAATTTTCCAAGAAAGATATACTGTGATTTCAGCCAAACGTTTAGGCTATGTTCCAATGGCAGAATTTGTAATTTTCACAAGATATTTTCAAATATAAATTGTTTAGGCAAGTTTAATCTCATGATTAAGCGCCTTATTTTAGGGAAAATAATATTCCTTTAAGTAAAAACACTTTTTTCAATTGTCTGATTTTTCTGTTTCAAGAACAAAACATTTCGTAGGAGCAATTAACCGCGAAAGGTAAGTATTACTCAGGTGAGTATACATTTCATCACTACCGACATTATTTGTGACAAATTAATTCTATTCTTTGATTTTAGCCACAACACGAGTTGATTCAAAAAAGAGATAATAGATTAGTAATCTGTTTAGCTTCACAAAAAGAATTTTCAGGAACAATTTAAATTTTAACCCATGAAAATTTGAAAACTTTTGTTTAGTCAATGACTATGATCAAAAATTTATTCATAAATATACCACTACTCATTTTTACTGGACACTGGAATTAGACAAATTTTTAGTGATGAAGGCCTAAGCCAACATACATTGTAATGAACTATTATTACAAGAAAATGAAGTGATGAACACAAAAGAAGAAAAGAAGAAGAAAGAAAAGAAAAAAAGAAGAAAAAAAAGAAGAAGAAAAGATGAAAAAATTTGCGTGGAAAATGAGTGTGGAATACCTTGTCGTGAGAGATATTCTCACCAGAAGGAAATTCAACAGAATTTAAGCGTGTTCAGCCACTTCGTACGTAAGTACGGGTAAGCCAGAACCAGACCGAACACTGGCAATTTTAGAGCCGGTTCTAAGAGTTTATATAATGGTTTTGGCACACGCACACAAACACACATACTTAAGGTAATACGTACGTTAGTGAGAAAGGCCAGGTCACATCATCCTTTACCGAGATAAGAGATGTCTGGCCGGTTCATGTACGAATCGTGACATCATCGTACCGTGTCACAATTCAGTACTCGTACATTACCTGCAAGTACTTGCAGGTAATTACAATCAAACGAGTTTCGTGTGTTTCACATCATGTAGACGAATAATTGGCCTGCCCTTTGGGGCAGCGACTGTCGTCGAGGGGTCTGAGCCCCTTTTACCTCATACCAGTGAGTCCCCACAATGAGTTTATGTAAAGATTTATTCAGGATGTGATGAAGAAAAGAGGGAAAATCATATTTTGTCAACAAAATGAATTATTGGAATTTACAATGCCTCCAACTAGTTCCAAAAAATACTCTGGAATGAGGATTATGACAAAAATGATGGATTGGAGAAAAGTGCAGGACATCAATAATTCATTAATTCGGAAGCCAACAAAGAGGATCTTTTAAATTGTCACCTACACAAAAAAAATTGGAATGGAATGCAAACATTATCAATTAGAGGAAAAGAGGGTAAAGGAGAGTAAATGTGAAAAGAAAAAGATATGAAATTAGATAGAAAGGAAAAAGTGTGGAGGTATTGTGGTATGCCAAAACAAGAAGCGGACCAAACAGTAGACAGTGTATGGTAAAATATACACACTTACACAAACACACAGTCCAAAAATTCAACAAATTTTTTTTTAACTCCGAATTCTGAAGGGAAAATAAAACAAAATCACGCAACCAATTTCAAATAATATCTTCCTCTTGTGAACATAAATTCAATCGAGGAGAGAACACTAAATGACCATACATTTTAATGTAATGTATCCATTTATCAGTTTTGTTAGCACTAAAAATTCTTATGAAAATAATTATTAATTATAGGATCAGTAGCAAAAATTTGAAAATTTTACCATGACTTTACATAAAGAAGTTATTTTTTGCAACACTTACGCACATTAATAATGTATAAAGCAGATGAAGCAGGTATAGCATGTGGTACCTAATTTACCTGTTTTCTCCTTTATTCATTATTATTTTTATTTCTTTCTTGTGCTCGTATGAAAAACGAAGTTACTAACTGCTGGCCACCAAGAATTCGGAGCGCCATCTTACTTGTTTGCCTTAAGCTCGTCTCTTTTACATTCATACTTCGGTAATCGGCACTTGTGTTTTAGGACACCCTGCATTCACAATAGCTGTCTTTTCATACGTCAACTCTAAATTTTACCTTTTGAAATTGTTCTTTTCTAAAGTTTCTTGATTTAATAGTGGTCCTAGTTCAAAGTATGTCGGCACCTCCATTCTTCACACGTAATTCTGTACGCAATTATTTCTTTCCTTTTGAACTTTATCTCCATGTTTCGGATTTCTTATTTTATTATAATTAATTCTCATGCACTCCTTAATTTTCCGTATGTTTTTCTTTTTGATTATATAATAATATTCTCCAAAATGTGTTGATCTTTCTCTGAGTCCTTTGACATGTAAGTAATGTGCATGAAGTGTATCTGTGTGCACTCGATTCCCACTTAATTTGGTTGTTCTGATCAAGAAATACAACGTACGTCCATACTTTACTTGCTCTCTTCTGGTTTTATCTTTTGACCTCTCTTTACACAGTGTCTGCGTTTTTCATTGGGACTTTCGCACACTACATAGGAGATTTTAGAACCATTTAGACCGATATATAAAGTCATTGCTTTATACATCGGACTTTACTTTATACATTGTTTTGGCTGAATGTGTCACATTATACATTAGTTCCTTAGAAGAACATAGGTAGTCTACATCATCATTTTCCTCAATTAAGTTATTGTTTTGTTTTTTTGTTTTTGTTTTTTTTTTTCATAAAAGTTTTTGTACTATAGGGATTTGAACCTTTAACAACTTATTGTGCTGATAAGCTATCACCACACCCATTACGCCATGAGGTCTGGTTGAATAATTGGTGATAGTTTGCTCTTATATGTTTGCTAATTTTCAAAATATTTATTTATTTTAACTTTTTTGTTTTTTTGGGGGAGAGAATTGTTGCAAAAAATAGTGTGTAACACACATGTATATAGTAGGTGATTGGTATGCGTGTTATTTGAATCACTTGCTTTCAGCTCATGCTGCAACAATCACACTCTGATCAAAATTACCTACATTATACACTTGTATCACAAATAACTATTTTGCAACCCCTATTTATAAACTTCACTTTTATACGCATCTTGACGATGTACAAAGCAGGCAATTTTAGAACCATTTGTAGGACTGATGTATAAAGTAAATACTTTATACATCAGTCTTCACTTTATACATTGCCTTGGGTGCATGCGTCATTTTATACGTTGGTATTAAATTTGCTACTGAATATAGCCTACCATAGTCATTTCTTTCTCCACGAAAAATCGGAGCTACATTCCTCGCCAGAAGCTTCACCTTCTGAACCCTCTGCCTTCCTGATGGTCGATGGATTCTACATTTCCACCCCACCAACCTACAATCCTTCGTAGAGATCTTAGACCCCAGCCCTCAAATTTCCGAATAGAGCTCTACTCTCCCTGTTGTTCTCTATCTCACCAGAAAGGATCTGCCCTCTGAACCAACTGATCTTGACACGAGGCACCTCGTCGAGGAACTCTATTTTTAGCTTTCTGCTTGGATGGCCCAGGTCGTCATTCTACGTTCATCTGTCAAACTTCCAAGCCACTCTTTGTCCACCCGGCCTGAAAAACTGAGTACCTACCTATAATAGGTCATTTAGTGATTTCAGTACAAAGTTTCTATTAAAAAATCTCTTGATTTATATTCAAACTCGAACATAATAATATTATTTTGTAAAAAAAAATTTAATTGCCATACTAATTAAATGATTTGCTACAGATGAAATGAAAATATAAACTGTGAAAGAAATTTTCTTTTACGACCAAATCCAAAATGCTGTAAATTGTGCTGTTCAATTCATCATACTTTATTTTAAATTAAGTAGTTACCTACCTACTTGAAAAAATTTAAAACATTTGACATTTGGGCGACTCAAATGCAGCGTCGTCTTTAACGTTTTCTGTTTTCCAGTTTCAACAGTTTTCTAGATAATTTTTTTTCTCCTTTTTAACCTCCTTTCTCCGATCCTCTTCTGATTTTTTTTTTCTTTCACTTTTTCCCCCCGCAGCCAGAATTCACGTCGCAATATCTTTTTATTTTTCTTTTTCATTCCTTTCATCTTTTTCAGCTCGTCTTCTATTTTCTTTCAAGCAGTTTTTTTTTTCTTGTTTCACTCTTTTTTGTCTCTCTCTTTGCCTTTACCCCATTTCTGTAATTAGCATACTTCTTTTCAGCAACAGCATGCCGAGTAAGTCCTTAGGGAATTGGCTCAATTCTGTGAGGTCCCGTTGGTACTTCCTCAAGTTGCTTCGGCAACGTTGCCAAAGAACCCATCGATTTTTTTCTTTTTTATTCTTTTTTCTTTTTCTTTTTTTCATTTTTACTCATTTCTTCTACACTTGGAAAACGAGTTCAAGAGAAAATTTTTTATTTCTGCAATATAAACATAATTTGATGGCTTTTTATGGGCGTACGAAATTTTTTGCGCACGTCGGGTAAGATTGTTAATGGCTTAATTTTGTGGTGAGTTAAGGTGGGTGGAGGCGATTTGAAATTTGTATTTTTTTTTTCTGTTTTATGTCCGTCTGCTGAATAATCATGAAAATTTGGACAAAAAATCTCAAAAGATACTTTAATTAGCAAGTTTCAGATGAGTATAACATTCGATTAAGTCAATCGTTTGGAGCTCTGTATATTGTTTACGCTACGGATAGTCTACTCTCTCACTGCTCTCCGGTCGATTTGGATTGTGAAATTTTGAACAGTTAAGAAATTACTTTCAGTTATTCATAGAAAATAAATCTCTTGAGGTCAAATGAACTTAATTAGCCACATTTATAAACTCAAAAATGATTTGACTAAAATTACTGTACAATGTAATTAACTTCAAAATAATAATTTGTTTAAGTGTAAATAATTTATACAGTATTTTGGACTCAGCTGTTAAATCCCTTAATGTATAGTGGAGAAAAGGTCCATTTTTCCGGCCCCCGATTTCAAATTTTGACCTGAAAATTTTTGGCCTAATTGTGCTCAGTTTGTGCTAATATGTGCCATCAATTTTAGAATTTGTGCTCACCCCCTTCCTTAGATATAAACAAAAGAGTCTGGGTGGGGCTGGAGAAATGCTACCCCCCATTTTGAAGTAAGATGCAAAGTTTGGCCAATGACAAAACAATAGATAAAGATCTCGGTAATGTCTCGGACTGGTACACGAACGCATTATGTCATTTCTTATCAGTTGCTTCAGCAATGAATAAGAAATGACGTGAATTTTACAACACACCTACATATGTATATGTACATAAGTGTGTCTGTGTACGTGTGCCAAAACCAGTATATAAACTCTCAGAACCGGCTCTAAAATCGCCAGTGTTCGGTCTGGTTCTGGCTTACCCGTACTTATGTATGAAGTGGCTGAACACGCTTAAATTCTGTAGAATTTCCTTCTGGTGAGAATATCTCTCACAACAAGGTATTCCACAGAGATAAAATTATAAAAATTTTCATGTAATTTTTTAATCATCTTTAACTGTTTTAAAATAAACCAGCACCGTAGCCAGGGGGAAAATGAAAGCCTTGCCTCCTGGTCATTGCATTGGCTCCCTACAAATTTTCAAAAAAAAATTGAATATACCTATATAAAAGAAAATGTGTATTTTGCCAGCAAAATGATCAAAAAATTAGAAAGTAAATATCTGCATTTAGGCTTGCCGCCCCAAGAAATCTCTTTGCCCCTTCTGAAATAATGACTTGGCCACGGACCTGAAATAAACAAACCGAAAAAACCCTTATTAATATAAAATTGACCAGTTTTTGGAATCTAGAAATCTCCCCTCATTCACTCAATCATTCCTCAAACACTATTTAAGCTTGAGAACTGGGGCTGGTAAATTTTCTCTTTCGATAGTTTTCTCAAAAGAACTATTTTTCACGTGTCAGCTAAATCACCTCATGCTCATAGATCAAGTCAGTTTTAATTACATTTAGCTTACCTAATTTTGCATCAATCCATTCACTTATCTGTATCAATTTTGCTTACTTATCTCCACCAATTTAGTGTATCTCTAAAAATTTGAAATTCACTACTTCTATTTTATCCACAGGTCCATTTCTCCGGGCCCCCATTTCAAATTTTGACCTGAAAATTTTTGGCCTAATTGTGCTCAGTTTGTGCTAATATGTGCCATCAATTTTAGAATTTGTGCTCACCCCCTTCCTTAGATATAAACAAAAGAGTCTGGGTGGGGCTGGAGAAATGCTACCCCCCATTTTGAATTTTGACTCTAAACTTGGTATGCTAATTGTACTTCATTTGTGCTAATTTGTGCCGTTAATTTTAGAATTTGTGCTCATTTATTTTCAAATATAGGGGCCTCAGAAATTTATGTCAGCCCCTCCTTTTGGAATTTTGAGTTGAAACTTTGCATGCTAATTGTGCTTAATTTGTGCTAATTTGTGCTGAAAATTAAAAATTTTATACTTATTCCCTTTCAAAAATATTTGTGGTTATATGTCTCCCCTCAGCCCCCCAATTTTAAATTTTGACCCAAAATTTTTCATACCAACTGGATTTAAATAGTGCTAAATTTTGCTACCAATTTTGGAATTTGTTATCACCCCCTTCTTAATATATAAAAAAAAGTTTGTGGGTGGGGCTGGGGAAATGCTAGCCCCACCCATTTTGAATTTTGACTCAAAACTTGGCATACTAATTGTGCTCAATTTGTGCCAATTTGTGCCAACCATTTTAGATAGGGAGGATGAAAGATTTCCCCTCAGCCCCACCTTTTTGAATTTTTATACAAAACTTTGCCCACTACTCTTTTTTGATTTGTGCTTAATTGTGCCAACAAGCTTATAATTCCTGTACATTCAAATCTTTAGTTATTTGCAAAACAAATTTGGGTGGGGCTGGGAAAATGCAGGCCCACCCACTTCAAATTTTGACTTGAAATTTTGCAAACTGATTGTGCTCAATTTGTGCTGATTTGTGCCAACCATTTTATAATTTGTGCTCAATTATTAACTGAAATAAGGGGTGAAGAAGGTTTTGTCTTAGCCCCCCTTTGGAATTTTGAGCTGAAACTTTTCCCATTATTTTATCTTAAATTATGCTTATTTGTGCCAACTTTCTTTTTTGAAATTTTAAAGTTGCAATTTCAAGGAACTAATAACAATCACCCATTTCTGCTGTAGCCTAAATAATAGTCATTTATAATAAAATTTTCAGTGGAGTCAAGAAAATTCAAGCCTTCCATTTTAAATAGGAGTTCAATTTTATTACAATTTTTATGACAGTTTGTACCAAATTTTTACCTTGGTACCAGGGAACTATACTTAACCCATACTTTGCAGTATGTCAGATTTTTTTGATTTGGTATTTTCTGGTTATTACTAAAAAACTTTGTAAGTACATGTAAATTTTTCCATTGATCACTCTCTATTGACAGTTTTTTCCATTTAAGTTGCCAAATAAAAAATATTATAATAAAAACCTTCTATGTGAATCAAATAGAAAGAAAAAAAACAAATTTTTATGGTCATATGTGTATAAATTATTAAGTAGGTATTCATGCTAATTTTGGTTTTATATACTTAATAATTTAGAAAATACATTTGGTGATATATCACACAATAAAATGTGAAAACTCAATATTAAGCCCCTTTAGGGGCCCATTTGAGGATGAAGAATGGGTCAAATGGAGAAACAAACCCCAAATTTGGACTCGGAGCTTCAAAAAACATAATTGGTGATGTATCACACAATAAAAAGTAAAAACTTAAAATTAACCCCCTTTTGAGGCCCATTTGGGGATGAAGAATGGGTCAACTTGAGAAAAGAACACCAAATTGGGACTTGGCGCCTCAAAAAACATATTTGGTGATGTATCACACAATAAAATATGAAAACTCAAAATTTGCCTCCTTTTGGTGCACATTTGGGGATGAAGAATGGGTCAAATGGAGAAATGAACACCAAATTCGGACTTGGCGCCTCAAAAACCATATTTGGTGATGTATCACACAATAAAAAGTAGAAACTCAAAATTAACCCCCTTTTGGAAAATATTACCAAATCCTATGCATAATGCAACAGAATTAGAAACAAACTCATTGTCACTGTTATCGCATATGTATACAACAAACATCGATATGTTTTGCGATGTATTGATGTTCTTCACCAGATCGATGCAATATTTTTTTTCGATATATCGATATTGAATAAAATACATATTTTGAGAATTTTTTAGACAACTGTTTGAAATTTTCTTTTCATATTATGCCAGAAACTTTTGCTGGAGTATACTCAACAACTTCCAAAAGTTTCATGGCCATCAAATGAATGGTGTAGTAATGTATAAAAGATAAACAGACATACATTCTCTTTTATATATATAGATAACACTGGCCAAAGAAATCTTAAAAATTCCCTATAGATAACCCAAAAATATTTTTCAAAATTTGGGAATTTTTTTCATCAAAAAATCAGATTACGAAATAACGCATCGTGATTGGATCACCCAAAAGTGTTTAGGAAATGGTATTTCTTGTAGTTATTGTGGTTATATAATTATTTCAGATAACACCATTCTGTCAGTACTATATTAGCCTTCCTTAGAGATGCATGTCTAAATATTCCTCTAGCAAAATTATTGAGTTTTCACATTTTACTGTGTGATACAATAGAAAATAAGTTTTTTGAAGCGCCAAGTCCAAATTTGGTGTTCATTTCTCAATTTGAACAATTCTTCATCCCCAAATGTGCCCCAAAATGGAGTTAATTTTGAGTTTTCACTTTTTATTGTGTGATACATCACCAAATATGTTTTTTGAGGCACCCAGACCAAATTTGGTGTTCTTTTCTCTATTTGACCCATTCTTCATTCCAAAATGTGCTGCAAAAGGGGGCCAATTTTGAGTTTCAACATTTTATTTCATGATACATCTGTAACGTATATTTTCATCTATTTTAAGAAATGACAAACATATTCGTTTTCATAGTTCCAAATACCAAAAAACATAGATATTTATCAACAATAATCGTCCTATAACTCTTTATAAACATCCACTAAATTACCTGTATTTGTGTATAAAAGAGAAACAGACATGAAATCCACACAAAATTCAGATTTGGCGCCTAAAAAACCATATTTGGTGATGTATCACACGATAAAATATGAAAACTCAAAATTGGCCCACTTTTGAAGCACATTTAGGGATGAAGAATGGGTCAAATGCAGAAATGAACACCAAATTCGGACTCGGCACTTCAAAAATCATAATTGGTGATGTATCACACAATTAAAAGTGAAAACTCAAAATTAACCCCCTTTTGAGGCCCATTTGGGGATGAAGAATGGGTCAAATTGAGAAAAGAACACCAAATTGGGACTTGGCGCCCCAAAAACCATATTTGGTGATATATCACCCAATTAAAGGTGAAAACTCAAAATTAACACCTTCTTGGGACCCATTTGTGATGAAGAATGGTTCAAATTGAGAAATCAACAAAAATTCTGACTTGGTTCTTCAAAAAACATAATTGGTGATGTTGTAACTGCCAAAAGAGGTGGTAGTGTACCTAATTAGAACCACTTTCGATGTTACACCATACACGAAATATCACGTACTCGAAAAGCAGTAATACTTCTAAAATAATTCAAGTATTCAAGTTTACTATCCACAAACTATAGTGGACCTTAACGTGTTATAAAGACTCAATAATATTTTAAAACACACGAGTGAGTTTACACCTTTAATAAAATAATAAGTTTGTAAAACACAATATATAAACCATTACGTTAATACTTATACGTTCAATATCACAATCCATTTGACAAAACTATCTTTTCACTATAGACTTCTGCTAGAAAGGTTCCAGATACTAAGAAGTAACTGTCAAAGAACTGTGTCTTCTTCCACTGAATTGAGGGATTATATACTGTTCAGGGTACGAGAACGTACGTGTCGGATAGGCTAAGTGAGGTAGGGTGTTGTTATTATAGGGTTGAGCTGACTCGTAGAATACTCGAGGGACAGGCACAAATAGGTCATGAATATACAGATGGTATATCTATATTCATAAAATCAAATACAGGTAATTTAGTGGATGTTTATAAAGAGTTATAGGACGATTATTGTTGATAAATATCTATGTTTTTTGGTATTTGGAACTATGAAAACGAATATGTTTGTCATTTCTTAAAATAGATGAAAATATACGTTACAGATGTATCACGAAATAAAATGTTGAAACTCAAAATTGGCCCCCTTTTGCAGCACATTTTGGAATGAAGAATGGGTCAAATAGAGAAAAGAACACCAAATTTGGTCTAGGTGCCTCAAAAAACATATTTGGTGATGTATCACACAATAAAAAGTGAAAACTCAAAATTAACTCCATTTTGGGGCACATTTGGGGATGAAGAATTGTTCAAATTGAGAAATGAACACCAAATTTGGACTTGGCGCTTCAAAAAACTTATTTTCTATTGTATCACACAGTAAAATGTGAAAACTCAATAATTTTGCTAGAGGAATATTTAGACATGCATCTCTAAGGAAGGCTAATATAGTACTGACAGAATGGTGTTATCTGAAATAATTATATAACCACAATAACTACAAGAAATACCATTTCCTAAACACTTTTGGGTGATCCAATCACGATGCGTTATTTCGTAATCTGATTTTTTGATGAAAAAAATTCCCAAATTTTGAAAAATATTTTTGGGTTATCTATAGGGAATTTTTAAGATTTCTTTGGCCAGTGTTATCTATATATATAAAAGAGAATGTATGTCTGTTTATCTTTTATACATTACTACACCATTCATTTGATGGCCATGAAACTTTTGGAAGTTGTTGAGTATACTCCAGCAAAAGTTTCTGGCATAATATGAAAAGAAAATTTCAAACAGTTGTCTAAAAAATTCTCAAAATATGTATTTTATTCAATATCGATATATCGAAAAAAAATATTGCATCGATCTGGTGAAGAACATCAATACATCGCAAAACATATCGATGTTTGTTGTATACATATGCGATAACAGTGACAATGAGTTTGTTTCTAATTCTGTTGCATTATGCATAGGATTTGGTAATATTTTCCAAAAGGGGGTTAATTTTGAGTTTCTACTTTTTATTGTGTGATACATCACCAAATATGGTTTTTGAGGCGCCAAGTCCGAATTTGGTGTTCATTTCTCCATTTGACCCATTCTTCATCCCCAAATGTGCACCAAAAGGAGGCAAATTTTGAGTTTTCATATTTTATTGTGTGATACATCACCAAATATGTTTTTTGAGGCGCCAAGTCCCAATTTGGTGTTCTTTTCTCAAGTTGACCCATTCTTCATCCCCAAATGGGCCTCAAAAGGGGGTTAATTTTAAGTTTTTACTTTTTATTGTGTGATACATCACCAATTATGTTTTTTGAAGCTCCGAGTCCAAATTTGGGGTTTGTTTCTCCATTTGACCCATTCTTCATCCTCAAATGGGCCCCTAAAGGGGCTTAATATTGAGTTTTCACATTTTATTGTGTGATATATCACCAAATGTATTTTCTAAATTATTAAGTATATAAAACCAAAATTAGCATGAATACCTACTTAATAATTTATACACATATGACCATAAAAATTTGTTTTTTTCTTTCTATTTGATTCACATAGAAGGTTTTTATTATAATATTTTTTATTTGGCAACTTAAATGGAAAAAACTGTCAATAGAGAGTGATCAATGGAAAAATTTACATGTACTTACAAAGTTTTTTAGTAATAACCAGAAAATACCAAATCAAAAAAATCTGACATACTGCAAAGTATGGGTTAAGTATAGTTCCCTGGTACCAAGGTAAAAATTTGGTACAAACTGTCATAAAAATTGTAATAAAATTGAACTCCTATTTAAAATGGAAGGCTTGAATTTTCTTGACTCCACTGAAAATTTTATTATAAATGACTATTATTTAGGCTACAGCAGAAATGGGTGATTGTTATTAGTTCCTTGAAATTGCAACTTTAAAATTTCAAAAAAGAAAGTTGGCACAAATAAGCATAATTTAAGATAAAATAATGGGAAAAGTTTCAGCTCAAAATTCCAAAGGGGGGCTAAGACAAAACCTTCTTCACCCCTTATTTCAGTTAATAATTGAGCACAAATTATAAAATGGTTGGCACAAATCAGCACAAATTGAGCACAATCAGTTTGCAAAATTTCAAGTCAAAATTTGAAGTGGGTGGGCCTGCATTTTCCCAGCCCCACCCAAATTTGTTTTGCAAATAACTAAAGATTTGAATGTACAGGAATTATAAGCTTGTTGGCACAATTAAGCACAAATCAAAAAAGAGTAGTGGGCAAAGTTTTGTATAAAAATTCAAAAAGGTGGGGCTGAGGGGAAATCTTTCATCCTCCCTATCTAAAATGGTTGGCACAAATTGGCACAAATTGAGCACAATTAGTATGCCAAGTTTTGAGTCAAAATTCAAAATGGGTGGGGCTAGCATTTCCCCAGCCCCACCCACAAACTTTTTTTTATATATTAAGAAGGGGGTGATAACAAATTCCAAAATTGGTAGCAAAATTTAGCACTATTTAAATCCAGTTGGTATGAAAAATTTTGGGTCAAAATTTAAAATTGGGGGGCTGAGGGGAGACATATAACCACAAATATTTTTGAAAGGGAATAAGTATAAAATTTTTAATTTTCAGCACAAATTAGCACAAATTAAGCACAATTAGCATGCAAAGTTTCAACTCAAAATTCCAAAAGGAGGGGCTGACATAAATTTCTGAGGCCCCTATATTTGAAAATAAATGAGCACAAATTCTAAAATTAACGGCACAAATTAGCACAAATGAAGTACAATTAGCATACCAAGTTTAGAGTCAAAATTCAAAATGGGGGGTAGCATTTCTCCAGCCCCACCCAGACTCTTTTGTTTATATCTAAGGAAGGGGGTGAGCACAAATTCTAAAATTGATGGCACATATTAGCACAAACTGAGCACAATTAGGCCAAAATTTTCAGGTCAAAATTTGAAATGGGGGCCCGGAGAAATGGACCTGTGGATAAAATAGAAGTAGTGAATTTCAAATTTTTAGAGATACACTAAATTGGTGGAGATAAGTAAGCAAAATTGATACAGATAAGTGAATGGATTGATGCAAAATTAGGTAAGCTAAATGTAATTAAAACTGACTTGATCTATGAGCATGAGGTGATTTAGCTGACACGTGAAAAATAGTTCTTTTGAGAAAACTATCGAAAGAGAAAATTTACCAGCCCCAGTTCTCAAGCTTAAATAGTGTTTGAGGAATGATTGAGTGAATGAGGGGAGATTTCTAGATTCCAAAAACTGGTCAATTTTATATTAATAAGGGTTTTTTCGGTTTGTTTATTTCAGGTCCGTGGCCAAGTCATTATTTCAGAAGGGGCAAAGAGATTTCTTGGGGCGGCAAGCCTAAATGCAGATATTTACTTTCTAATTTTTTGATCATTTTGCTGGCAAAATACACATTTTCTTTTATATAGGTATATTCAATTTTTTTTTGAAAATTTGTAGGGAGCCAATGCAATGACCAGGAGGCAAGGCTTTCATTTTCCCCCTGGCTACAGTGCTGGTTTATTTTAAAACAGTTAAAGATGATTAAAAAATTACATGAAAATTTTTATAATTTTATCTCTGTGGAATACCTTGTTGTGAGAGATATTCTCACCAGAAGGAAATTCTACAGAATTTAAGCGTGTTCAGCCACTTCATACATAAGTACGGGTAAGCCAGAACCAGACCGAACACTGGCGATTTTAGAGCCGGTTCTGAGAGTTTATATACTGGTTTTGGCACACGTACACAGACACACTTATGTACATATACATATGTAGGTGTGTTGTAAAATTCACGTCATTTCTTATTCATTGCTGAAGCAACTGATAAGAAATGACATAATGCGTTCGTGTACCAGTCCGAGACATTACCGAGATCTTTATCTATTGTTTTGTCATTGGCCAAACTTTGCATCTTACTTGCCTGTGTGTGCAAGTAAGAGCATACGAACAAACAATATATTTTATCTGCTATTTAATATAATACGCCTGATGAAGAATGGCGTGTGTACGAGATGTATAGTTCCCACAATCTCTTATCCAGCTCTTTAGGTTAAATAAAGGTTGAGGTATCATCGAGTCAATAAGAGATAATTGTTTCAAAATTGAAATGTTATATTCAATTGAAATAACAACTTGACAACCAGTTTTTTACGAAATTAGGAAATCCAAAAGTTTCATTATGTGGATAAAACATAGTTTGCATGCGCAGCAAAGACAGCCATTTAATAATTTAATCAAGTCCCAAACTGTGCATGTGCGAAATTTTACTTATCAACATTGTTGTAAAACTTCTATTTCATAACGTCTGTTTTTGGAATGGATGTTGCAAAGTAGTATATTACGCAACATGGAAGGAAAGTGAGCAATCTATCAACTCGTGCAACAGCTGCACTTGCCTTGAATTCATTGAGAATTTGCTTAATTTCTCTGTCATTGCATAGTATAGTAATTTAATTTTTTTTTTGTTTAAAAAATTGTAAGAAGAGATGAATATCTCAAAATATTATTTTGGTAATTTAGGTGTTCAGGCGACATGGGGATTCGAACTCATACCCACCGAACACCTAAACATCCCTCGTCACCACCACTAAAAGTTAGCACCTTATTCACCCAGCCACGGTGCCGGGTGATGGTGTACGAGGGAGTAGTGTATGCATACGCTGATATAGTGTGGCAGCTGCCACACCACTCCCCCCTCAGTGTAGAGGAGCGTAAATACAATTACCGATACAGAGGCGCCTAACAGGTAGGGATGTACACCGGAGCATGGTGTTGCCCTCCCTCATCACTGCCCCGTGGTGCACACCCACCGACATCATCACATTATAGCAATGGTGGTGCGACGCGCCACAGTTACAGAAGGCTGCATGAGTGTCCAAGAGATGGCGTTGATATCCATCTCCCAGAATCACATCGAGGTCACCACTTTAGGTGTTCAGGCAGCGCGGGGATTTGAACCCGTACTAACCAAACACCTAAACCTCCCTCGTCACCACCACTAAAAATCAGCACCGTATTCACTCGGCCACGGTGCTGGGTGACGGTGTACGAGGGAGTAGTGTATACATACGCCTAGTGTGGCGGCTGTCACAGGTATTAATGCTTTAAGACAAATAAAACATAGGTAAAAGTAAATATTTATGTTACCTATGAAAAATTATCAAAAAATTATTTTGTTTTAAATTGAACATTGATGAAATTGGAAACCTTCACAAAACGTTACTTGCTACAGACATACAAAACGAATATTCTGCATAATAATTTTAAATGTGGTCCCCTCCTTCTCCCCTCCTACGATTTGATATGAATAAGAAGTTAAAGAAGTTAACCTGCTAAAGTTTTGTGAAACCGTTGATCCTTTTTTAATGTTCTGAAATACCCGATGATGTAGTTCGAATGACGACATTGTACTTAAAATCACATAAAAAGAAAGTCTACGCTTGCTTTCACTTCTGAATGAAGTGAAAACGAAAGCGAGAAAACAGATAATCCAAAAAAAATTGGGTATAGGTATCTACAGTGGATGAGAAAGAGAAAATAAAAAATAAAATAAAATAATACCTAGTGAAGGAATTGGCGGTACAACAGCCACGAGAAAGAAATTCGTTCTCAAGATACGTGAATGCAATGAGAAAATAAGTTTAAATAATTTTCAAGGTGTCTTTTTGCAACTGTGGAAATAATTTTGTCATTTTCGGTAACGTCTATCTTCGCTCACAGATCGACCAAATTACATTTTCCCCATGATACTGGTGGAAGCATGACGAGAATTTATATCGGCGCGACGAAGAGCCGTGTATAAAGGGGTTGGGGTTTTGTGCGGAAGGGGGGAAGGAAGATGGGGTACGTATTTCGGCGACCACGGTGAAAACCGTTATTGCTGAGGTTGTCTTTTAGGTAGATATACACCGTGGAGCGAAATTACGATAAGCAAAGAGCACGAAGCCGTTTACAGGATAAATTTAATGGCGAAATACCAAAACGTTAGACTAGCAGCACGTGTGAAGGTGCCAGTTATGCAGCGTGGTCAGTCATTATTATAGTCGTCGAAAATATCAAAATGCCATAAAGGAAAGCACTTTTTTTTTCTCTTTTCTTTTAGCGCTGAAATGAGTGACATTTTGTTGATATTTTTCTTTCGTGCACGATGGTTTCATATTTTGTAGGTTATACAATATTGCGGAAAAACACGGTATATGTACGCAGACGCATTTAAATTTCGGTTAAAAACTGATAAACACCAACAAAACTAATTAATATGTCATTGATTTCTCACTAATAATTACTGGTTTTTTTTTTTACAAAACATGATAATTATGTCACCTGTCGAAAGTCCGACAATCTACCCCCACTTCTTGCATTTTATAACCATTTACCCACTATGAGGGAATGTCATTTACGTCACAATTCTCATCAGTTATCTTACTGGGTGGCTAAATATTCATGTAAAGCACTGAAAAGCATGGAAATATAGGAATTTTTGATCCCAATTGTCTTAAAACAAAAGACAGCTACTTGTTCGACATAAATGAAATTATAGAGGAAGCTTTAATGAATAAAACAAGTCAAAAAACAAGAAATTAGAGTCCTTAGAAGCTGAGAAAATGATTTAATTTTATGTCATCAGTATAATTAACCCTAAAGACAACTAATAATATCACTCAAAAATACCAATTTGAGGCACGATTTCGTGTTCTTTTTCCATTCTCTTGGATTCTAATAGTTCACATTTCTTGATCATTGGCTTATTTTATTCGTTGAAGCTTCCTCTAAAATTTTTTTCATGTCGAATAAGTAGTTATTACTTGTTTAAAGATAATTTTGACCAAAAATTCGAATATTCATTATGTTTTTCATGTGTTTTAGCCACGTAGTGAGATAAAACTTTCAGTTGTAGCGTCACGCAATATTGCCTCATTTCCAGTTGCATTCTCGATTAACTGAAACTAGACCCCTCAAAGCACCGTTCCACTACTTCGTACTGCAATTTAGTTAATTTGTTCTGAATTTACACGTGCAGATAACTTTCTTTTTTGTCGCCTGAAAAATGATAAAAATTGACATAAGTATTTGCTTTTTGAAAACAACCAAATCGTGATTTTCTCAATTGTGGGTAGGCACGTAACATTTTTAAACCTACACGAAACAAACCCTAGCAAAATGTTAAAAATTCATAATTTTAAAAATTTCTCACTAGGCCAAAGGAAGCAGATGTAATGGATGTGATAATTGAAAAAAGTGATCTGATAACTACGACAAAGGAAAATAAAACCATTACTCAAGAAAATATGAAAATCCAAGAAGAAACAGAGATAGAAATTAATTTTTACCTTTTGCTCAAACTTTCTCACAAATATATTTATAGGCGATGTATTGTCCATTAAACGAGTTCTCAATGAATTTCAGTGGGCAAAATCAATAAGTATCAATGGATCATAGGGCATTGAACTTAATCTGGAAAATACTCGGGCAACCGAATTATTAAACTGGTCTTCAAATAACTGCGATGGTCCACCATTGAACATTTCTCAGATAACCCAAAAAAGTGATTCTAAATTAGAAAAATATCATAATAATGATAAAAAAATATTTTTGAAGTAAGCAAAACGTGAGTATAGATTTACTTCTACAAGAAGAAGATATGAAAATTTAAAAAAATAAATTGAAAATTAAAGAAATTAGGCATGGAAATGAAATAAATCTACTATCTGAAATGTGAGCACATTTTTTATTTCTTTGTCGTTTTTTCTATTTACAAATCTATAAATACGTGAAATTTAGAAAATCTGTATTCCATATTTAGGAAATTGATCTTTTTTAGAGGTCTGTAATTTCTCTACATTATTGTTATGTTCGAAATGAAAATATGTTGTTTTTTTTTTAGATAGTACCTAATAACCATACTTGAATTTTGAACAATTTGTATTAAATTTCATGTATTTATAAGAATTCAATCTTTTTTTTGACATTTAAAAAATGTATACTTTGTTATTATGTTTGATATGAGAATTTGTTTTTAGGTAACTAGGTGAAGTTTCGACAATTTGTATTTATTATTAATTCATGTATTAGAATTCCATGTTTTCTGAGGGTCCTAATTTTTCTACATTGTTGTTGAGTATTTCGTATGAAATTTTTTTCAATGTATTTATAAGAAATTTGCACAATTTATATTTTATGTATGAGAATTTTTATTTTTTTTATACTTTGTCAATATTTTATTTTTGTTTCTGTTTTTAAGGTTGAAAAGCTAAGTTACCTACTTTATATTTGTTTGATATTGAGCCATGGGGTCAAGATAAATATTATCAATGAGGGTTAAATCTTAATTATCATTCAGTAAGACTGGAATGTGGAGCATAGATAGTTAGTTTTGAACATACTGAAAACTGGTATAGATTTTGATAGAAATTGGTCAGCTGGTTAAGCCAGGAAGTGAAGTCTGAAGAAAATTTAACTCAAACAACTCAGAATTACAAGCGACAAGTGCCAGGAATGTAATGCTACAATAAATAAAAAAGCGAATTCAATATATGATATTATTCTACAGAAAGAAAAGATGGACACAAAAAAACATGATTTCATTGCCTACAAATCATGTACCGGTATCAGAATAATTTTTTTTTTAAATTTGAGACATAATCAAGTAATTTTATTCATGATTAAAATTTCTGACAGTACCTAACTTTTTATACTGCATGTCCCGCCCCCGTAGGGTGAGTATATTATGTTAGTACCTATATATATATATACAAATATTTATTTATTTATTTTTAATATTGATTCCAGCATAATTTCTCAACCTGGGAATCGATTTTGATGAACTTTTTTTAAAATGATAGAGGATAATTGTAAGGTGATTACATTAATTTTTATTTAAAATCTGTTAAAAATTTCGCTTAAAATTAGCAAAAAACAACGAAGAAAACAGTTCAATATTAACGAACGATTTGAATAATTCATCATGTAACTATATTATAAAAGCTGCGCCAATGCGCATTTGAACTTTTTTATTTGAAACATTTTTTCGGAAAAGATTTCGGCTGACCTATTACGCGCTTAATCATATTATTGAAATTTTATATTGAATAATATTCGTAACCATCTTATAAATTTCTGGCGTGAAGCAATCTGGGAGTAGGTATCGACGAGCGTACAAATATAAATATCAATTTGGTGGGGCGTGACTATTGGAATTTTTCCACGATACCAGCACCTATAACAACTCATTTCGAATATCGAAAATATTTTTTACTGTCTGTCTGTCTGTCTGTCTACCTGCCTGTCTGTCTGTCTCCCTCCCTTCTCTGCCATCACCACTCGCCTACAGGTACATTATTTTATATACGAAGTCGGTACCTACGCGCATGGAGCTCACAGATTTTCTACCCGATATAATAAGTTAAAACCGACGAATTCGACAGCCAAGTCGACTTGAGGTATATCACTCCTGAGAATTTAAACTAATCAGAGTCTCTCCTTCTCTCTCTCTTACCCTCTCTTACTCTCGCTCTCACTCTCTCACACTCTCTCTCACACTCTCTCTCGCACTCTCTCACTCTCTCTCACTCTCTTTCTCACTTTCTCTCTCGCTCTCTCTCTCGCTTTCTCTCTCGCTCTCTCTCTCTCTCTCTCTCTCTCTCTCTCTCTCTCTCTCTCTCTCTCTCTCTCTCTCTCTCTCTCTCTCTCTTTTTATTTCTTTTTTCTCACGATAATTTTCTCTCATTCTTTTCACCTCCCACCACTCACTCCGTCTCACTCGATCGTTCTTATTTTTTTCAAACGTCCTCTCCGTCTCTCGTGCGCTTTTCTCGCTCGTGCTTTCCCAAAGGAAAAACAAGACGAGTAGCGAACGAAAAAACGTTCTCCACTTTTTCCGAACGTTTTTTCCTAACTGCTGCCGCGCGCGCTCGTCCCTCCAGTGCGCAAAAATTTTTCCAAAACTAAAATACGGGGCAAACGAAGAAAAGCTCTCTCTCGGTTCGGGGGAAACAACCACCTGGGAACGGCGTCCGCCATCGGCTGTACTGAAAGGGTGGCTTACCCCAGGGACCTGTTCCTCTTCCACTCGCGTTCCCCTTTCTCTCACAATCACTCTTTTTCTCTTCGCCCACTCCCTCATCCCCCTCCATCTCAGTGGGTCTCCATGCTTTTCTCTCTTTCTTTCTCGCCGCACCCTGTATACATGTCTCTTTCATACTCTCTCGCTCTCTCTCGCTCTCTCACTCTCTGTTACTCTTTTTATTTTTCTCATCCCCCCCCCCTCGCGCTCTCTCTTTCTCTCGATTTTCCATCATTTCCCGAGTTGCAAAAAAAAAATAAATAAAATTCCCCAGAGTAACGCTGCTGTCGGTTTTCACCATTTTCGAGTGCTTATACCCACACACCCACACTCATATTCATATATATATATATATCTTTACTCACACACACACACACACACACACACACATACACCTCTACACACACATTCAGTCGATGGAATGCTGAAATTTAGCAACGTTTCACCGACTCTGACTGCGGTTTTAAACGTCGTATTCGATGTAATTCGCCATCCAGAGGAGAAAACTGCTTTTCTGCCGTCAATTAAACCGTTTCTTACTCTAAAAAGCTCGTCTGTCGACACCATTGTTTTTCAAATATCGCGACTTTTTTTCCCTAATTTTTTTTCCTGCATTTTTTTTTTTTTTTTTTTTTTTTTTTCGTAAAAAGCAACCCTCTTTGTTTTTCCTTTAGCTGGTACCTTCGTACCTCCGTCACGCGTAATTCAGTTTAAGTGGATTATTTGGAAAACAGAGAAAAATAAGAAGAAGAAAAAAAAACAGGAATAGCTTTTTGGTTTTATGTTTCCCCTTCGTTTGCTCGCTACTTATTTTTCGTCTCTTTTCTCACCCAGTTTACTTCACACCTCTTATAAAGTACAAGCATCAGCGTGAGCTACAAACACAAGGGATGTGCGCCGACAAGTTCGTAGCCCACTTTTCGCGAAGTTTAATTTCTGGAAAACAATGACGTCCAGCAGCACGTTTCGGTTTCGATCGGCTTTATTTTTCTAACTGCGTTGCAGCATTGCGAAATTGTTTCGTCAATTATTTAATCGATTAGACTGGCATCTTTGTTTACTTTCATTAGCAAAATTTTTACTGCTATGGATTCGGAAATTTTATACCTACTTATATGTGTCTCATGGAGAAAACTTTCTTACCTTTCCCGGGTTAATTAATCTGAAGAATTTTTTCAAATTTACCTTACCGTTCGCAGCAACGATACACGGTGATTCATGAGTAGATTCTGAAACCCAAAATACGGATACAAGCGAATAGGACTGAGAAACAACTTCTGCTTAACATAATAATAACTTATTTTCGACACTGAAGAAGCCAAAAAGGAGGATTTTTTGGTCGTGCCTTCGATTTATGCATATATGCAACTTTTCGTAATTCAATGTTTTAAAATGATCCACGAGAGCTTTTTTGTTGTAGGGAAGACGGGTACTCGGAGACGTACAGCTAACGAGATCTCCGACGAGTCGATCGAAAACATTTCAAAGGTGAACGGTTTGTAAAATTATGTATCATCTACTTGGTAATGCTTCATTTGTCTGCTATCGTCATCCAGTTTCTTGTTCAAAAGTCGTTTTAATATTTCCAAAAGTCAAATTTTGATAACTCATAAAAAATGAACGACCAGTGGGAGAGAAATTGAGTATTCAAATAATTTGCAAATGTGATTAAAAGAGTTTAATTGTCAAAAATTGATTGTTCAGAGGTTACCAACGCTCAAAAATCCTTAGGCTGGTATTTATCGTTGACACTTAGAGTTCACTAACCCAAGTGTCAATTTAAAAGTTGCATTTCTCAGTGAAACTGAATTGTTTTTTTTTTTTTTGAGGCTTTAATATAGTCTGTCAAAAGGAAGCTACGTTTTTCATTATTCTCACAGCTTTTAACTATTTTTTTCGCAGCTTCACTGCAGTTCGAAAACAGAATCTTAGGTTGGTGAACACCTAGTGTCGACTATATGAATACCGATCTCACATTAAATATAGGTACCTAGTGTTAATTTCCGGTAAGAAGGTGAACCTTGTGTACCATGGTGTAAATTTTCTTGCGTACTGGGGAACATACTAAAAATATCTTCTTATTTTTTGCGAATAATTCCCAGCAATAAAACTGCCCAAAAACACGAAACACTGAATCCCGAGAAAGTTGAGGATACTGTAAAAAATGTCTTGAATTAGCAAATTTCCGAATGATGTTCGACATTATAATTGTATGTGCTGCTATGTGCATTGTTAATATGCAAGGAAAGAATTATTTTTTTTGGTTTTTAGCAGGTATTCAAAAATTAAATCTGCTTTTTAAGATTGTGTGAGTTAGAGAATTTAAGTACATATAGGCTATCTTTATATAAAATATATAATATATAGGTATGTTATAATTATATACCTATACGAGCTCTGAGATTCCGCTTTGCACCACTTTGGCTTGTGCCTGCCTCGGATTTTTGCTAGCATAATATGTGTAACACTTTAGAATTTGTTGTTTCGGTGGAGGCAACAAAAAAAAACGTGTATTTGTGTGACTGTGTAGGTATAGTGACACATGCGCATTGAATATGAGAAAATATATTAGTGAAATAGTATTGTGAAATAATTTTGATGAATTAATTTCGGCCGGCTTGTACGTTTATTATAGTCTTTCGTACATATGTATCTACATATTATATCAGGCATTTCCTGGCAAGAACGATAGAGGTCGTAATTTTTTCCCAATAAAACTGAATTTTGGTGGGCGGGTAGATTTGGGCACAATCTCGAACAGGATTGTATTCGGTAAAAATCCGTACGTTAGGATGTCATTATCATTTTATAGAGCTGAAATTCGGTAGGTAGCTGGTTCTGAACCTAATGAAAATTTATATAGACTTTGACGCGAATCGATCAAGCGGTTTAGCAATGGGGGTGACGAAATTTACACCAATGAGGGTTAAGACGTAATTATCTCCCGAAAGAGCTGATATTTGGTAAGTAGTGACTTTTAAACCTAATTAAAACTTGTATATGAAGTTTGACGAGAAAGGGTCAAGTGATTTAGCAATAGAGGCTGACAAAAGTTCTCCCAATGAGAGCTAATGCGTTATTATTATTCAATAAGGCTAAAATTTAGTGAGTAGTTGGTTCTGAACCGAATAAAAACTGGCAGGCCCGTAGCCAGACAGTTTTATCAGCAGGGGCTATTGAAATTGTTAGGGGGCGCACTTTCACTCATGGCAGTAGCGTAGGTACCCCCATTGACAAATAGGTGCTAAAAAAAAAAACTTTTTTTCTCTCCTTTGAGAAGGAAAACAAAAAAGTTTATTTACATAATTACATTACCAAAAACCAACTAATATAATTACAGCCTACGGTTATGCTGCTCGTTAAATTTACGTAGAAATTTTGGTATATCAATATTGTTTGTAATCTCCTCAAACCCCAGTAGGCTTAAATTGAGAAGACGATGTGCTGTCATGGATCGACGCTGAGGCCTATCAATATGTGTGAGGGTAGAAAAAGAACTTTCACAAATTGCAGTACTGCAACCAAATGTGTGTATAACAGCTTGCATGGCATAGACTTTTGGGAAGGCCTCCTTCATTTCATACAGCACAGTTAATTGATTGGTTTTTGAATCAGCTTCAGCACATTTTTTCATTGTGTAATTCTTTGGCTACGATGACCTCTTCTATTGAGGGTATGATGATTCCAATCTGCCTGAAATATTCGTAATCACTTGGACTGGTGCTAAAATTTTTGGCTGCTTCAATAGCTGCATGAAATTATTTATTTTTTGAAAACCTCTCATCAAATTCTTTGAGAATTAGGTCCAACGTTTCATTATATAATTGATGTAACTTAGAGATCGAAGGGAACTCTTCACCTGATTCTTCGTTGACAAAATCATAAAAAAATAGTTTTTTAGTAATGTATTTAAACGGCGTTTTCATCGTTCATTTCTAACACCTCCAGTTCCTAGTTCATCTAGCTCTTTAGATTTTTTTAAAGTCATTTCAAAACTTTCTTTATCAGTTTGGAATATTTGTAAGGTCTCAATCACAGTGTCGATGACATTTTTAGACGTAGTTAATGATATTTCCCTACTTTGTAAAATTTTATCGGCTGGTTGTATCGTAGATAACAATGTTTTCATTAGACATAAATAGAAATGAAAAGTTTCAGCAGAAAGTGCCAAACATAATCCCACACTGGATACTATTTTAGCAGGAAATTTTCCATTTCCATTTTCCTTCACAGCCACCAATGTATTCATTATTTCTTAGTAATTCTCAGCAATTGTGACAACATTATAATGGCCAGTCCAACGCTGATCTAATAAACGTACTATTTTTTTGACATTATACTCATTTCGTACTACTCCCTTTTAGAAAAATTTATACAAAAGAGAACAATTATCAAAGAAATCAGCCACATCTTGAATAGTTGAAACCACCTCTTTTACAACCAAATGGAGACGATGGTTGTAGCAGCTAACATAGGGAATTTTTCAGCCTAAATTTTCTTGGATAATCGTTTGTAGTCCTGAAGAAACAAAGTTGTAAAACAAGAGAAAAATTCATTAAAATTTGAGAAGAAATTGAAGAATGATTGAACTACACAATGGTTAAAACATTAGACTCACAAAGGAAGGTCAATAAGTGTCCAACTCGGATCGAAATGGGAGTTGTGTCATAACATTGTCTTACTTAAGTAATGAAACACCTAAAATATTATTTTCCCACTTTCATTTCTTAGCCAGTTAGAAATTCTCAAAATTCTTAAAATTTCAGCCCAATTTGGGGCCATGGTAACCATTATACCTTTCTTATAATTCACTCCTATCTCACCAAACCTCTACATTTAACTATCGACTAGTTCCTGCATTTGAGCTGTCAATATTTTTTGCAAATATGCCCAAAAAATGCCTGGACAGGCTGGAACTTGTCTAGACCAGGCGGACCCCGGTCTGGCGAAACCCGATCTAGCCAGTACGTGGCTACGGACCTGAAAACTGGCATCGTGTTTAGTGAAAATTGGTCAAGTGGTGTAGCCAGGCGACTATCAAAAGTTCCATCAATGCGGATTAAGACGCGGTTATCATTCTAAACAGCTACCAAAAAAAAAAAAAAAGCCAAAACTTTTGACAAAAAAATCAAAAATTATCAAGACAGATGCAAAATGAAATATACCTAGAAATATATGTAAAAAGAGATTCAAGAAAGGGATGTGAAAAAAAAAATGTTCAAAAAAATTTAAAATAAAATACGTAAAATGAGAATTAAAAGGAAATGTAAAATGAGATGTGAAAAACCATGTCGAAAGAGATGAATGATTTTTGATGATTAATAAAAGCCAGCTTTCGTAGCGTATGTAGTTTGTTGTGTTATAGAGGTTTTTCTTTTTCTTCTGCTGAAATATGGATCCTTTCCACGAATGTTGGCCGAACATGATCCAAAAGTTAATTATTCTTCAAACAGCTTCGACGGTGATGAAGAAAAACGACCGAACAGTCGTACCAGTTTTACCTCGCCAAGTTTTTGTCCTTAGGTGCCTGCTTAAAAGGTTAATTTTACCTGCTTACTGGAATGACAGTCCACCGCCGGTCCAGTTGAAAGAAAACTTCTAATGCAGGTATAGGTAGGTATATATTCGTCGAACCCATTTCGTTTACCAACTCAAAATTCGTGTTACATGTATGCAATCGCAGGAAGCTACACGCGATGGCAACGATATACAAAAATGAGTTCCAATGATAGACTAAGGTTGGGTTGGCGAAATAAATTCCCAAATTCCCTCGCTAATTTCAACGTCCTTTTCGAATTACATCGTCATACGTGTACATACAAGTGCTGCGTAACCCTTATACGCAGACAACAAGCCTATAGTACTGCTGCTACTGCCGCTCTGTTACATATACACAGCCTCAGATACTCTTCACGTACTGGAGGCTAGCTTACGAGTATACCTGTTCTCTCTGGAGGGTTCCAACTGACGACGACGACGACGACGACGACCATTTTGTACAAACAAACGGTTCAGATGTAGTACTCACACGTTTTGCTTACTAATCTTCCAAGTGCCCTCGAACACCGGCCAGGACTACGAGATTAGTTAACGACATTTGCACGGTTAAGAGAGCGAGTGAGACAGACAGTCAGACAGACAGGGACAGGGACAGGGACAGAGACAGCAAAAAAAGAGGGGGAATGTGTATGCGAGAAGAAAGCTGACTCGCATGAAGGAATTAGTGGCAGAGTATCTTTCGTTTGCCTCCCAGTGTATACACTTTCTCTCTTCATTTATATACATGTATATGCCTCTTTCTCCGTATCCATAAAGGCTGGCCATATATATAGCGTACATACAGTCTTTCTTTTTCTATTTCGAAACGATAGATAATCCCGTAGGAGAGTGGGACAGAAAAGCGTCGACGTACTTCTTCGTCTTTTTTTATTTTTTTTAGCTAGCATTAATCAAGCGTTAGGGACAATTTTACTCCCGGACCACTATCTATTGGGACGCATTCTTTCAACCGTTTCTATGACAACATAAAGATCGCGACCACCAAAATTTTTCGCTATCACCCGATAAACGAATTACTTTCGAATTATTCCCAAATGCATCCGTATGCTGCTAGTAAATGTAGGAGTGTAGAGAAGGTTCTCATAGAATAACGGAGAAGGACAGTGCACAAGTTAAACGCACACTGGAAGCAGCCAAAAGGCTTGCGAGGGAATGAGTGAGAAAACTTGAGGGGTAGAAAGTATATCCACTAGTAAAGTCGAAAGAAATGCGCGTCTGATAAATATAGCGTTTAAAATCACTTCGTTTCACGAAGATGCGACGTAAGAACAAGGTGGAAAAACACTTTCCCCCCCCAAAAAAAAAAAAGTTTTTCAGTCGGTTTTCTTCGAAAAATACCATTTCTTTTTTAGAAATTTTTATTTTTCCAAGATTATATATATTTCCAAAAATTTTTGAACATTTTTACACATTTCAACACTAGAAGGGGCAACCATGGTGCGAAAATATTTTTGGGGTTGATATACATTCTAAGAGGTCTCTGACTACGACCTATGGACACGCAACCTGAAAACTGTAAATCTAGACTAAAATCGTATCATCCTTCAGATACTAGCTAAATTTTACCTCTGTAGGGAAGGTTGACATACAGTGGAATTTTTTTGATTGTTCGACTATAACTTAACCGAATTTTACTTGTATCAAAATTTTAAATATACCGAAAGAACTCATCTGTCTACATCGATCAAGCTGCTCGACACTCCAAATGCATTAATTAACAATTAGAGAGACACGACTTTAAAAAAGTCAAATATTGTTCCACTTTGTACCATGATAGCATGTGATACACAGGGGAACACAAACATAAATGATACAAACTAGATAAAAAATATGTTGTAACTAAAAATAATAATTAGGGTGCATCAATGGACTTCTATTTTTGATAAATCACATTATATAAAAAAAAATAATTTAAAAATACTTGAATAAAATTTCAAACTGTGTACATACAAAATTATTAAAATAAATATTTGAATTTGGATTTACCTTAATAACTCCAGGAAACCTTCAAAACACTAAAAAATTAGTGTTCCATTGAGTACTGATTGGGTTTTATACAATTTCACTTCTTACCCTTCTTGGACATTCCACTGTATGCCAGTTCAAGTATTTTCATAAAGTCAATTTTCAGAATACTCTATATCATTAATTTGGGATGAAATTGTGCATATACACGGAAGAAATAGGAACTACCTAAAGATAATAATAATGACTTATGGTTTGAAATTTTTTTCTCAAATTATATATGAACAGTAAAATGACTGAAAAAATAACTTTAGACTTACAAAAACAATAAAATAACTTATAACAAAATGTGAGGACTCTGCTCGTATGATGTAAAGGGGCTTGCACCCCACAACAACAGTCACTGCTAAAAGATTGGCATATTATTCGTCTCTATGACGTTAAACAAATAAACAAATGTACGTTTGTATATTCTTACCTGTAGCTGTATGTACATACAGGTAAGGTACATTGTTTGGGCAATGACGAATTGGCTGATAACAATCTTGGTGATGTCAAGGTCCACTACCGAATGCGCTGCATTGTTTCTTAACTCCATACAAAATAGGAGACGTAATTAGATAACATAATTTCATATGTATATGTACATATGTATGTCTGTGTGAGTGTGCCAAATTCCCTATATAAACTCACAAAACTGGCTACAAAATTGCCAGTGTTTGCCTAGGATTTGGCTCTCCCATACACTTGTGTATGATGTGGCAGAACATGCAAAGCTGTTGATTACCTTCTTGTGTGAATACTTCTTTATGATAAGGTATTCCACAAAAAAGAAAAATTCTCATTTTGTACAAAATTTTTGGCTTGCGGTATACATAATGACGTATTTAACCATTATTAGTGGTGTTATGGATAAAAAAAATACTCCTTTTATTTAAGAAATTTCATTGTGTAACACTCCACAACCAGGCCAGTCATTTTTGAGAAATGATGGAAATGTGAAAGAAAGTCCAGAAAATGCAGTAAGACAGTGTAAGGCTTGTACTTATTCAAAGAAACCCAAACTTTTTATAATGATGATTACTGACATTGATTGGAAAGTAGAACAGTTTTTATTCAAAATTTCATAGGTCTATATCTCCACATTTGTGGCAGATAAATGAACAGCGTTTATAAGAGGGAATACTGAGAGGTCTGGACTCCTCTCCTTAACTTGGAAAGAAAGGTTCTACCACAAAAAAGAATATGTATTTCTCGTTGGAAATGGTATTGTTGGGGGGAGGGGATTGAAAGGAAAGGTCGTGAGGATGTGGACCCCATCTTTTGATTGAGCTATATAAACTCTTGAAATAAATACCTACTTCGTGTTCTTTATGATTATCACAATATTGTCATTTTCTTTTAAATGACTGGAAATTAGTCTGATTGGGGATAACAAATTTAGATATTTGCTCACCTGAGTCATTAGAATCTGCATCTTCGTGCCCGGAGGGTAATGAGATAGCAGAATACGTATTTTCATCATCTAATTCATTTAATTTACATTTTCCTGTTTGAAATTAAAACAAATGCACATTAGTTGAAGAAGACTTAGCCTACAGGTAGGAACCTATCTGATAAAATAATTGATTTTCTAAATAATTCAAGAAGGTATATAACCGAAATTTCAATTTAAAATCACTACCATGGTTTTATAATTTGTGTTGTTTATTTGTATAGTACAGAGTGAGCCAAAAGTCGTGCAAACCAAACATTTAACTGTAAAAATTCAAAAAAAGGGATAGAAGGCTGAAATTTTGAACTTTTGTAGGAGTGGGTTACTCAATTATTTATGCAAAATTTCAGCTATTTATCTACAGTAGTCTAATTTTGAGCAATTTTTGATTTTTAATTTCAATTTTTGTATTTGTGGCAAAACAAACATTAAAAAAAATTTTAAGTGGCCAATGTTTTCCAAAAATTCTGAAACTTGCCACAATAATGGAGGATAATTACAATGTTAGGCAGGTAAAGTTTCACTTTCTTATCTTAATTTTTTTTTTTTTTGAGAATTTTCCTAGTGATCTGTACGCATTAAAAATGAATCAAAAAATTTTAAACTGCACAAATTTTCAAAAAAATTTTGAAACATAGGACACCGATAGGGAAATGGTTACTCAATTATGTGATTATGCAACTTTTTGTAAGCACTGAATAAAAAGTTGCATAACTGCTCATTGCAGGTGTTATTGAGAAAAAAACATTGACGTATGAAAAGTTGCATACCCAAACAAATTTAAGGAAACTGTTATAACAAAATTCTGCCATAAAATGAAGTACTGCACCAAAATGCGGATCAATAGAGAGGATAAAGTAAAATTTTTGAAATTTAAAAATTTTTTTATTTGTTTTGAAAGCATGGTATAGACCATAGAAAAAGTTCTTGAAAAAACAAGGATGGAAGGTACTGAAGTGAAACTTTACCCGTTTAATCAGGTAATCATTCTCTATTATTGTACCAAGTTTCAGAATTTTTTGAGAACTTTTACCATTAAAAATTTTTCAAAGTTTATTTTTCAAACATGGAAAAATTATAATTAAAAATCAAAAATTCCTTAAAGTTAAATTATTACAGATACAGAGCTGAAACTTTGCATGAATAATTGAGTAACCGACTTCTGCAACTGTACCAAGATTCAGCCTTTTATCTCCTTTTTCGAAATTTTTACATTTGAAGGTTTTAGTTGCGTGAATTTTGGGTCACCCGGTATTTTATTTGAATTTACTTATTAATTTTTACGCCCGCGTTATTTAAAAAAAAATTTTATAACAAAAAACATTCTCAAGTCAGTATTTTTTATACACAGTGCAAGGTATGTACGACAATAATTTAGGCCTGAATTTAGTCAATCATGACATAGACCCATATAATCGTAAACTTTCGAGTATTTAACATTTTGGAATATTAAACCAAATCCAGTTTCTAAATCGAACAAGTATACAATTGCGGCCTTTAAAAAATCAGTTTAGAAAAATAAATAATTTTTTTTTTCTACATTTTAAATGGTTTGCAGTTCGCTTGCTCTTTTTCCATTTTCGACGAATTTTTCGAATAAGCTTCCGCCTCTCGTAACCATTTTCAGTTACTCAAATAATTTTCTTGAATATCCTTATTTTTCTTCGTCGTTTTCAAACACGCCAACTCATACGCTCACCATTCGTAAAAAGCAAACAAGAAAAAAAAACCTAGACAGTTTACTCTCGTTTCAGACCTCTTTATTTTCTCTCCCTTTGTCATTTATCTGTTTAACATGTATACTGTGGACTACCTGTTGAACGTTTTTCGCAACCCTCCTTTACATTTCATGGAGAAAATCGAAAATGTGTTTTTCGAATGGCGTTTTTGCCCAAGGTTGAAAATATAGATTTTTGACAGAACCGTCTAGCTTCTTCGGCAACGACAAAAATACTCGACTATTCGGGGTGTCCTGGGAATCGAATACCAAATTTTGGTTCCTAGTTGGAAGTAGATTCTCGATAAAGTAAGTAAAATAAGAAACGTTATTACAGCACATGTGCGGCCTACAGGCTAATGCTTTTTTCGAAAAAGTTATTGTAACTCAAAACTTTGGTAGCTCCTTCAATGTGGAATACAGGCCACATACACTTTTTCTTAACGTCTTCTACTCGTCTTATCGAGTACCTACTAGGTAACCTACTTACCTCTTAAGTTTGGCAGTTGATCCGTAGCGTTTTAAAATTACTCCTACTAAAATGTACTATGCAACTTCGTGTACATACATACGCAACTTGTACCAGAATCTCTTTCACGTATAAGTACGTATTTGGTCACTTTCAAGTTTTATCAAGGGCATAAACAGATTTACCATCAATAAGAGTTACTAAAATCGTTAAAAAAATGATTCGAATCACGAATTCTTTACAGAAAAGTGATTCGAATAACGAATATTACGAATACTTTCAGTCTTGAGATTAAAAGTGATTGGCCCGAATCATTTTTTTACAAATCACGAATCCTGAAAGTCTGAACGTGTTGAGCAAAATATTCTGTAAGACCTTGATATGGGAAAAAAGTTCTGAATATTCCAGAACTTTTTGATAAAAAATTGTTACATTCAGGAATGTGACTGGTAAAAGTTCTCAGAAGAAGCTGTTTAACTTTGCAAGGATGAAATTCAAGAATTTTTTTCCCTACAGGTACCAAATATCCTTGAAGTTTCTGGGAATTTCCTACCTAGAGATATAGGATTCGTGATTCGTTGTTACACTGTATGTAAATAAATGAATCGAATCGCGAATCTTCTGTTTCCCGCAATGTGATTCGAATCACGAATCAATGAAAAAAGGATTCGAATTCCGTTATTTTCACGAATCCTGCTCACTCTTGCCACCAACCGCCAAATTAGAAAGTTGATTTCCAGGACACCCTGTATAGTAACCCTAACTCAAATATTTTATACTTACCATCCAAAGAGTGACGATCAGACACCACGTCCAGATTCAAGTGCTCAGTATTACCGTCGTCTTCACCTTCTTCTTCTTCACCTGTAGTAGACACAAAAAATTACTTTTTCTTGTACATTGAGAAATGCGGTCAAACTCATTAATCTTTCTACGGTGGTAAAGAACAAAAGACAAATTTGTTCCATGCAAAAAAAAAAATTATTCAGCTTCTATATGTATATGAATTTCGTAGATTTACCAAGAAGAATGCTCAACTTAATACCATTTTGTCAGCATCAATAGGCAAAGTGCACGAACCAAGGTTATATAATTTTTTTTTCCCCTCTTAAGAGGATCAAATGAAAATGTAAATTTAAGTTTTGTAAAAAAGAACGAATTTCAAAAAGCATGTGGATCCTTTCAGAGGTAGTTAAATTTTAGATGTGTTTCGATACTTTCGATGGCTCCTAATATTTACATAATTCTGGTAATAGTATGCTTCCTGTATTATTTCGAATATGATCCATATTTGTTGGAACCATACGAAGAAACCCTCTGTATGAAGTACAGTCATAGAACTTTTAAATTGTATGAAAATCGTACTTTATTTATTTGAGTTTAAACTCCATTACTGGAGCGTAAATTTAGTAGATTAGTCTTCGTTTTTCGTCTGAATAAATTATACTTTGCACAAAATATTACCAGCAACCAAAAACCTCAACAGTCGAATTCAAGAAAAATGTAAACTCGTGATCAGATGAGATGTAAAATATTTTATTCCGATTTGAGAATGCTAATGCCATCATAAACATTGTACGTTAATATGTTATATGATGAATTTTTAATTGTAAACCTTAGGCAAATGTGAAATTTTTTTATATCGTTTAGTACCGTTGGAGGAGTTATGAGGTCAAATGTAAGAACAATACTTCTAAATACCAACAACGACGTGAAAGTTTTAACCATATACATATACTGACCAGACGAGTTTTTAAGAAAAACAGTACTTATTACGTAAGTATCATTCTTGCATTTGGCCTTAAGTGATTTAAGTAGGGGCAAGGAGTTCAGAGCTGAAAAAACAAACTTGTATAAAAATATATTGAACTGTCAAAAGAGTGGAACAAACCACTAATGGTGGTACATGCATTACCATGTGTAATAATTTTATTGTTGTTCCTCATTGAGTGAACATCAATGTTATACTAGTTGCATTCTCAGTTGAAGAAATTTGTCTTCTAGGTATAATAGAAATAGTGGTCAGTTTTGCCTGAATTTAATCCTGCAACGAAACTTGTTGATTTATTGTTTATACTTAAGTTGAAAAAATAAAAAGTAATTAACTATTTACAATTTCAAAAATAACTAAATTAATCAAAAAGCATGTAATTGTGAGCATAAACTGGAAAACACGATTAAAAATAAGATAATTTGACGTTCGGAAAACTAAAAAATATATCTAAAAAACTCTAGCGTAGCAAGCCTCACTAGAAAAAGTAGGTGTTTGAGAAAAAAAATTATGAATTTTGATGGTCACATTAATTGTCTGTAAGTTTATATGTGTTAGTGGTATGTCATGATTACACGAAATTTATTATCTGCTGACAAAATATTAGACATTATGAAATTTAAAAGCATTATTTCTTGAAATTAAAAATTAATAAGGATGATAAGTAGGGTAAATAATCATATAATTTCAAATAAAACCAAAGAAATATAATAAAGTTAAGAAATGAAAAACAAAAAAACATGAAGATGTGGTTAATTTTTATAAAGAGAAAAGTTCGTGGAAATTTGAAAAAAAAAAAGAGGGAAAAAAGCTTTACCGGAAGTAACGTCCAGATGTTCAGTATCAAAAGTTGTAGCATGCTACAATGAATTATAATAAATATTTGTTTCAAATTTCGTACATATGATTCCAAAATTTTGCATTTTATGACTAATATAAAAACAAAAGTAGTAGTACCGGAAGTACCGACAGGCTGATCAGCGTCAAAATTAGTAGCGTGCTACAATTAATTAAAATAAATATTTATTCCAAATTTCGTGTCTATTAGTGCAAAACTGAGTATTTTATAACCAACATAAAAACAAAACTGGTGGTGCCAGAAGTACCATCAGGCCAATCGACACCAAAATCAATAGGTCTGGTCCTTGGCATAGTACGAATGTTCGTACAAAATTTTGTGATTATCGGACAACGCGTTACTTTATGAACTATAAGGGATTTCTTGGAAAAAAAAAAAAAAGTTTGTGTAACGGCCAAAAGAGGTGGTAAAGTACCTAGTTAGAACCACTTTCAGTGTTACACCATACACGAAATATCACGTACTTTAAAAGTAGTAATACTTCTAAAATAAATTTAAGTTATTATCCACAAACTATCGTGGACCTTAACATTTGTTAGAGACTCAATAATATTTTAAAACACACAAGTGAATTTACACATTTAATCAAATAATAATTTGTACATCACAGTATATACACATACGTTAATATTTATACATATACAATCACAATTCAACAAGCAAGACTATCTGTTCACTAGAGACTTCTACAAGAGAGGTTCCAGGTACTTAGAAGTAGCTGTCGAGGAACTGTGTCTTTCTCCACTGAATCGAGGGATTATATACTCGTTCAGGGTATGAAAACGTACGTGTCGGATAGGTAAAGTGAGGTAGGGTGTTGTTATTATAGGGTTGTGCTGACTCGTCGAGTACTCGAGAAACAGGTACAATTAGGTCATAAATATACAGGTAGTATATCTATATTCATAAAATTGAATACGGGTAATTTAGTGGTTGTTTATAAAGAGTTATAGGATGATTATTGTTGATAAATATCTACGTTTTTGGTGTTCGAAAATGTGTGGACGAATATGTTCGTCATTTCTAAAAATAGACAAAAATATACGTTACAGTTTGATGATTAGGAATCAAACCGACTCATGGCTACAAGTATGGTATGATATATAGTTTACAAGGAACACCAAAGGGACGAGTTGGTAGTGAAAAGATGAAAATGGTACCTTAATTTTTTTTCTCCGTTCAAATTCTTTTTTCTTTTTTGTTTCTTAGAGGTGTCACAAAAAACAGTGTGTGACTCACGTGTATACTCACTTTAGCTGCATTACTCGAATCAAAATCAACTATTTTATACACTTGCATCACAAATAACTATTTTGAATCATATTGAAATTTGCTACTTTTTGTTCCATTAAGGGGGATGAAAAAAGGTATTTTTTTCAACACCTGCTGATAAACTACATTTTTATACGCACCTTGATGATGTATAAAGCAAGTGATTTTAGAACCATTTAAAACCAGTATATAAAGTCGTTACTTTACACATTGCCCTAGGTGCATACGTCACTTTATACACTAGTCCTTAGAAGCACATAGCCTAAATCGTCATTTTCTTTAGTTTTATATATATACATAAATTTTTCTTTTTTTTCATAAAAGTTTCTTTGCTATGGGGATTATCAGGATATCATCATACCCACAATGCCATGAGAACTGGTTAAGTCAAAGGTAATAGTTTGCGCTTATATGTCTGTTAATTGCCAAAATATATATTTATTTCATTTATTTCATTATTTTTTTTTTTTTTTTTTTTTTTTTTAGAAGAAGTGGGTGTTGCAAAAAATAGTGTGTGACACATATGTATATAGTAGGTGATTGATACTCGTGTGATTTGCATCACACTCGGATCAAAATCACCTACTTTATACACTTATATTCCACATAACTATTTTAGTAAAATGTTGTAAAAAACATTATTAAATTTTGCAAGTAAGGTGTTGAAAAAAAAAGTTTTTCGTATAAGCTTCTGTATACTTTTTCTCTTTATTCGTCATGATTTTCTTATTGTTCAAGAAGAATACAAAATAATTTTTTTGGTCTATTTTCCTTATTTTTAATGTCATATTACTTCGATATGAATCAAGGTCTGCCCGCCTCTTTCGCCCTAGTAAATAAAAAAGGCTATAAATGTAAAAATAACGTGCTTTTATCGGTTTTTTAAATTTTTTTTTGTTGGAAAATGGTCAGAATATTTGGACGCCCTCTCTACGATGAAACTATATCGATGCCCTTGATGTAGACCTATAATATATACTTTTATGTACTTAGTCGAACATGTAACGATTCTGGAGTTTTATTAAAATTTTGGAAAATCTCAGCACAATTGCAAGACAGGTCCAAAATGAAAAGAATCATTTTTGTTCTATGTGGTAAATTCTGAGTGTGTGAATGGAAAAATAATAATTTTCAAGAAAATTTTCTGTTTTCTTGTAATATACTTAGCTGCTTTATTCGCTGAGAATAAAACACGCTTTTATGAATTAGCTACTATTTGTTCAACTTAAGTTGTACCATCTACGTTAATGTTCAAAGAGCTTCACAAGAAACACCATGTATGTTGGTTAAACTCTTATTGAATCCCTTATAATTAGTTTATGCACCCAATTTATGAAAACTGTCCACAAAATTCATAATTATAACGAACCCGAGTGTTGGAGATTATTGCAAGAATAGTATAATCAAAAAAAAAGGGGGGGGGCAAAGAACAAATTTAATCGATTTACCTGCAACATTTAAGGAGGTAATTACAATAATGCCTAAACACCAACTTACCATCAAAAATGTAATTTTGCTTATTATTTTAATTTAGTTATATTTATTCGTATTACTATTTTCGAAAACGATGTTGAAAACAGCTGTGCCAATGCATAAAGTCAAAATAAAGGTCAAATTTTTCAATAATTAAATTCGAGGTTCAATAACCTAGGCTAACATATTTTGGCACACAATCAAAATACGAGAGCGTTCTGCGAATACATTTTTGTAATTACATTTTTCCATGGAATTCATACAAATGAAGAGGACCCAGTCTACGCCTCTTCAACGAGGAGTTCGGTTAATGTTTAAACCAAATTTCCTTTTAAACAAACATAGAAACCGCCTGAATTTATTTCGGTTCGAAGAAATAATTATTTAAGAAAATCTGTCTTTCTCCAGTTATGTGGGAGGAAGTGTTCGAAATACCAAATTCGCCTTCACTTTGCAAACACTTTTACGCAGATCTACATCTACAATATTGGCACAAAACACAGCGTTCAATTTCAAAATTGATCGATTCCACATAGAAGCCTATCGCATAACCTCGAAGCGAATCCTTTGAGCATCCATATCTTCCAACCTGAACGTAAAGGTGCTGAAAAGGTATACCTAATAGCACAATATAGCTGTATCCCATCCATGGGATAACCTCGAAAACAGTAACTATCCAAAATGTTACGACGACGACAAACGCACACACGCACACGCATACACACACGTACTCACTCATAACACCAACACCGCAAAGCACCCCTTAAACCCCTCTGTCTCCATACCGTCTCAAAGGAATTTCGTTTTCACAGCTCCACTAATGGGACGTGGCTGTGGCGTGTTATCACAACAGAGCGGTGGAAATGGTAGCAACGGTGACAGAAATGGTGACGGCAGCAGCAGCAACATCATCAACAACAACAGTAACAAAAGTAGACAAGTAAGGCTCAAAAATCGAAGCTTCGGACGTGAGGTGCGGTACACGCGTTTAAGCCGGACAGCCGGATCAACATTTTCGTATCCCTTGGGAGCGCTCTACGACTGTGTGTAAGTGTGCGTGTGTGCGGTAGGCTACGGGTGGTAGGAGCAGTAGCAGCAGCAAGAACAGAAGCCATACCAGCAATGGGGGCAAATGTGCGGGAAAAGAGGGACGTAGAGATGTTAGCGGTGGTAGCGGTGGGTGGCGGTGCAATTTGGAGTGCCGGTCGGTGGTGGAGGCGCTAAAATTGGACAGCAGACTTCGTATTTTCGCCTTTCGCGCGCGATATACAGGTATATTGCGTCTGTTTATTATACAGTTATTGTTGCCATGGAAACTGTGGTACTCGGGGGGGACCGGTCTCATGGGACATCCGAAGAGCCTTGTTACTCGCGTATATTGTCGTAAGTAGGTATAAAATTTCGAACGACTTTCACGTTATACTAGGTATATATATACGTAGACGTCCTCGACGTCGTTGTCGTTGTTGTTGTTGTTTTTTTCGTTTTTTGTTTCACTCCAACATTTTAGTTTTTTACTTCATATTTTTTCAACCACTACAATTTTCAATTTGACGAAAGCGTTAGGACGTACACCTTGAACGAGCAGTACCAATATAGACGGAGAGACGGGGGAACAAAGTTAGCCACCTTCGGAGATTTGGTAGTTTGAAAAGCTCCCAAGATGAAAACGAAAAAATTGGAAATCTTGTTGCGATCGCAAGCTATTGCGCCTTCAATATAACGTCACTGCTAAATGCAATACGTAAATGACGTTCGTAACCGCTGGCGCCGTAAATACGAGTCGAGATATTCGAAGCAGCGGCGCAGGCAACTCGCTTTTCGTCACAAATTTTTTGTTTTTCGTTTTTCTCTGACGCTGCGGTGTCCGTAGACACCAAACTCTCGTTAAACCTGCGACTACCGTTGTCTTTCATAAAAATTTCTGTAGTTTTCGCGCCCGAAAAACCTCGAAGAACCATTTTTCCAACAATTACAAATCTGTTATACGTTTTTCTCGAGAACCACTTCACTAATAGGCATCGAACCGCTATCTGATCTGCTCCTATAATTCTGAGAACTATATTACGTGACGCATTTCAGCCCCCTCTCTTTTGTAGTTTTCACAAAACTACGAACACAAAATAAAATTTGGTCAGAACGGTTGTGGAGAGCCATAATTTGTAATTACGAAATTTAACGCCACATACAGGCGCGTACACACACATCCGCTCATATACGCACATTCGTATATTATCCGCTCATCCACACAGATACATATGCGTAGGTGTGTTAATTAAATATATTGGTTTAGTCAATAACTGGTCACATAATTATACCTATATATTATTGCCTGCATCTACAAAAAAAAAAAAAAAAAAAAAAGTAGATCGAAATGGGGGAATGATGTTAGTAGTTTCATTTTTTCGCGAAATGAAAATTTTCAGTCATCCCCACTATTAACCGTTTTGTGAGATCAATTTTAATACCCCGTTTGCAATCAAATTTGGTAAAATGGTTCAAACCGGTGATATTGTTTGTTTTTAACCGAATTCCAAAGAAGGAGGAGGTTATCACTTCGATCATTATATATATATATATTTTTTTTTAAAGGTTGTTACAGTATAACTTATCAACATAAGTAAAGAATCAAAATGTTCCAAGAACAGGATAATTACAATTCTTTTAAAATGTCGGCAAGGTAACATCTTCTGGAATTAAAATGAAAAAAAAAAAAAAACATTATGGTAAATTAATAATTTTTTTCAAAAAATCGAACCAACTTAAAAAAAAAAAAATTCCTTAAAAGAGATATATTCCTTTTAAAATTTCTCCGGAACGATCTAGATTTAAGTACTGGAATTATTGAAATCGGCGTCAATTAAAAGGTTTGGTCATAAAATTCAACAGAATTGATGTATGAAGCCTACATAGTGAAGGAAAAAAACGCCGACTTCAATTCCAGTCCTTAGACCTACATATTGCTGGAGAAATTTTAAAAGGATTATTTTTCTCTTTTAAAAGGCCCTTTTTTTTTTGAAGTCGGTTCCATTTTTGAAAAAGTATTTGCCTAATTTACCGTACTTTTAGATATTGTTTTTTTGGTCTAATTTTAATTCCAACAGTTTTTACTAGAGAAATTTTAAAAGAATTATTATTTTTCTATTTTTTACAGCATTTAAAAAAATCTACTTATTAACATTGTCTAAGTATTTGGACCCAAGGGTGGGAGTTGGTACTTTTTACGTTTCATGATTTTTTGAACATTTTGGCACTATTTTTGAAAACTTTTTTTTATGTACCCCATTTTGCGTTGAGTCCATTTCCAGGCATAATTTTGATCGGATGGTTTCGAAATTGGAAATACATATTCGTTTCGATTTAAGGAAGAATCCTGTTGTTTTTGGTTGGATCGGGCGCATAGTCCGTCCGGTAGGTCAGTTTTTATGCATTTTCTATTGAACAACGTACAGGTCGCAATTTTCAATCAACAGGACAAAAATTTGGTACACATACGTGTTTTAAGTCAAGAACAGTATTTACCAATTTTGGAGCGGATAGGCTTTACAGTAAGTCTGATAGGGGCGATTTTTTTGCAATTTTAGCAGACTAATGGCTCTAAAAAGAGTAATTTTCAAGCTACAGTCACAAAATTTAGCACATGTATTGATTCGAAGTATGTCTAACATAATTCTAAATTTGATTCTTATTGGTATTATGGTTCATCCTCTGGAGCTATTCGAGTTGCTAATTTTTCGTGTTATCTTAATAAAAGTTGCAATTCTCTTCCAATAGTCACGAAATTTGGTACTAAGACTACCTGCTATACAAGGACAAGATCTACTTATTTTGATTTTGATTGGTCAATTTGTTTTCAACTTATTACCTATTCAGTGTGACTTTCCCTCTTTTACCCTTCTGATAATTTTTCTAAAAAATTCATTTTCTAGCCTTCATCGAGAAAATCAATCGTCTTAACCTAAACCAAACACATTTCAGAAAGAAAATTTTCACCCACTTTCCATCTGCTGCAGGACACTAGATTTGAACATGGACACTAAAGTCTCCGCTAATATTTTCGTAACCAGAACATAGACGACTGCACTATACTTCGTTTTGTAGTGTGGGATTTTTTTTCTCATACATATAACTTTTTTTATTTTATTTTATTTTATTCACAATTCTTATCGCTGCAAGAAAGAAAACCATCGAATTATTTCCTAAAATTTTGCTTGTTGAGACTTGGAATAATTTTTTATTTAAAAAAAAAAAAAAAGTCATTTTCGACACAAAAATTGAAAATTTATTCATAAATTTCACAAAAAAATAATGATTTTTGACATATTTGAAAAATTTTATCGCATTCATTGTATTTGTCGGATATTAGTAATTTTTTTCAAAAAATATAAATATTTTATATATTGCTTTATTAGAAGAATGTTGGTGAAATAGGTAATTTTTAAACAAAGAAAATCTAATTTTTCTTAAAAAGTTTGCTGCGCAAGAATTTTTTTTTTTTTTTCCTCGAGTTCATTAGATATGTTGATGGAATAACTTTTTTTCAATAATTTTTAAACAAAAATTTTGAAAATATTTTTTCGGTAACCGTCGCACTATCGCTGTTAGCCATAACCGTTGCGGATTATCCAACTTATGTATAATTATGTAAAGACACTTTCTTCGCTCTGTGGGCAAATAATATTGAAAATACCATAACTCCATCGCTTGAACGTCAGTCCTCGACGAATATTCTAAAGTAACTTAATCCCGAACTCGTTAATTATACAAACCGGCGAATAAAGAGAAACATTTTTTTTTTCTTTTTCCCTACCCCTCGCTGTTTGGAAATATTAATAAAGATAATGTAAAAGTTAAAATTTGAAAATTGAAACGCATTTTCATCATTTTAAAAGCTGAGGCAGATTGCGGAACCAAGTTTTAATGGCGAACGTCCCCTCTGTACTTTACCAACGTACAAAAAAGGTAGATTATTCGGAGCTTTAATGAAAGAAGAAACGAAGAGGGGAAATAGAATTCTGATTCATTTTGGTCTCGCGGGACATCTGTAAACTCTCGAGTACACCTGTGACTGTTTTCTTCATTAAAAGTGTTTTCGATATCCAACGGTAGGTAACGTAGTACCTACGTAGCTGGTTAGCAGGAAAATAAAACCAAAAAAAAACCAAAAAAAAAAAAAACAACTTTGACATTACCTATACTTTGAGATGATACAGAAATTATTTTACTCCTACACGATATGCTTTAGGCAATTCATTCACACAAATGTAATTTAGGCAGACTCGCAATTTTCATGCGAAAGTATAGGGAAAATACAAAACGTGAGCTAATTAACCAAACGTAATAAGGGGAAAAGGTCGATAAATACGGAACATTTTTGGCCTATCTGCCGATTTTGGGGGCTTCAATTTTTTATACAGTAAAATATCGATAAAACAGCAAAAATCGGAAAATTCGACTGCAAAAAATTCAAAATAAATCTTACAGCCACTTTTTTCTTTTTTTCTTGTAATACCTATAGTCCCGACTCTGCTTAACTATCGTCACTTTCATCAACTGCTTTACTATCAGGTAGACCATCTTCCAGTAGAATTTTCGAAAGTACCAGCATATTTTGAACTTATTGTTAGTCTTTCAATCGAATGCATTCGACCAATGACGCCAATAATAGATATATGCCAAAAACCATAATACATATCTTAATCACTCAGTACCATTTCGAAAAATTCATTTTTTTTTTTTTGTATAGGTTTTCGAGGAAAATCTATGTTTTCAGGGAAGAGGTTAGTTTTGTTTTTCGCCTCATGGTCCCAACACATTTTTGGAAGGGTTAGCTGAAATTCATGAACATAATATAATTATGTATATATAGACACTTATCGATTTAACTCGATACAGGTCGCAATTTTAATTCGATCATCTTGAAATTTAGTTTACTTATTTGGACCTAGACAAGAATGAATCCTATTGTTTTTGGTCCAGATCAGTCGGATGGTGCATCTTATGTAGCCCTTTTGGAGCTAAATGGTTCAAAGACGCGTAATGTTTAACCAATAGTCACAAAATTTGGTACGAACATTGACTATATTATAATATTCCATCATTCTGTAATATTTGGTTTCGGTCGGATGAACGGTTTATGCGTAGAAGTGATTTGAAAAAACCTTAAACTGTTGCTCAGAAGAGTAGACAATTCCAGATGAAACAAAAAAGTTGTGTAGAAATTAGACTTGCTGTTATTTCATTTTCTAAGCAATAATTTAATAAATTGCCCACGTAATTTATGACCTCGCAATACAATAATTCATAATAAATTTCCTTGACCCTTCATAAAACGTAATTTTTATTCAACATTCGGGCCAATACTTTTGATATTTTCATTTTTTTATTGTATTTATTCATTTATTTAAATTTTTTTGGTCGAGAGAGCCTACATTTTCTAGCGTGGCTTTCTACCCTAGAGTTTTCTAATATTTTACTTTTTTTTTCTTTTTATCCGTTCAAATAAAAGGACCTAATAAACCAACATCATTTTTAACCAACTTCAAAAAAAGGAGGAGGTTATCAATTCGATCCGTATATACGTTTTTTTTTATGTTTGTTCCAGCATAATTTCGCAAACTGGACACCGATTTTGATGAATTTTTTTTAAATGAAAGAGGATGATCGTATGATCGTTCGATTAAATTATTTTTTAGAATCGATGAAATGGTTTTTGAGTTATCTTGAAATAAAGACAGTTAATTTTAAAGTAGTATTGCCGCTAATGCTGGAAACGAAAAAATCATTGAAAAATTTTCCTATAAAAAAAGAAGAAAAATAAAGAAAATAAAAATGCTCTAAAAGAAATAAATAATTTTTTTTTAATTTTTCCAGTAAAATCTACCAGAATTAAAATGAAACGAAAAAGTATTTTGGTGAATAAATAATTCTTTTGAAATTTCTCCAACAAGATCTACGACTAGGAACTGGAATTGTTAAAGTCGACGTAAATTAAAAAAATTTTATCATAAAATTGGAAGGAATTGATCCATATAGTCTACATGGTAGAGGAAGAGCGCCGACTTCTATAATTCCAGTCCCTAGACTTAGATCTTGCTGGAGAAATTTTAAAATAATTATTTTTTTCTTTTTAGTAAATTTTTGTATTTTATTTTTTCTGAAGTTGGTTCTATTTTTTTATAAAAAGTTATTTATTTATCATAATACTTTTTCGTTTCATTTTAACTCCAGTAGACTTTACTGGAGAAATTTAAAAAAGAAAAATTATTTTTCACTTTTTAGAGCATTTTATATCTATTTCGTCAAATGAAATCTGAATATTTGAGTAACCACTCTCATGTTAAAAATCGCGATGGCTCATTACGTTTTCCTTGTAGAAAAAACAACAGTTAATGTTCTTGAAAAATGTCAATCATGTGGAAAAAGAACGCGAACGACCTAACTTTGAAAGGAAAAAAATGATACATACCGTGAACATTTATTGAATAAAAGTTACGCGGATGTAAAGTGCACATGTTTAGCTATATAGGTAAGGTACATTATTAAAACGTTTAAATTTTGAAAAACAAATTTGTCATGGGCCAAAAATACTCCCATTTATCCAGAGATCTGAATTTTTGAATAATTCTTGCGAATATATTTTAAACAATAAATGACAAATTAATTCCTAAAATTAAAAAATAAATGAGAATCATCAACAAAATAATAATTTTAGAGAAAAAAAACCGTCCAAACGTGAGCTCAGTTTTGCGATTAAAATAAATTATTCCTCAAAATCTCATTTAATATGAACTTTTACTTGATAAAGTTTGATCGAATTTTTTGAATATATCTAACTTCCCTCCCCTTCAGGCAACATCTTTCTCTTTCAACAAAAACTGTTTCGTCTCTACTCTTTTATTGTAAATTATGTTTCAATAACCGTTTGAACTCCCTCCAAAATCTTCAACTCACCCTTCAAAATTGGTTCAAGTTGAAGCCCTTTCACCAAGTGTCATAAAATTCGATCTCACGGGAAGCACAGTTTAATATATTTTTTCTTCAGAAAATATCCAACGAAAATGCAGTAAAAGCCTCTGTCACACCCAATCGACCAAAAATCTTTTCCTGCGAAAGGTCGTCGTAAATATTGTGCTGCTTTTTTTTCTTCTTTTATTTTTTTTTCTTCAGTGTCTCGCTGATAACCTTTCGATTGCGGACGACGATCACCCTTTTATTTTGCAGTAAGTATCGTAAAACGATCGTAAATATCTTATAGATGTGGGTGGTGTATGTGTGTGTGAGCGCATGAGTGCCGGCGGGGGAGGGTCAGAATTAGCGGCAAAACCTCAAAGAGACAGGAAAATGGGGGAGAAAAACTTTCGATAAAAATAGTCGGTCGGTAGTTCGGGAATGCGCGGATTTAGGTATGAGGGTCAGTTTGTCACCAACGTATCCCTTCGTTCATTCCTCCCTCGCGCCCTCAACCCCCACTTCTCCGCGTATTACCGTATCCCATGTAGAAGCGTAGACACTTTTCACACCCTACCTATTTTGCGTTCGACTGAAAATTGATTTACAAGAAAATGTCTCACTGAACAAATGGCCGTGGTTAGGGGTTAGGTCTCGTCTTTTCCATCTAAGCTACACCTTTTTTTTTTTTTTTTTTTTGTCATCTTCCTCTGCCGAATCCACAACTTTACATTGAGAACGTCATTATATCAACGAGCATCTTCTAAAATGTGAGAGTGAACTGTGAGCTCCCACGAAAACATTTTTTTGGGCTTATAGTAGGGAAAAAAAGTAGAAATGAATGAAGATTTTTTAGGCCACGATATTGTTTGTGTTTTGAATTTTTATATCGTATGTATCGAAAAATAGAGTACAAAATTCTGCGAATCAAAAAGCCAAAATTTGAATGACCTCAATCTTTGTAATTGCTGCATTCGGTAAAGGTTCGAAGGTTCCCAAAAGTACTTTAAGTTTAACCTTAAGGTGAGCAATACTAGCCCTTATATTTAAAGACAATTTTTTTGACAGTTTCAGCCAATGGCATTTTCATACCAAAAATGGTAAGAAAAATAATTACGGTCATCGACTGTGGAATACCTTGTCATGAGGAAGTATTCTCACCAGAAGGTAAATTTTACAGAATTAATTGCGTGTTCTGCCACTTTATACCATAAGTATGGGAGAGCCAAATCCTCAGCAAACACTGGAGATTTTGTAGCTGGTTTTGAGAGTTTATATATAGGATTTGGCACACGCCCACAGACACACATACGTACATATACGTATGATATTACGTCATCTGTTGCGTCGTTTCCTGCTTCCATTAAGGTGATAAAAAATGACGCAACGCGTTTGGTATTGGGCTGTGACATCACCAAGATCGTTATCAGGTAATTGATCACAGCCCATGCAATGTATCTTACCTGTATGTACATACAGGTACGAACATACAAACGCACGAGTATAATTTGTTTAACGTCAATTATTTGCCAGCCCTTTGATGCGGTGACTGTCATCAAGAGGTGCCAGCCCCTATACCTCATACGGGAGAGTCCCCACATCGACACTAAATATAGCAGTTTTCTCAATCAAACATAGATTGCCGAGTTTGAAAAAATTTTATAATTGTGACTTGGTTAAATCTTTCTTTCATAAATGATAGGAAATATGGTTGGATTTACACAAAAATGTATAAACAACAACGTGAATAATTCGTCGATCAAATTTCATATAAAAAGCAGACTCGGGTGTGTGCGCACCTACATAGTGAATGGGGTCAATATTCTTTCTGCATCGATTTCATTCCGCCATATCACTTTTCCATATTTTAGGAATATTTTCAGGCTACTGGCTACGAGGTCCATTTTTACTTTTTATATCTTCTAAAAAATTAGTTTTTTCTGATTAGGGTCATTTCTTCAATAAACTCCCAAATTATATTACAAATTTTTCATTCGGTCTATAGAACGCAACAATAAAATTGAGGAGTGATTTTCAAAACATGACTAAGTCCAAAAAGCATTTTTTTCAGGTGAGAAAACAAAAATTGATTCACTTAACATCTACTATTCGAATCGGAGTCAAAGTTGATTCATTAAAAACTGAATGTTTTTCCCATTGACTCCCGCAATGTTTGATTGGGTCACATGTTCACCCTGAGAGCTGTAGCCTCCCAAAATTAAGAACACCCTGATTTAGGCCAGTTTGAAGGAAGATTTTTTTTTTAATGACGAATAACTCTACCGAAAACAGAGAGAGATTTTTTTTACTTATGGTAGTACATATGCTATCCTACAATGTGTAAAATTTTGTTACAATTTGTGACTCACTTCAACCACCGTCCGATTAGAAAAATAAAATTCCAAAAAAATGCAACATTCTTGTATGAAACCTTTTCTAAAAATATCGTTATCATTTGATATCATTATGAATTGTAAAATTTTATGAAAAAAATTAAACTTGCCGACGTATTCATAAAAAATTTCAACTTGAAGAATATTATTATTCAATGAAATGAAGCATCTGACATTTGTAAATTGTATACTTTAAAATATTCAGGCAAGTTTAAGTGAATTTTTGCTGCCTAGTAGCATTAAGTACTCTCCGGTAAAATAATAATGACAAAGATTCTTGACTTAGAATGTAATAATTGCTGACTTAGATCAATTTGGAAAGCTGAATTTGAGATTCTTTATTTTTACTTTGAACTGCTACATGTCCAGAAATTACCAAAGCAAAAAGCTTGGGACCAATCAAAATATTTTTGAAAGAAAAAATACCAAAGCAAGAAAAAAAAATGAAAAAGCATTTTGTGCCAAAATTAATTATTAATGTACCTTAAAATGTCTGTCTTGGGTAAAAAATCCCCAAGAAGAAAGTAAAAGGTCTTCAGTCTAAGTAATTTTAAACCACGCCTATTCGCATGTATAAAGAAAACATCCTAAAATGAGACGATTCAACCCCAGCTAAGAGAAATCCCTGTCTTCACTGACTCAGGGGTAGTCTGGGTGAATGGTATATTCCTCAGAAAAGAGGCAGTTTAGGAATTATTCCAAGCTCTTTTTCTTTTTTTTTTCTTTTTTTACAAGTGAAAGCTATTTCTTTCTGTACATATTTCTTAAAATAGGTACTCGATTAAATAAACTGCGGAGGTTATTCACCAGCGAAGCCTGGTGAAAACATGGTAACTTAGTCCAAACCTATATATAGCTTGCCAGGATATATATCATTTTGCCTGCTTTATATCACCATGCATTAAATTTACTGAAAACAAACAAAATTAGCTGAATGTTCTGAGAAGGTGCTCGTTTGAGAAGAGTCAACTTAAATTTCCTCGATTTAATAATTCCAAGCTTCGATCATTTGGGTGTATTGTCGTATGAATACGCAGCAACTGTATCTCGCCAATGTTAATCAACCGGACCACGATTATAAAACTCGTAAATCCACATAGATTTTTCTGCACTTGCGCAGAACGTCTATTTCATCTGTTTTCAGTCTGTTGGTTCTGCGAATCTAAAGCTATCAAAGACTTTGCAGTGAATCCAATGAAATCCAGTGAAATCTATGCACATTTTAGGGTTTCAGAGTAATAATATTGGCCCGAATTTTCGTGTTTACTTGGGTTTCGAGTATCGATGCATCCTCTATATGATCGAAAGCTCCAAGAAAAGGCCCATTGCCAGGAATAAAAATCAACCCATGATAAAAAATTAACATCACGTGCTGAAAAATAAAACAGTTACGAATAGTCAAAAAAACATGATCATATCTGGTTAAATGTAGAGTGTTGGATGGACGGAGCAACGAAAAAATTTTGCAGCGAACAGTACAAAACATTACTCGTTGAAACAAAAAAAGGAAGAGAAAGCCAAACAAGTTCTAAAATCTGAGGCGAAGTCTGAGAAATTTGATGTAAGGTACTACTATTGAGGAGGAAGGCAACCAGGCAGTGGAGAAAAGCGAAGTTAAATCAAATAATGAAGAGAATAAAAGGTTTCAAATGAGGGAGTATTTTTGTCATGAAGCAATCCTGGGCTAAGTGGCTGGTAGCAGGCCTAACCAAAACGCTCACGAAGATTAATTATTATTATACTCGTATAGGTGGTTTTTATTACATTTTTTAATTATATTTTGGCCAAGACAAGCGGCCTCTGTCACTCTTTTCCTGTATTCGAGCTCTGGTTGATCGAACTGAAAACTTTATGAAGCCTATTAATTAATTTGTGCACAACACTTATTTCATTATCGTTTTTTGGCTTTTCTCTTTTCAATAAATTCACTTGCCCGTGGATCTTTCCAAACTTTTTGCAGTCTCTAGTTGATGAGGGTGTGGGTTGAGGGACTAGGAATGATCCTTTCGTACATTTTAACGAACCGTCTACAGTTCGAACATAATGCAGTGGAAAATATTTTCGAAAAATTTCCATAACTGTATTACCAACCTTCAGAGACATGCTACGTATAATATACAGGGTGACCAAAAATCGTCTTTCAAGCCAATGAGTCTTGTAGAACTCATCGAGAGAAGAATAAGTTCCTATTAACATAGGCTTTGAAATTGGTTGTTTCAGAGATACAAGGCTCTCAAATTTTCAAAATTTTCTTATTTAAATCAAATGAGGAAGTTCAACAAATTATTCAAATTTGATTTTCGATGAGTGCATCTTATTGTATTCGTCGAGTACATTAAAAAACGTTCTTTTGACCAGGTTCCTATCTTCAGTACTTACAACGTTGCATTTATTTGAAATCCGAAGAAAAATTTGTTGAAATTTAGCATGTCTAACGTACATTTGTTTTAAATTCTGAAAAAAAAATGTTCTGCTGCCTGGATTTGAACCGCAACCTTTGTACGTACAATGTATACGGCTATTTTTTGTCAATTTTACCTTCAAATGAATGAATATACAACCTATTCGACACACGCATATGAAAGCCTGTATCTCTGAAACAACAATACTATAAAAAAAACTCTAACGCAGCAAGCCTCGCTAGAAAAAGCAGATTCGAGAAAAAGAATAATAAATTTTGATAGTCACATTAATTGTCTGTAAGTTTATATGCGTTAGTGGTTTGTTATGATTGTACGAAATTTGTTAGTTGCTGTCAAAATATTAGACAATATGAAATTTAAAAGCATTATTTCTTGAAATTAAAAATTAATTAAGATCATAAAGTATGGTAAATAATAATATAATGTCAAATAAAACTAAAGAAATATAATAAGTTATGAAATAAAAAACAGAAAACATGAACGTCATGTGATTAATTTTTATAAAAAAGGTAGTTCATGAAAATTAGAAGAAAAAAAAGAAAAAAAAAAGCTTTTCCGAAAGTACCGTCCGAACGATCGGTACCAAAATTTGTAGCATGTTACAATGAACTAAAATAAATATTTGTTTCAAATTTCGTACTTATCATTCCAAAATTCCGCATTTTATGACCAATAAAAAACAAAAGTAGCAGTACTGCATTTCATACCCAAAATAAACCAAAAAATGGTGATACCGAAAGTATCGTCTGGCCGATCCGCCTCAGAATCAATAAGTCTGGTTCTTTGTTTAGTACAAATGTTCGGATCAAATTTCGTGATTATTGAACCAAAATTTCGACCTGTACCGTAGGAATAAGAAACTGACTTATATGTATATATACATATGAACTTGAGTTATTTGTGGCAAAATTTTTCGAAAAACGTACCCACCCTAAACCCTGGGAGCTAATACCACACTAAGCGTAATAAGTAGATTTTCTATAGTAAACCTACTTAAAAAGAAAGATACGGTCGTAACTTTTTTGCTTCTCTCGATGAGTTCTACAAGACCCATGTTGCTTCGGAGATGATTTTCGGACACCCTGTATATTCATAGAAAAAATACGAATATTACGCGTTTTTGGTTTGCCCCTGTTCACCTGTGAGAGTGTGTGAAAAAAATGAAAAAAAAAGTAGAATAAATGCGTAGATGCGAGTCCTCGTTTCTTATTTTACTCGATTCAGCAGTTCAGCATCCATTATAACGAAACGTGTATAGGTATGCATTAATGTTGCATCATTTTTTTTTTTTTTTTTTTTTCAAAATAGCTATTGGCGAAAAAATAAAAACAAAATTCCACCGTAATTAGTGGAAAAATACTATACGCTGGTAAAGAGGTACCTTTTTGGCTGCACACAGCAAATGACCGCACCCTGTCGTATCCTTTATTTGGTTTTAAACGCGTACAAGCTGCGACATTTCTGTTTGGACGACGTTTTGGAGGATTCGTATTGGTCCCTTGGTGCCAATAATGCACTATATACATATATACATGTACATAATGCTACATACATACAGCCGGGTTGTATAAACTCCCTTTTAACTTATCCAAAATAGATTTTTATCTTTTTACATTCACGTCCTCCCCACTTATATAATGTTTCCGCGTTTTGATTGCGGAGGAGGGAATGTAAAGAAAAAAGCAAAACAAAAAAAAAAATAAAAAATAAAACAAAACCGCAAAAAAAAATCTCAAAAGATTTAAACGTATAGCTGGTATTCTTAAAACATAAATATTAGAGTAAATGTATCTGCCAGAATTCGAAAAATAGCGTTTCTAGGGAAGTAAAATTAACGATTAATGAGGGAATGCCTGAGGGTGGCGCGGAAAAATTCGCTGCCCACAGAGATCTGCACCGTATAATATTTCGCAAACGTATAATCGATCGTTGGTGCTATTTGTAAATTTCGTTAAAGTAAAGCGATAAAGTATAATTTCGATTATACTCTTACTCGTGAGATACAGATCGGGTATAGCTATTTCGCAAATTGTCGATAAATTAATATTTATCGGTACTCGCGAACGTACGCACCAAACCAAGAAAAAATCGTTAAGGAGAGCTCTATATGTATATATATATATAGGTATCAGATAAATTAGTGAAAGGGAAGTTTTTCGTTAGTTTGTGGTAAATGAAACAAGAAAACCGAAACGCGGTTTTCCGATGAAGAATTTGTTTCTTTTGAGTTTATTACCGGTCGATGCAGAGGCTGCGGTCGTATACGTACCATAGTTCGTGAAATTTTTATGAGATTGGAGAAAATGATTCTATGAAAATATTCTACGCAGCAAATTTTTGACGAAGTCTCTTCAATCTCAAAACGAGTCGTGTAATGAGAAAATTTGTACAGCTCTAATAAAGACAAAGAAATTTTCTACTTTATGAAACGAGTTACGGTGGTGATATGCCTCCCTTATACTTACTTAGGCGTACGATTTAGCTAAGGGGAAGAATTTAATATTCACGGTTGTAAATGGTTACCCTCCCTCAGACTCTTATCCCAGCATGATGAAGCAGTATAGCCAGCTATGACTACCCGAGTACGTAGGCACATCGTTTTCTATTCAACGTCATATTTTATTCTTCATGAAATAGGATCGCCAAGAAAATTAAAAACCTAAGAGCCTAATATTTTTATGAATTTTTCTTCCCGAAATGTCTTCTTTTTTTTCTGATTAAAAAACCCCCGATTCTGTACATATAAGACTTGGGAAATGAAAATTTTAAACTTTTTTTAAACCGAATATTATTATTGTTAAATAATACCATCTGCGTCGACATATAACACCTCTTTCCATGAAATACGTTTCGTTAGGCTACACTGTTGATTTCGTTAATATCAGATTTTTGAAAAACTGCTGAAAGAATCTTACCCGTAAACACAATGCAAAAGAAGAAAGGAAAATAAAGGTACTTCTTCGTCTATGCCCCTATGTAAATAATTTAATTAATTTTATTAATTAAAAACGTATTATTTTTTAATTTATAACATAAAAATTAAGTAATTTTTAACAAAATTTATTATACTAAAATAATCTTTCAAATTAACAACTTATTTATTTATATGCTTGTTTTTCATTAGAAAATTATAAACCAAATTTTATCAATAATAACTTAAAAAACTACCCTATTTTTAACATATTAATAAATTTAAAAATTAAATAATTTTGTTTTTAAATTATTAAATAATTTTATTAATTTTATTAATTAAAAACGTATTATTTTTTAATTTATAACATAAAAATTAAACCCGATTAAAAAAAAAAAAAAAAAAATTAATCTTAATCGTTTTATATGTCTATACTTACTCCATAAATGATCGTAAATCTTTAATATTTCATTTAACAATTATTCACATAAGTTCCGTTTTTAGTCTTTCAAAATTAGGTTCTTTACCAGCTTTTCGACATATTTCGAGAATACGTATAATTTTTTTTCTATAAGTATAAAAAAGACCTAACTGCAACATAGTGATTTTCACATGAGCAGGTAATTAGTTATTCAATCATTATAGGCTTCAATATGAGTTTAAAATGACTTTGGTTCATTGGGTTCTTTAATGTTGTAAAAAAAAAAAAAGAATTTTGAATTTTTCGAAATGGCATTCAGTGACGTTTGTTCTGACATGTGTTATGATTTTTATTGCTATATAACTAGCGTCATTGCTCGAGTGAATAAAAAATTTAGAATATGCTGATATAGTTAAAGATGCTAGTGGAAGATTATGTAGTAGAAAAGCGGATATGATGAAAGTAAAGAAGGTTAAGTAAAATTTGGAATAAACCAAGTAAAAAATGTTTTATTTCGCCATTTTGTTTAATTCTATAAGAAATTAGATTCATTTTTAATTTTGTGTAGACGAATAAACTGATGTTTTCATTATTTTTATTGTCTTATTAATGTTATAATATGTATTTAGTGAGAGAAGTGAAATAAAGTTACCTAAATCGGCCAATAGGTTAAAAATGACCCTTATTTACTCACTTATTTTGTAGCCTTTTTTATTCGTATCGTCAAAATTCGATTTTAGCATTTATAATATTTTAACAGTGGTGAATTCTCATGTTTTTGTTGGCACATCTCTAGGCATAAGTAGCTATTTTTGAGGGGGATGTTGGTAAAAATTTTAAAAGTAATTTTATTTTCAATGTGTTGTGTGTGCGTGTGAATGTGAAGTGAATCTCTTTGAATGGAGATTCCTTCCGCTGTATTTTGGTTATGTTTTGCTCAAATGCGAAATGAATTAATTTTTTCATAAATTCAGGGTAAAAACTCCATAAAAGTTTTTAAATAATAAATAAGTAATTCTTCTTTTCTACTCATTTAGTTGGTACATTTCTGCTTTCCTAGATATGCTGGAAGATCTGTCACTGGATTTTAAAATCAGATTAATATAATATCCTCACTTCGAGACCAGTTTTCGTCACATTCTCAATCAATAAGTGTGACTGCATGCTCAATTTGATCTGTGAATAGTACTCCGACTACTTATTTAAAAATTCATAATAGGAGAACACTAGTCGACTACGTCTCGACCATCTTCCTCCATATACCCACTGAAATCAGATAATCTTCAAAATAGGGCAACGTGACCTCGACGATGATATGTGAGGAATACCTGACGTTATGAAAGAGAATCTACTACAGAAGGTAGTCTGCAGTTTTGCGTGTTCACTACTTCATACAACAAAATATGGGGGAGCTAAGATTTTGACAAACACCGACAATTTAGCTTCCATTTCCGAGGCCTTTTATACTGGCTCCTGTACATTTATGTACAAATACGTACATCTGTGTGATGATTATTTGCGTTATATTTATGATTGCTGTGACAACCGAAAAATATAGCACGTGCAATGATAACCTGTGTGTGACCACCCTGAGATTATACTCTCAATTGGTCATGGTGCAGTAATTGTAATTTACTTGCATGAATTTGCAAGTAATAACAAATGAACAAACATTTGTGTGTTTAACATGCAGTGCACAGAAATAGCCAACCTTTTAGTGGCAACTATTGTCAAAGAGGCCAACCCCCTGATATCTCAAACTGGTATGATCCTCACAATACCAAATTAAGAAAATAAAAATTTTCATTGTCGTCCGAACAATATCTGTTGTATGATGCAGGCCAGTGAAATTCAAGAAATTCATAATTTTTCCGCAAATTTTGCAGACACCATGTGATTTTAAATTCACTTTTCCCCTGAAAATGTGAATGTAAAAACTTTCAAAGCAAGGTGAACATAATTGAGTACTTACTCTCCAATACTAAATTGCCAATTTTTTGGGAAACTAACATTAGATTTTTGATTATCTCCTACCTTCTCTGGAAGACTATTGTAACGTATATTTTCGTCTATTTTTAATTATGATGAACAATATTTGTTGACACTATTTCAAATACCAAAACTACAGGTACTTGATGTTAACCTAAACATCCCCTTATACTTTTTGTAAACAATATACAATTACCCATCTGAAATGTCACAATCAGTGAAATCCCGTTGCCACTTTAGCAACCTAAAAACACCTGTCCCTCAATATTATTGCGAATCAGCAAATCCCTATTGTAACAATCCCTACTTCACTTAGTCAATTCACCATATTCAGTCACGTACACCATATACCCTGAATGGGTATATAAACCCTGGCAACGATACAATCGATGCTCAGTTAGCTCAGTTTCATTCATTATATTTCCTAAATTATTACGTGTTCTTACATATCCTAATATTTGATTTTATGTGTAAAACTGTTTAACTTCAAAGTAAAGTGTTAAAATAATAATTGTGTTTTGATATTTTAGTCTCATACAAAGTTAAGGTCTACAATAGTCTGTGGACAACTAAATTCAATATTTTAAATAATCAAGGAATACTTAAATACTATTCCTTTGTAAGGTGTAACACTGAAAGGGGTTCTAAATTGGTACTTTACTACCTCTTTTGGCCGTTACAACTATAACTACAGGAAATGAAAAATTTTGCAACACAAGCTTTTTGTTTTTTCAACTTCTAGAAGTTACGTTGTTTACCTAACTTCCAAATGCCCTGTATAATTGTCCAATAAAATCGTCACGTATGAGGTAATTATAAAATTGGTTGTACATTGAAGTATATGATTGAAGCAAAAATGTTAACTGGGCGAGTTCCATGCAACAGGCCCAATAATGTGTTTAGTCCAGCATCCGAATATGACTTGGTGCAACCTCAAAATTTGTTATCAAATCTTATAAATATACGAACACAAACCCAAGTCAAGTTGACTCAGTTTAAACCTTCGTCATCGTTCAGTTTAACGCAAGTAGCCATTTGGCAGTACGCCCCCCTTGGTTCTTCGCGTAAATATGCAAGTTTAAGGCTGAAAAAAACGTTGATTTTTTTTTCACGGAAGGGTTCCAGATGCTGGGCCCTCCATGTCGCAGGTGCACCACCAATGCATTCGTGTACGGAAAACGAACGAATGGGTTTTCTTTTTCTCCTACACTTCACTACAGTACGCGGATACAGGGACGACATTACGCGCTGTAAAATTTCGATCATTTCTCTCACTACACTGCCTCATTATTGAAAATGAAATCCGTTACCTTTTGGGTATGGCGCAATGACCGCACACCAGCATTCTCCATTCGTATTTGGAACAATGACGGTTTAACATCTCGCACACGTAAATAACTCGTATAAAAAAGGATAAAGAGAATAGGGTGCGCATTTATACTCGGTATCGGTGTAAAGGTGGACATAATAGGGTCGGGGGAGCAGCTGTGGGGGTTCGTCGAAACACGATACCGTTATCAAATATAGAAATTACGAGTGCAAAGTATTTCTTCTTCTTTTACTTTTTTTTTTTTTCCCATACCCTCCCCCTCAATTTTGTACTCAGTTTTTTCTCTCCTCGTTGCTGTTCCGTTCCATCGTTTTTCGGATCGTCGTTTCAATAAAACGGTTGAATTTTTACGAAATAACCTCGAAATGATACTAAAAAGCTATGTGGCGATGCGAAGGGGGGGGGCGGGAACGATTGCAGGGAAAACGGTTTAGGTGGCGGCGTTTCGCAGACAAAATCTCAATTTATAAAACTGGGCACGTCCCTCCTCGTATAAAGCGATTGTGGTTTCTTGCGTCCACACGACTTTATTCCGGATAACTTTACACTATTTCCATTTCTCTTTCTTCTTCTTCTTCTTCTTTTTCTTCTTTTTTTTTATTTATTTTTTTTATTTTTTGCTTTCTTTCTTTCTTTATCCACCCCTTCGCAAATGCTTCTACGTGCCCTCTGCGGCCCTTTATTTCCCTTATTATTTTATGGGTCGTTTTCTTAATAAGTTTTAAAAATATAAAGACGTTCAATTAGAGGCGGACGACCGATCTGCGATCGTTTTGAAAATTTTGCAGGGTTATGAATTTTATGGGGTAAATTGGTCGGTGCGTTTTGTTTTTCTCGCGTGTTTGGCGGCGGTCAAAAGTGTTTTTCATTTTCGAAAATTAAACGTAGCTCTCGCTGATTGCATCTCCGATTCTGCCCCGATGCGAGAATATCGTGCGATATTTGTGCGAGTAAATCTCATTTCGGTATCCAGTTTCGAACCGTTAACACGTCGCCCGAAAATCATCGCATTTGCAGACGAATGGTTGTTTATTTGTATGTTTTTAAGCCAAAGTTGTCTGAAGATTGTCAAGGCATGGACATAACGTGAAACGAAAACGCTCGACGCCAAAACTGGGTACGACATTGCCATTTGGAAATGAAAAAATACAGATGGCACCCCAGTCGGAAAGGTAGATTTCGTCTAAAACAGACAGGTTTTCAAGTTACGCGTATTGCGGGTTGCGTTATAAATAGATTTTAAAAATTTTGCATTACAAAAAAAAAAAAAAAACTTTACAAAACCATAATTCAAAACGAATCGGCAGATTTGGCCCATTTTCGAATTTGACTGAAATATGAATCCAAAGTATACATGTGCTACATTTCGTATCAGTTTGTGAAGAAATACGCCTTCAGTTTGCAGGGCCGTAGAGAGGAAATTCGGGCCCAGGAGGGAGAAAAAATTTATGGACCCTTAAAAACTCGAAGATTGCATCCATTTTCAGATTTGGTATTTACAATTAATCTTTGGATAGGGTTTTATAATACTGGAGAAGCCTGCTTCGCGAGCGAAGGGACCGCAAAAACTTTTTTAAGAGTTTTTCAGTAGATTTTTCATGAAAATATACTTGTTTTTCTCTTTTTTTGATAATGCTGGACCTCTAAAAATTTTGGACCTGCCAGTTTGTTGGCAAATCTCTTTATATCCCATATACCTATATATATAGTGTATAATAAAATTATGTACGTTTATAAACTTTTAGGGGAGAGGGTTTTTTGAGTCTGGTAAGACCATGATTGAAAAGAATACAATGAAACATATATAGGTGTAAGCTCTTTAGAAAATAATGAAGAATCATGTAGACAAATCTTTCATCTTTCCATACTTAAAATCCATCAATAGATGAATATAATACAAATCTAATATATATATGAGAGATCTCTGCAACTCACTATATCAGCGAGTGTGAAACACAGACAGAAACTGTGGTTATTTTAAGAATGTGAATACATATTCTTACATCCCCATTCTTCGAGGGGGAGCCGCACTAGGGAAAGAACTGAGCTGATCGTTTACTAATTAGCATTCCGTCTTCCTCAAGATCATCCCACTAGCTTGGCATGTATTGATGGATTTGTAAGCTCTATAGAAAATAATGAAGAATCATGTAGACACATCTTTCATCTTTCCATACTTAAAATCCATCAATAGATGAATATAATACAAATCTAATATATATATGAGAGATCTCTGCAACTCACTATATCAGCGAGTGCGAAACACAGACAGAAACTGTGGTTATTTTAAGAATGTGAATACATATTCTTACATAGGTATTTCCACTTTTTGCTCATTTTGGCACTTTTTAGGAGCCTGTGGAGCCTCCGCTGTTTGACCTATGGCAATGAGACTTAAAACTTTCATGGGTTACACATTTGTGTTAGAGTTTTTAAAATTTATCCGCTCGTTTCAGAGGAAGAGGTTCTAAAAATATTGCAAACCCACCACGTTGTCATCACAATAACTCCCGTAAATTAAAATATTTTGGCTTGAAACTATTATAACAGTTGGAAACAACTATTAGAAACTGATTTGGTGTTGAATTTGAGCAAAATCGGTAAACTAGTTTTCAAATAACAACCATTACAAAATTTGACACTTTTGGAAAACACACATTTACCGCCATTGATGGACAGCAGATATATTTTTGTTTCATGTGATTCATTGCGTTATCGTTTATAGTTTACTAGCTAACTCATCACGCGTTGCTGCAATCTCTGAAGAAAGGAAATTCAAGGAATTGGAAAACAAAATAGGTAGTTGAATTGAGGGTTGTAAAATTTATACCAAATTCATTCTCCACAGTAATTAATGTAATTATTGTATTACAATTTCTCTTTGATTTATCGCTGAATCCTAATTAATTTAACAGTGACAAATCAAAAAGAATTCGTAGATGAATTCTCAGTCAAATGGAAAATGGAATTTATTAATGACACCTTCCAAAATAATAAAATTATAATAGTAAATTTAAATATTTGTGAACATTTTAATGAATTTAACAAATGCTGAAACTTGAAAACTTCATCTCAAAATCCTTTGGTTGTCTGTTAAATAATCAATTAAAATATTACTATATCCTATGCAACAGTCACTGTTATCACATAGGTATACAACAAACATCAATATTTTTCACAATGTATTGATGTTCTTCACCAGATCGATGCAATATTGTTTTTTTGATATATCGATATTGAATAAAATACATATTTTGGGAATTTTTTGAGCAACTTTTTGAAATTTTCTTTTCGTATTATGCCGGAAACCTTCCCCGGAGTATACTCAACAACTTCCAAAAGTTTCATGGCCATCGGATGAATGGTGTAGTAATGAATAACAGACAGACATACATTCTCTTTTATATATACAGATTTTGATTTTAGCATGTTACCAATTTTGGTGCGGATCGCCCAAACAGTACTTCCTGTTAAGCCTTTTTTTCTTTTTTTTCTAATTTCGATAAACTTTTCTTTTTATAAACATTATAACCACATGTTCATGTTTCTTTTTTTTTTTTCATTTCATAACTTCATTATATTTCTTTGGTTTTATTTTAAATTGGATGATTACGTACCATACTTTATCATCTCAATTAATTTTTCATTTTTTCAAGAAATGACGCTTTTAAATTTCACATTGTCTAATATTTTATTAGCAGCCAACCCATTTCGTGCAATCGTAACATAATATTAACGCATACGAACTTACAGACAATTAATGTGACCATCAAAATTCGTAATACTTTTTCTCGAACCCTACTTTTTCTAGCGACGCTTGCTACGCCAGAGTTTTTAGTTTATTTCGCTTTTCAAAGTGATTCGTTGCATGACCGTTTTTAGTTTACTACCCAGCGCAAGGAAGTTTCACATCAAAAAAATTATGCGGCACAGGTCTACACACCGACTTATTTCACTTTTGGGCCATAATTTTATTAACTTGTATCTTTCTTTCCAAATGTTTCTTCTCCCTCTCTCACAAATATTCACCGAATCTAATGAACGAATATGACAGACGGACCAACGAACGTGTACAGACTACAGAAAATATAATGAGAACCGCATGGAGACGTAAACAGAAAAAAAAGAATGTACAAAAAAACAGAAGAAAAACTGATTAAAGCATGCACAAAGGAGAGAATGAGTGAGCTGCGTACAGACCGAGCAGAGCTACTGCTAGAGGGAGAGAGTAAAGTAAAAAATTGAAATGAGGAGGAAGAAGGTGTACCTACACTATAAAGAAAGGTGATGCCAAATCTTTCGAGAATTGTTAACGTCATCATTGACGAAGATGAAGTTCTCTTCCCACCCGCTACCAGCCTATTGCCAGACCATGGTACACGAGAAGGCAACGAAGAGGAAGACTCGAAGCCATAGCAAAGGCTATGGCAGAGAAGGAGGATAGCGAGGTATACACCTTCGGGATTTCCAACACTGGTGTCTCGAGTCCGGGCGATGTTCGTACCGAAATTCCTGCGAGACTGAAAGACTTCCACGGAAAAGTTTACCGTTTCGAGAGAGAGAGAGAGAGAGAGAGAGAGAGTCAGAGTATGCGAGTGTTGTTAAAATGGATCGGTATACCCATGGGGATTATTCCTCGGCCTTTGCTCGTCGTCGGCAAAATACTACTCGACGTGCAGCAACGGTAGCGGCAGTAGCAGCGGCAGTAGCGGCAGTAGCAGCGGCAGTAGCAGCGGCAGCAGCAGCAGTTGCAGCAACGCTGGCAACGTATGTACCACCCCGAGTCTTTACACAAGATCTCGACGTCCCTCAGGAACAAAAATTTTGTGCCGCAATCCTCCGCTCTGTACGCTGCTGTTTTTAGTTCGCGTTCTAATTTTCTTCTCTTTTTCTTTGGTCCTTTTTCTCTGTCTTACTTTTTTTTATTCTCTAGTTTTTTGTTGTTGTTGTTTTTTTTAAGTTCTTTTTTTTCTACTTTCGTACCAGTAATATACTGCTCTCAACTTTTAAGACGTGAAAAAGCGTGATATTTAAGGAGAAGATGAGAGGAGAGAGAAAGAGTTGAAAATAGAGATAGAGATATATGCGCGCACACACACACACACACACACACACACACATATATATATATATATATATATATATATATATATATAACGAAAAAACCAAATTTATTGACCAAGTGAGAACGTAATTATGTACTCTATACGAGTGGTGTTTGAGTAGTAGTCGTCTTTAATACAGAAAAAAAAAAATTATTTCGCATCCATAGGTGGTCAGATTTTAAAATCGAAGAAGCTGAAAACTTGTAGGCTAAATGTTTCAAAATGCTATTAACTTGAAAAGTAGGTAAGTATAGATTACCGTTTAAAAAGTTTGACATTTTTTATTATTTTTGGGGAAGTTCCTATCGTATCTCTTTGTTCCGCCACCCCATCGCATCTCATTGCCGGCCTTTTCTGGAAAATTTCATCGAACTGCTTATTCTTGTGGTGCTGCATTACTTTGTTAGTCTATTCGATGATGTCGACAAATGTGCTAAAAACATGTTCAACTTATACTTTGCGACGTATATCTAGACACCTCTCGCATCACAACCAAAACTGTAGACGGTATTCGAGTTAGTCGCAGGCTAATGCATTTTCGATTAAAATTCTGGCTGCAAAACCTCTTGTCGAGAAGTTTTTCAAAATTAGACAAGATAAGATATCTACGCACAGAAAATAGAACTGAAGATTAATTCATGTGACCTCCCAAACATTCGGCCGTTTCTCGTAAACAATTCATGGAATTCTTGGTTAACAACGTCGAGAAAGTTTAAAATTTTTTTTTTTTTTGTCGTGCATAAATCACGGAGTTACCTATTTATTAAGGTATTTTTCGTGGAAATTTGAAAAATCTCATAGAAAATTCACAAAATACGTTCAATGGTTTGAGAATACGTTTGAAGAATTCATGTAAGAAACGATAATTCTTTGCTCGCGGTAAGACTTTTTACATCAAAAATGTTTCACAGTCTTTCCAGTCACTGATTCAATCAATAGCAGTAGGTATCATGGACGGATCTGCGAAGGAAAAAGAGGAAAATTTTCCCCCAAACGCCAAAAAATACAAAAATGTTAAGAAAAAAAAAAAGTATGACCCGGAATACTTATAAAAATTATCCAAGTTTGTAACAGCAAAATAAAAATTAACCTCGCAAAATTATTGGCATTTCCTCTTATAATAGTAAGGTTGCAAAAAGTATTTACATGGCACTAATTTATAGGTAGAATGTGTGTAAATTTTAGTTAAATTACAAGAGTACGTTACATGAACAAGGTGGTAAACAGAAAATGAACAATAGAATGAATTAGACATAAAACTAAGGGTATGAGTCCGAGTGATTTTACAATTTATTGGCGTCGTGGTCGATATATAGGTACATATGATTGAGTATTAGAAATATATATAATTTGGAAGTAAGCAATAGGGTAAGAAATAATATACGACATAAAGTGGGTGCATGTATGAAATTAAGGAGAATTAGAATAGTTTCAGAATTATGGAAAAGGTTTATGGAATAGATGACATCCTTTGGAAGCGTATGAAAACAAATTAGGTATTTAGGGGAGATGTGGGTAATATGGACACTTGGGGTAAAATGGACACTGGCCTTATTGAATCGGCTATTGGTGCTCCATGGCGGATGATGGATTAATTAACTTCATTTATACTCTAGGAGCTTATTTTCTGAATTTGGTTTGATTCTTTGGTTTGAGTTTCTAATTATGACACAATAATGTTTTCAGAAGTGTTTGATGTAACTTTTGCAAATTTTCAGATGAGAATAAATCGAGTAAGTAATATTTATTTTTATAAATTGACTATTACGATTAAAAGAGGGTAGTGTTGATTTAATTAAAAGGTGTGAATTGTCACTTTTTCGTTGAAATAAACAATTTATCTCATTTGGGGTAAAATGGACACCCAGCTTACAATATTTTTCTGCATATTTTAGTTTAAAGATGCCTCGAAATTATATTCAAAAGTCAGACACACAGTAGTGGTCAGAAGTTTTGAAAAAAAAAACAACCCAAGTAGATGCATCATGTTTGTATTTCTGTCAGCTTTTTTCTGCCTCACAGCCTGGAAAACAGTGGATCCAGTGCACTCAGTGTGAAGAGTGGGATCATGAAGAATGTATGTCAGTGGAGGACAAACTATTTTTTACATGTGAATTGTGTGTTAACAATTAATTATTAAATCTCTGTTGAAGAATACTAATTATTTTTAAATTTTATTCTTTATTTTAAATAAATTTGCAGTAGTGTCCATTTTACCCCGATACATTTTGAATGAGTGATTTTGGAAATGTCTAGAAAACTGTGAATTGTGAAGAGCATTATCAATCAAAATGTCTGAAAAACTAGAAGAGGAAAGTTGAGGGTTTTCCTTAGATACCCCAATAACTAAATAACAAAAATTTCAAAAAATTGGTTGGTGGGATTAATCTGCACTTAGTGTGTCCATATTACCCCTATCTCCCTTAGTTGAAGGAGGTTATGACGTCAACAGATGGGTCCAGACTTGAACGGATGACGTGATGGTTAGGAATAATGCACCGAAATATATTTGAAACGTTTCATGGAATTATGGAAATATACACCAAAAGTATTATGGATGATTTATAAATGATATACGTAAAAATATCATTATACCTCTCCTAAAATGACATGCTCTGGATGCGCCCCGGGAACCTGTACCTGGATATTTGGTGAAAGTGGAAGAGCCACAATGGGAGCAAAGAAAATTAGTAGGCAACAAAATCAAAAATAAGAGTTTAAGACTCTGTGATTATGGTAGTTTTAGTACCTACTGGTACTGATTTTACATAAATATAGGTAGCCTGTAGGTATTAGGTACTCACAGATTTGGTTTTATCTCAGTCTTCCATTCAGACCGCAATATCACAATCGGTGCAAGAAGAAATATTTTGAAGTTTCTTACCGATTAAGTTGTTTTAAAGAGAAGGTTAGGATGTCGAAAAAAGTACTGACAATTTTACAGGCCAGATGACTCTTTAGAAAAAAATTATCATTGCTTCACGATGTTAAATTAACGAAATTTCATTTTTCGAGGAAATTTTTTAACGATATTTTCAAAACTGAAAACTTCGAGTCTTCTCTCACTTTCACGTCTAAAAAACACTTATGATAAAGTCCGCAGCCTTAAATATAATTAACGGCGAGTTTATTTATATACTTTTTATTCCCATCTTATCTCTTCTAAAGGAAAATTTAGTCATTTGCATTTGACGAAATTTCATAACTGATATTCCTGTACCAGTACGTCTATGAAAACTATTCAGGGACCACTCTCTCCTTGACTGCTCTTAAAAGGACGATGTAGTTTTTCCCAATTTCCCAAGTTTAATTTAAAAATGATCAGGACAATAATTCCAAATCACTATAATTTTGGAAGAAAACAGTTTTAAGGAGCCTAATGAGCACTATAATTTTAAAGTAAATTTCGTAAAATTTACCTATTGCGAAGGATGGCATGTCACGAAAATGCTAAAATTTCAGTATACTTTTTTCGATCATGATCCCCATGCCCCAGAATCATCCTTCCCTCAAAAGTTTATATATTTATACGTATATGGGATCTAACAAAATTTGTGAACAAAGTGAAAGGCATAATTCGTTACGGTTCACAACGAAATTTTACATATTTGTGTATACTGTGAGTTTATATCTTATTCGAGGTTAAAGATGGGTCAACTCCGCCTATAGTCTCCGAATGGCAGCTGTTACAGTTTTCTTTTTTATTATACCTGCCATACAAAATTCTTGAAAGCCATAAATAAACGCAACCTGCAAAACACAAAATTTTGAATTGTCTCTTCTGGACGAAATCCACCTTTCCGACTAGCGTGCCATCGGTATTTGTTTTTTGGGAAGTTAGAGAAAAAGTGTGACTTATCCCTTCTTGGCTATTTAGAAACTACACCTCCAATTTAATAATTATAAAAATAAGTTTCTGTGACGTATAATTTGTTAGATGTTCGATCTCAAAATCGTATGATTGTAGTTTTGAGATAGAAGTCACTGTCTCATTCCCATTCCAAAAGGTGGTGTACTCAGTTTGGTTTATTCCATCCTTCTACATATGATAAAAAATGTCGAGTAGAAAAATTGTTAGTCATCGAATACCAACCAACTCTCTCCTTTCAAATTTACATCAAATAGCCTCAAAACACTCCGAAATAATATGGCTTCGATGCAAAAATAGAATTAAAAAAAAAAAAAAATTCCCAAATACCTTTACATTTACATACTCGCCTATTATCTATCTTCAAATTTTTTTATCGAACTTTGTACAGAGCTTACCCCATAACAGACTTTACTCATGCTAGTAAGTATCAGTGAAATCTCAAAGAAATAACTAAATTCTTAACGAATTATAATTTTCATATAATTATATACAGCTTTATTCTGTATTTCGAAACCATATTTTACAACCCTTTTCAATCGATGCCTTAAAAAAATTTAAGTGAAATATTTCACTTTTTGGTCGCAGTGATGAAAATTAGTTTTGATGGTGGAGGAAGGAGGGACAAACAAAATCGTGTATTGGCTTTTCATGTTTGTTGTTTTTTAAAAGAAAAGTTCAATCCCTAAATTCATAAATGCTCGGTACTGGTAGCTAAAAAACGAAATTTACGAACCCTAATAACAAATTTACTTCGCTATATAGGCGAACATTCGTCTCTAAATGACGAATGGTTAAAATGAACACTGAACCAGTAACGTAACCGGTTATTGAGGGTTATCACCCTCACTGATATTTTTAAAAACCCCTCTCCATAGGCGAAGCTAGGATAAAATATCTAGGGAATCATGGTTTTGTTATTTTTTCTCAAATGAAAATAAATAGAACTATTTTATTGTTTTTCTTCTCATGTAGGTGGCACATATTTTTGATTTCTTTTTTGGTGGAACTTTGCCGGGTTTTAAAAAATTAGCTCTTCATGCTCCCTTAACTTGATCGACCACAATCTTGCTAAAGATATTTTCAAAATTTGTGAGAATGAAGTACATTACTCTTGCGTCGTCGAAGTATTTTTCAACTACAATTCGCCTCCCTCCCCCTCACCGATTGATCGGGGGACTTATTGATTCATACTCGCCAGTCTCATTCGATCTTATCTTTTGGTGAACGCGTGAATCACCTACCTTTTATCCGCAAAAACCATTCGAAAGCTTTCATCTTTTAGTAGGTTATTTACTTATTCACCTTTCATTTCGAATTCTAGGTTTTGAACAAACACTCAAAAGTTTACGAAGCCATGAACTTCAATGGTAGAATGATGATATTTTATGATATTTAAACAACTAAACAACTAGGCTACGTATTCTCCCCAAAAAATCGAGATTAGACATATTGCATGGAAAAAAAATTGTTTTGAGTAATCTCTTTCCTTGAAAAATAGATGGCTATCCATCTTCTGTTAGGTTAACGCATTTTGAAAAATTGTTGAAGATAAATTTTAATATTCGAACGTCTTTCACGAGTCAAATTAGAAGTTCGATCCATCGACATGCAACTCTTTTTTAACCGAATTTTTCGCCGGAACAGGAAAATGATTTTCGTATTTTTCTTTGGTACGTACGTTTTTCGAAAAGTCATCATTTTTAGATGGCAGTCCTAAATAATATATTTATTGTTGGAGCTGTACTAAAGAAGAAGAGAAGAAGATTAAAAAATGTCGATATTTTCAAAAATTCTGTCTGACACTTCAATTAAAATTCATTGCAATTCTAGTGAACAGAATAGCAAGCCTAAAAAGTACAAATAAAATATTTAAATCTTTTTTGACCAGCCCAATTTAACAGGATGGAACTGTATTTATCGTAAATTCATTGAGAAAAACATTAAATCGTGACCCCTCTTTGATAAGAACATGAAAAAATTGCTACTATTGCCCAAAACGATGGAAATTATTGTCACAAAGATAATAATTATATCCTCGTCACAACTACCACAGTAATTACCATTTTAAAAATAATTATCGAATACGTAAGGAAAAATTTTCCTCAATTTTTTGTTAGTGTTATAAAGTGAATGAAGTTGTAGGCTAAGTCGGGAATCAAAAACAAATTTGTGCAGCCTAAACCGAGAAAATTTAATTTGTTTTATGTAATTTTCACTAAATTTAACGTAATAGCCTACACAACCCAAGTGAAAGTTATAAAGTGTAAATAATTAAGAAGGAAATGAGGGTTTCATGACTTACGTTTCCACAATCTCGGTTTGGCCTGTTTCCTTCTTGACATATTACCCTCTCAGAGCACTATTTCGAAAATTAATTGCATTAATGTCAGCTACAACAATAACAATAGAAACAATAACGACGACGACGAAGACAACGACGACAACAATAACAACAATAACAACAACAAAAACAACAACAAAAACATGAACGACAACATTTTTATTATTACATTTTATTATTTTCAAAACCACGAAACGCACTCCTTGATTTCGCTCGAAACTTTTCAAATTTATTTTTCGTTTTTAATTTAATTTTAATTTGAATTTTAAAATTTTATTTTTATTTACATTTTTTCATCAGAAATTTTACGATCAATTAATACGCACGTGCAAATTCGTATTCAGAAACTATATCACTGACCGGCGTTTCCGCTTTCAGACTGAAACTATATTCTTCGTCCTTTCCTTCCGTCCCTGTCACGATGGATGGGGTGGCTTTCGTATGCCATTCAGAGGGTGGAGCTTTCGTAAAGGTCTTATCACGCGTGCGGTCGCATTCATGCGAAGTAGAGGGTGAATAAAAAAAAAATTCTTTATAACGAGTATTAATTAATAAAAATAATTAACGAGTCAATAAAGACCGGGCACTGTTGCTTCTCAGCAGTCGAAAATTATCTTATTCTACGTCGTCGGAGGATTTTGTGAAATTTTTTTTTAGAAAAAGATCTGCGGTAACCTAAACTCATGGTTCCTACTTAATCGAAAAAATTAAGTTCTCTGGCGAGAAGATATGAAAACAAAAATCATAACCCATTTCAGTGCTTTCGAAAATGGTAAGACTAACTCAGCCTGTGATTTTTGTGGGTAGCGACATGGACATACTTTTTTCAACTAAAAGGTAGTGAAAGATTACTAGGTGAGGGAGAGCTGATTGACAAGGTGAAATGTGTATTTCAAAAGAGTTTGAATGGAGGGCAGTGCTATCAGAGGGGCAAATGGAAAGATTTCCCCGGGCACGGACTTTTAAGGGGGCCTGATAAGGCCCAGCATTAAGCTGTCTTGTAGTCCATATAAATGACTATTTAAATGGGAAAAAATTTATATTTGTTATGTAGAATTTTTTGAAAATACCCCATCCTCCCACACGCCCGAAAGCCCGAAAGTGATGAACTGATGATCACCCCACTGTTCTGATGTTCGGTATTCTTAGCCTAGATATTTGCTCGAATAAACGACCGATACTTACACAAATTAGTCTATACTGATTTTTTGAAATAGATAGTCGTTACTTTCAAATGGGGACTGATTAAATTTTCAAATTAAGTTGATTCTGGCCCATAGCAAAAAAAGTGAAAGAAGTTCCAGTATGAAGTTTTGACCCACCTTCCATTTTAGAGCTAAAAATTCCCAAACAATATTAAAAATATGATTGCCTTTACTAATACTTCTTAAGTACTTTTACTTGTTACAATATGAAAAATGCTTATATTTATGATCGAATATCCTAACTAGGCACTTAAGTAGCCTAATAAATTAGCAACTGAGAACATATAATTGTTTTCTTAAAACCTTTATCTTCAACGAAATTTCGACTATAACCTATTTTCTGGCTTGCGTTCTCAATGATGAGTTGAATTGTTTAATAAGATACCTATTCGTATAAGGTCTCATTTGTGTGAGATAAGAAAAATGACGAAATCTTAAGGCATGGTATGACTTGCTGAAGGAATTTAGAGTAAAATTCAAAAAAAAACTACACAAGCACCCGCACATACCCACTGAATTTAACGAACGAATTAGGCACCTAATCATAATGGACAATATGATGAAACCTCTATTATTTAATGTATAGGTATTCAAGTTAATTATAGAAAAATTAAAATTTTTTGGCTGATTGTTGAATTAAACTTTACTGGAATCTAATATTTATGCTACAGAAAAATTTCTCCCAATAAGATAACCCCTTGGATTATTTATTGTTGCCTACCTTCAGCTGTTTCTCATCTTTACCTGAAATCTATTGCTATAGCCTACAGATTTTACAACTGAGTTTTTAAAACTATCCACAGTACACTACCTACAGGATCAGATAACGTAATGGTTGGACATATAGGTAATCGGTAAAAAACTGCAAATAAGTAAACAAAATTTCAAGATCTGCTTGCATTCCTTTCTTTCCCAAAGTTCTAACATGAATCTGTTTCAAATTTTAAAATCCAAGCGTTGAGAATCTCAAAATCAACATACGCTCCTTTCTTTTTCGAAGTTCTAACTCAGCTGTTTTTTAATAATATTGACAGGTCTCAATCCGAATGACACCACAATTTGGAACTTATTAATTTTTCTGTAGGTAACATAGGTACGTACGTATGGGTATTAAAACATAATCTTATCAAAAAATAGGTTACCTTTTAGGTCATATTTCGGGTGATAATGCCGAGAGATTCATGAAACAAGTCAATGAAGATTATTTCTCTCCCTCCCCACAGTTATTATCTGTAGGAATAGAAGTATCGATCTATTTTCAAAATATAATACTTAGAAGAAGCATTAAAATCGATGACGTCTAACCAACGAGGGTACCAAGCCACCAGCTCCAAATAGGTACATATTATACTTTAAATGAAAAGATTATAACGAATACCTACTCGATATTATTTATTTCAAAAAATGACCAACTGCTCTCACGTAAAAACTCGAACGATAATTACGTAGGCATATAAAATACCTAGGTGTACTAAACAGTTAACGAATGTATTAGGTATTTTTCAAGCATATTTAGTCGAATCGAAGTAATTACGACACGTTTACACATTTAGTCAACATATAGTATTGGATCTTTCGAAATCACCCTCGGTCAGCGAACTACATTTCTTAGGAAGTTTTTAAACAATGCTGCCATTTTTGTTATCATTTTTCTCGATGTCGAATAAATATTTCGTTCTCCCCAAAAAATACGTAATTTAATATTGAAACAATGTACCTATTCGGTATATATTATGTCGAAGAATATTTTATTTGTTTACGGATCCTGAAGCTGGAAATCTGAGTACACAGTGAGATACGAATTTAAAGTAATTTAGGCTCACTCAAGGGCAGATCAAGGATTGTCTTGAGAGATGCGGTTCACTAACGTACAAATTTAGCTCAGGATGGCTCAGGGCAGAGGCAAATGTTCCCCCCAAAAAATATTCAATCCCATCCGCCCTCTTCCTCTTTCTATAATAATTTCAATTTGAAAAAAAACTGATTTAATAACACCTTTATTTTAGTATGTACTAATGCTATCACTTAACATCAATCATGGTCCATCTGAAAATGACGGAAAACGTCTTTCAAAAAGAGATACCTCATAAAAAAAAATGTAATAGAAAAAATGTAAAAACCAAAATTATTAAATCATCAGCCCTTCCTCCTACCAAAATTTTTCCAGGCCAAAATTATGACATCAGTCCTCTCAGCTGCTAAAATTTCCAAGTTTAAAACGATGATCAGTGTATTATATTTTTCCTGACAAGCCAAGCAACATCCTCAGATTGCCTTCTAAATAAATAAATAGATAAATAAATAAATAAATAAATAAATAAATAAAATAAATAAATAGATACCTACCTGTGGGGACAATACTCTTATGAGGTACAGGGGCTTGGACCCCTTGACAATAATTGCCGCCCAAAGGCTGACATATTTCATCTCTTTGACGTTAAATTAATAAACACACGTACGTTTGTATGTTCATACCCAAATGTATGTACAGGTAAGATACATTATATTGCCCATGACAAATTACCTGATAAAGATCTTGGTGATGTCACGGACTAGCACCAAATGCGCTGCGTCATTTCTTATCACCTTACAGAGGCAAGAAACGACATAAACTATGACATATAATACCATATGTATGTGTGCATATGTGTGTCTGTGTGCATGTGGCAAATCCACTGTAGAAGCTCACAAAACTGACTACAAAATTGCCAGTGTTTGCCTTGGATTTGGCTCTCCCATACTTAAACGTATGAAGTGGCAAAACACGCAAAGCTGTAGATTACCTGCTACATGTGATTGTCTCTCATGACAAGGTATTCCTCACCACCTAAATAAAATAAATATAAATAAATAGATTTATAAATTTACTGTATATGATTGATTTGAATATGTTAAAATGTCGAGTGAAGGGCATTATCCCAGGGGCAGCTGAAGAGGCTGATGATGTCATAATTTTGGAATTGGAAATTTTAGGACATTTTTAAAGATTTAAGGGGTGTTCTGTTGAAGTTTTTGGTACCTATTGATTGCATACTGATATGGATACATCAAAGATATTTTCAGGAAACATCGACACTATCACATTTTATGTTTCTTTAATTTTGTTTTTCAACTTACTGAAAAAAATTTTAGTTTATTTTTATGATAGGTAAAAAATTACACAAATTTTTGAAAAGTAACATGTGCAATATTAATTACACATTTTTGAAAATTTCCACAAAAAATGAAAAGAAAAAATAATATAACTAAGCATAAGTTACTAATTTGAATTAATCAAATGTATTATTTTTAAAAAATTTGAAAATAATTAAACTGGTTTATGTTTTTAAAAAACTACTAGCCTTTGCTGTTCTCACAATAAAAATTCCAGTTTTCTGTTTTTTACATTACTAAATCATCACTTTTTTTTTAAATTTTCTGAACAATTCTGTAATTACCTAAACTAATGATTTAACATATTTTTCATATTTATCAGATAGTTTCACACAGACAATTTTTATCTGAGGGTTTGCACATCCCCCATGCACCTCCTCTGAATCAACCACTGGGCTCGCCAAAATAAATCAATTAATTGATTTTCACAAACACTTGATACCTAAATTATTAAAAACTTTGTAGATTATTAAAAACTGAATATAGAAATATGGCCAAAATTTTTTTAAAGACAGGTTCTTATTACATATTAAAATACCTGCTTACAAATAAAATAGTAACTTTATCAGTTGAAAATAAAATTTTGTATTTATAACAATATATTTCTACACATTAACACTCATATTCATATATCGTCACACCAATAAATTGTCATCCACCCTGTTGCAAACAGAATGCAGACATCACTCTGAAATGTCATTGCATCAGCCAATATGGCTCTCTCACTTGCACATTTATGTTTATACTTGTCATATACACCTGTAGTTTTCAATTGTCCGCTGAATTTGTTGACAAAGTATGATTAAAGAGAGGAAGTAACTATCATCCTAAAAATGTACATAGCCCTTTCTAGAATTATCTCGAATCTTCTAAAGGAACAATTCAGACCAACTCGCATAATTAGTAGGAGGATAATTAATCATCTCATTGGTCAATCATGACATCATCCTACTCTGACCATCTCTCACCACTTCTTTGTATTCACTACTCGCAAGTTCGTTTTTGATCTAATTATTGTAAATTAAATGTGAAAAAGAACCTTTAAACGGTCATATTTTTTAATAACCATCTCTGGTAACTTAGTTACACAGTCTGTTGTAATCAGTTATTGTTAAGGGGTCAGTAGGCAAATCCGCAACTGTTAGTATAATATGTACTTTGTTATATTAGAAAATGTTATTGAAGTTATTAAATGTTAATTGGAACTTAGTCTGATGGTTTTGAGTTTATCAATCGGTCATAGGCAAAGTTGCCATTACAGTATTATTTTAATTGACAATTAGGTAATTCGGTCGTAGGGATATGAATATTATTTGTCAGATCAAATATTACTAGTAAAATCACACTTTAAAATCACTCCTACAGGAAGCTTTTTTTAAATTTTTGGTTCTGAGCAGGGAAGTGGGTCAAAAATTCAAGATCATATTTTCTTCTTTTTTCGCTGTATGGATCTATTTCAATCTATTTCGAAAATTTAAGCGATTCCTATCTATTCGGTATAGGTACCTATATAAAATTTAAAAACATCCAGATTTTCATTCCCATTTATTTTTCTTACTTCTCATTGATCTAGATGTGAAAAAATTAATATAAGGGTTCTCAGTTCCACATCAAAGTGCAGTTTTTCGAAGCCTTGAAAATGTGAAAGAGGCTACTGATATGGACCAAAAACCAATTTTTCGGCACTTTGCGGAGCACCCTGTACATTTTAATTGAACAACGTAACACGAAAGTTGTTTAATATTGCTTCTGCATGCATCTGTACAATATATTTTTTGAGACGATGAATTCTATTTTGACTTTTCATAATTTATTGTGTAATACGTCGTTATTTATTATGGTAATGGTTTTCAAGGCACAGAATTCGAATTTGACGTTAATTTTTTCATTTGACCCATTATTTGATCGAAATTGGGTTAAAAGAGGGGGTCAATTTCGACTTTTCACATTTTATTGTGCGAGACTTACATTATTACTGATGTTTTTTAAGGCGTTGAGGTCAAATTTGACGATACTTTTTTGAAATAAATCTTGCTAGTTTCCTCACGATTTATTGAGCAGTAATTTAGGTACTTATGGATGAAAATACAATCATAATTATTTACTTAGTACTTACGAGTTCTGTTGCATCAGTGTTTCCGTTTCATTTAAATAATTTTAAAACATTTTGATCCTCACAGTACGCAGCCTGGCGAGGACTTGCATAACTGCCAGTTAGAAAATAACGACAAGCTACTTTAACAAATCTGTGTAGACTAATCCATGTGAGTATGGGTAGGTAGTCACTCTAAATATAAATTTTTTCTCTTGAATCCAAGTAAAATTAGTTGAAAATCAGAAATTAAGGAAAAGGGTGTCGAGGAAAATTGTAAAATTGTAAAAAAGTTTCGGCACTTCCGTAGATAGCTGTTCTATAAGGCAGGGGAAAATAAACTCTGTAACTTAGGTTGAAATATTTTTGTTTCTTTTCATTTCTTTTTGGCGCTCGAAGAAGAGGAGGTTTGAACCTGAAATTCTACCCCCTATTTACAACCGTAAGTTGCCAACTTCCATTGATTGTTTTATTTTCTAATCGATAATATTACGGTTTTTTCCGAAATAAGTATAAAAAAATATGAACGAGAAAATTAGATTAGTTATTTTTATTTTCGTTTACAAATGTCTTGAGTTTTGTATCAAATCTTTGCAATTTACTCAAATGGTTCGGTTACATTCAAGAATTTAAGAAAGAAAGGAGAGAATCGATGAAAATATTTTTTATTAAGTATAGGTACCTATATTTAATTAAATTTTTGAATAATATTTCGTGCTACAAAACTCGTGAATACTTCTGTTCGGTATCGGTGTGATTTAGTGGTTAGGTGCTCGAGTTCGTGGCATGAAGCTTATGCCACCAGCCATCATTCATTACTTTCCTGTCCCAGCTGTTTGAGGTTATTATACCTACGTACCTATGGGAATAGTTTTGGTAATTGAAAAATTCGTGTTAGCGAATCACTGATCCCTTGGTTCTGAACAAATCCATTCACATAACCTTTAAACAACCACCGTCTTCATGACGAGACCGAATTAAAAAAATTAATATAAAAATAAATTAAAATAAAAACTGTGGAATACCTTGTCGTGAGAAAGTATTTTCACCAGAAGGTAAATTCAATAGAATTTAAGCGTGTTCAGCCACTTCATATATTACATATGGGTAAGCCAAAACCAAGGCGAACACTGGCGATTTTAAAGCCAGTTTGGACGGTTTTTATACTGGCTTAATTACATGCACACAAGCACACGTACGTAACAAATACGTATGTATGTGAGAACGGCCCGGTTGCGTCATCTGTTATTGTGATAAGAGATGGATGGCTGGTTTGTGTACGGATTGTGACATCATCTTATTGTTGAGATGTGTCACAATTCGGTACTCGTACATTACCTGCATGTACTTGCAGGTAATTAAGATCGAACATAATTTGTTTGTGTTTTACGTCGCGAGGACGAATATTTGCCAGCCTTTTGGGGCGGCGACTGTCGTCAAGAGGTCCGAGCCCCTATTCCTCATACAAGTGAGTCCCCACAAAAAAAAAATAAAACATTTCACATAATATATTCGAGTAGTGAATATAGTGCATAAAAACTTATTTCATTTTTTTGTAGGTAAAATGAATAAATTCGACAAAATTATAATGTATATAGAGTGAAAAATTCCTCATAGATATACTTATCCCACACTTGCTGATCTTTCTTTTTTTTTCTTTTTTTTTTTCATTTTAATTTCTTGTTCGTGCACCACTCTCTCACGTCGGACTGACTGACCACTGATAAAATGAATGGTTAAATTACACATCGATGTCAGTAGTTCGCTTACCGTGTCGAGACCAATGCAGATTCTAAATAGGTAGCTCGAAATAATTCGTGGATTTGTTTCTCTTTCTGTTTCGTTGAAAATTTCGTTTAAAAAGCAAATTACCTGAAAGAAATAATATACATAAAAGAACAAAAAAATAAAAATAAAACACGAAAAAAAAAATGTGCCTCTGAATTCGTATGCAAACATCGATTTTTATTCAGGCATGGAGCTACGATTCGTGAAATGTATTTGTTGTTAAAATCACTAAACGTATATTTCGGTTTTATCTGGTGGCTTACGTTATGCAGAAATGAGGACATTTACTTGTTGGCTATCGAGGTAATTAAATTTTTATTACTAAAATAAAGATAGGTAATTTTTCTTGTGCTGTAGTACCTGATATGTGTAAGGAAAAACTGCAGTTGAGGTGTGTGAATTGAGCAATTTCAAAAAATATTTTTATACGATCAATTTATGATCTGAAGTATTTAATTGTAATTAATCATTTCCACGATTGACGAGTGTTTTATATCTTGTAAGCAAAAAATATTATTTATTTATAGGTACTTTACGCCAGAAAACTTTTCCAAATTTAACACTTTTTCAAAATTTTGATTCATAAATTGATGAGTTTTTAGTTGAATTTGCTCGTGAAAGAGAAGAATAAAAACTACCTACTGCATGTTTTAGAATATTATATGTTTATGGTCTCTCAATATGTTCATGCAAGAGGGAGGAAGGAGATACAGACCTTTTAAAAAAAATGCATTCAATCGTCTGATTCCAGCTATTTTTCGCAACAATTATTTGTTGGAACGGTAAGGCCAGAACGGTGGAGAGCTTCGACATCACTCGTCTTCATGGAGTTTGTCCATAAACAAAGATACTATTTTATTTCTTATCGTCCTCCAGTATCAGTTTAAGTTATTTTTTAAACATAAAAAAATGAAGTTTGTGATAAAACATTGAGAGACTTGATTCATACTAAAAACATGATTAAAAGAGACAAAAAAACTCCTTTTGTCATTCATATCTTGCACCAGTGGTATAAATCCACAATACTCATGAACCTCTCCTTCAAATTCTCTTCTTACAGACGCGAATGTTTCTTTTCAGCAACTCACATTTTGAATTTTATTCCGTCAAATTGCATAAATTATTGCTTTTTTATAGTCTGTTGGGGTAGAATTGGAAACTTTTATCTGAAATTATTTGGTCTCAGAGAAAAAAATTTAAAATATTCCCAATAAATTAATACTCTAGAGAAATTGCAAAAAAAAAAAAAACAAAAACAAAAAAAAAACTATAAACTTTTTTAAGTTTTAATTAGTCTAAATTATCTTATTGGAGCACTTTTACACTTTTATAACATGGCGTCAAAACCTAATTAGTGCGAATTAATTGTCATATATTGAGGTAATGGTGCACAAAAGGATTTGCCTATTTTCTATTAATCTTTCATGAAAAAATAATATAATTGTTAGCACCATGCAGGGTGAGAAATAAGGTGGAATTAAATAAGTTCGGAAGTTCTTCCATGGTTTGTATGAGCAATGAATTATGGAATTCAATAAAACTGGTTCTATTTTCATGTAGGTTTTCGAAGAAAATCTACATATAAAAATTGATCTTGAATTGAGACCCAGGGGTGAGTGTAAGTTCATTTTTCGTCTCATGACCCCAGAAAAATTTTTGCTCTATTTGCTGAAATTCATATATATATATACCATTGGTAGGTTACCCATTTCGGTTGAACTCAATAAAGGTTGCAATTTTTATCCGATAGGTAGTCTTGAAATTTGATACAATTATTTGGATCGACACAAAAACGAACCCTATTGTTTTTGGTTCAGATCGGCTCTATTTTTCGTCTATTAAATCCTGGAATTATGTTTCATTTTTCCGACTTAAATGTTTCTAAAACGCGTAATTTTTAACCAATAGTCGAGAAATTTGTTATCGACATTAAATATTATAATATATTTTATTATTCTTCAAAATTTTGTTAAAATCGGCTTAAAGGTTCATGCGTAGAGGTGATTTAAAAAAATCTTAAACTATTTCTAAGAAAAGAATATGAAGTCTAGACCAACCAACAAAACTGGTTGAAAAGCAGGCTTGCTTTCGTTTAATTTTCCAAGCAATCTTTTAATAACTTGTTCACCTACGTTTTTTAAAACTTCGCAATACATTTCATTCTATCACTTTATTATGAATTTCCTTGACACTTCATTTTAAATGTAATTTTTACTTACCATTTTTCCGAATGATTTTCATATTTACATTTTTTTATTGCACTTATATTTATTTTAATTTTTTTGGACAAGAAAACCTACATTTTATAGCGTGGCTTGCTGCGCTACAAATTTTTTATGTTTATTTTCTGTTATAACGTGCGCTACTACAATTCAAGAGAGTTCATTACAGAGGTAATTTTTGACTTCTGAAAGTTAAAATATTCTAAAAATAAATAAAGAACCGTCCTCTTAATTCCATTTACAATATTTAGTGTAAGTTAATGGAAAATGAAACAGTCGATCTCTGAGCACAAGCTTAGGTATAACCTACCTACCAAATTTCGATGAAACCAAACGGAAGGTATACCTACCAAAATTTAAAAAGAAAAATTGTTCAATCGGTCGAGAAAATTTTAAATTTTCGAATCTATCAAGCTCAGATCTGATTTTGTAAGTCGGCTAAATGTATATACAGGCATTAATACTGAAACCATAACAGCTGTGCCTACTTTCACTTACTGCTGAAAAATCGAAAAGAAATAACTTAACTAAACGAGAGAAGGAAAAAAAACACAAAATTCGTGAAATATTTTGTCCAGTCGCTATTCTAAGTAAACCTAAAATAAAGAAAACGTTAAGGTCAAACATCTGAAATATCTAGGCTATATACATAGCCTACTGATTAATAGGTCTATACATAATATAATACGTACCGTATTATATTTCTTCATTCACGGTACAATGACTCCAGCAAAATAAAGAGAAAGAAAAACCTATATAGTTCTTACTTACAGGTCGATCATGTCGAACCTATAGAGGTTCAAGTGTTCAAGGGAAGACTTTGGCAATGTCCTCATCGAATAGAAGACCAATCGTTTTGCTGGTCGAACATATTAATTATATAGGTATACATACTTATTTTTTTATGAAAGGATAATATTCTTAAATCTCGATGTAGAAACGAGATAAATTCGAAATAATGAAAATTTTACATTGGCGTCGATATAAGATTGGCATCTTAAAACGTTTTAAAAATAGCTGAAAAAAATTTTTTTTTTAAATTCAGAATCAAAATTTACTCTGGAGACGATAGACGAAGAGAGTTTGGATAGCACGTCTTCGAGGATGATGGATCGAATAAAATATTTTTCCGAATGTTTAGAGACAATGTTTGAAAACGTACCGACTTAAATACGTTAAATTTTTACACAATCATGCTTTGTAACAAAATTAGAGCAAAACATTGCTACATGTGGTGAAATTTTTAGTCCAGTTAGTAAATTACTGAACGGATTGTGATTATGATGCGACGGATTCGTGTCTTGACGAGTGATTCGATGCAATTTTACTTTCATTTTTCTTGCCACTAATATTCGTGAAGTATAAAATTGGCAGCGAGCTCTTCACCTGTAAACGATCAGTCAATTATCTCAACATCAGAGCTGTAAACACGTAATCACATGAATATTTCGAGTTAAGTTGCAAATAAAATGTTTTAAAATTTTTAAGTGAATTGAATTATTGGCTGTGAGATATACCCTACTCCCACAAAGTGTTACGTAAGTTTTTTCAGATTATACAGAAGGTATAAAATTAACTAAGTAGTTCAGTCATTTGCTAATCATTTTATTTATTTTTAAATTAGTTTTAATGTGGTAAATGTTTATAGTAATTATAGGTATCTACAATATTAGAATTAACTTGTAATTAATCGTGGGCTCTGCCTTTACATAGCAATTTGACTTGACTCTTATAATCCTCCTAGGAGAAAACCCCATTGAAAAAAAAGAGAACCATATGGAGAAAGAGAGATAAAGTTCATGCACGTATGTTTGTATGATCTTACCTGTACATACATACAGGTAAGATACATTATATGGACTGTGACAAATTACCAGATAAAGATCTCGGTGATGTCACAGCCCAGTACCAAATACACTGCGTCATTTCTTATCACATTATGGAATAGGAAATGACGTAATGTTATGAATAGTACCATATGTATATGTACATATGTGTATCTGTGTGCATGTGCCAAATCCCCTATTTATAAACTCACAGAACTGGCTACAAAATCACTTTCCTAGGATTTGGTTCTCTCATACATTCGTGTATGATGTGGCAGAACATGCAAAGCTGTTGATTACCTTTTATGTGTGAATACTTCTCACAACAAGGTATTCCACATAATTTTATGCCCCATTAATAATTAAATAGATTTAAATGTATTTAGGCACTTACTTTTAATCATAAATTTCTGAACATTTGTGTCAGCTTTCAGTAATTTTAAAGAAAAATACTGGATACTTGTTCAACTTGTAAAGTGATAATAGCCTGTGGTATAGTAGTGAGTTTAACTTTAACCTCAGAACTAAAAAGTGGATTTAACTTAAAAGTTGAATGTATGATTATATTCACATATGAGTATAAACTAGAATCAAATTAATTTGGGTTTGATTTTAGATTGTACATCTGTCCATTAGATTAACATTCTGATGTATGAATTCCAAAGATAGGTACATTCTTTTGAAACAAAGGGGGCAAATTTGTTGAGAGTAAATCCAGACCTGAGGAGGTTGCCAAATTTTGTGTTTAAAAACTGATGCACGACAGTTATGTTATGAAATAGAAAATTTATCTCTATTTCTCTCCCTTTTTTTTTGGATTTTTTTTTTGAGAATGGGGACTATTGCCCTTTTCACCCATCCATTATAACCACCTATCACTAAATGTAGATACTTAATGTAGATATTTTCATTGTGAATTCAGGTTGCCCTGATTACCTGATTTTTGTATTAGATAATAATATATAGGTACCTAGGTACAGTAATCGTAACCACAGGCTAAATAATAAAAGCCACTTTTCTAAAATAGTAGGTATATGTTCGTGTGACCAGTGTGGGTATAGATATAATTGGCTATCTATGCATTTATTTGAGTCAAACATTAACAGTGGCAGTTTGTCAGAGAAGCCAGAGTAGGCTGACGTTAGAAATATGGGAAATTAATATTATAGTTAAAGTTTATTTGAAAGTACAGCTTAACCATGTCATTATGATTTCTACACAGCCAAAACATGTTACTTACATAGAAGCAAACGCCACCTTTAAATTCCTATTTTTTAAATATTCTGCCCTTGTCCCCTTTGCCCCACCTCCCAAAACAAAAAACTACTATTGACTCTAATTCATTATTTTCTTCATATGCAAATTGACCTGTATCATTGATAATTTTGTAGGTCTGTGTGAATTGTTGCTGCCTAGCAGCATTGGCCACTCTCTAGTAATTACATGTAAATAATTATTTTATTATCAAACTCTGAAGTTTTGATGTTTTTGAAAAGTTGACTTTTCTTATTTTCTGAATCTCACATTTTTCAGCTGTAAAAAAATATAAGATATTATATTGCACTCAAAAGTTTAAAAGTGAGTGTTTACATGCAAGGGAAGGGTTGCAAAACAAGCCGAACAAATGAGCAATTCCCAAGTCATGTAAACTCACTTTTGAATCTTTGGAATACTTTTAGTCATGATAAAAAATTCACACTGAAGGAAGCCTACAGCTTCTTTGGGTGTTCAATCACTTATTCATAGAGTTGAGTTTGGCAGCCAAAACATTGGAAAACACTGGTGATTTACTCCTGTGCACCAAGAGTAAACATGCGCATAAATGCAAATATGTATGCTTGCTAATTAATTGAGTTATACTTTATGGTTGCTATGACAACTGATCAAGTATGGTACATGCACTGATAACCAATTTGTGACATCACCCTGAAAGAGATCTCTTGATTATTCATGGTCTGAAGTTGTAACATACTTGTAAAGTATAACAAGTAATTACATACAAATAAACATATGGGTTTAGCGTGAAATAGACAATATTGGTCAACCTTTCGGCAGTGACTGTCATCCCAGAAACCAAGCCTTTAATATCTCAAACCAGTGTGATCCCCACAAACCTTATTGAGGAAGATATTTTATATAATGAATGATTATAAAGTGGCAAAATATTAATTAAATGCTTTAATGGTGAGTGAAGTACTTTTGATAATATTATAGAATATGATGAACATTCCTCAAAAATTATCAGAAACTGTGGTACTGTAAGTAGCAAATGAGAGTCCCTTGTGAGAAGTACCATGTTCAAATCCCACGCTTTTTTAAATATTATTTCCATTAATAACTTCAATAGGGTGGGAAGTTAGGTGACTCTTTTTAATGTAGAAAAATAAAAAAAAGAGGGTCATGATTTTACAATATTGAAATAGAGATAAAAACATTAACAGTTACAGTTTGTCATTTCATTGCAATCTTATTGATTAACGAGGAAAGTTAACCTTGTTACCTTGTAACCTTGCAAATTCCATGCCTCGATGTAAACACTCCTCAATGTAAAAGCTACACGTAAAAATTTTTACATGGAGGCACATTTACTTTACATCGAAGTTATATTTTATCAATGATGAGGGCTACTTTCAGCTTACAAAATATCAGTATAAATATTGCCTTTTGGATCATGTAAGTAATATAAAAACTATATTACCGTTGTGATACCCTCTATGTTAACGCAACTCAGTTTCATGGAATGAATATGCTATTTGCGTCGCACTCACATTATTGGGCTTATAGAACAGTATGTACTTATAGATATGTATTCAACACACATTGAAACCAAACATTATCGTATTTAAATGGATGGAGTGTACACTCAGTCTTAAATGCTTTATGGGTTCATTCAAATTTGAATCATTCACATTGTCAAAAATGAACTGAACAATTTAGTGAACAAATTTGAACATCGTTTAGTTATTATTTTATTTTTATTGACACATAGGTAATATAAGAATTTTAACCAGCTTATTACATTCAAAATCATGATAAAATTTCGAAAAGTAAGGTAAACTCCCAATTATCTAGGTACTTACTTGAAATGCGAGCACACCATAGACATGTTGAGAAAATTTTTCTATAGGCTACCTTACTATATAGTTCTTGGGAAAGTTTTATTTATTTAAAATAATTACAGCAGTTATCACCTAGACTTTAGCATGAGGATCATATGATTTGAAAAGAAATAATTACATATTTTTCTTAGAAGTATTATTTAATGAATGAAAAAAAACCTGGTAGATTTGCTACGTTACATCTATTTACAACCAAAATGTACCTAGGTACTCATGCTAGTTGGTATATAATTGATCACAGACAATAACGTCTGCTTTCACAACAGACATGCAGCCTGAGATTGTAAGCTGTTGGCCTGCGAGAATGAGAATCCGCAAAAAATAAAAAATAATAATTATTGACGTAACGAATTTTAATTTTGCGAAATAATAGTGTTCGTTTAATTAAATCCTAATCACTCGCCTTCTCGGGCTTCTCCACTGTATTAATTCTACCAAACAAATTCTAAATAATACGAATTTATGGTTTGAAAGGCAGAACATATGTTCTTCATTGAAATGCACTAAGTAGCCTTATAACGACATACCTATATGTATCTAAAGTTACAGCTAAAACATTTCTGTAAAATAAACATATTTACTTTACTTTAGATGGAAGAAATACTTTGCGCAATTCTTGTCGCTAATCTGTGTCAATTTTAGTTATGAAATCAAATGCATCATTAATTTGTGGCTAACTCCAGTTATTCGGGTTACTGTACCTACTCACCTCTTGCAGTAATGCAGGGGAAAATAAGGTTTCGAGCATTAGCTAAGTTTTATTTTCTCCATGGACTCCATAACACTAAATTATGCGTCATCATTATCTGACCTATCAAACTGACATCACGAAGAAGGGGTATCGATGTAAGTACGTAGGTACCTACCACACATAGGTAGTTCAGAAGTATTTTTGATAAAAATCTTACTTCAATAATAGCAGGATAAATCAGTCGATGTGAAAGATCGACATAAATTTTCCAATCATATGTGAAAGTACAAATTGAACCAAACTTAATACATCGCTATTTTGTGCTGAGAATGGGACAATGAGTGGTTGATCTCAAACCTTCAGTCTTTCGATTGTAAAGGTCGAATACAAAAGGAACAAACCACTATGTCACGCAGACCACAAATGTGCATTTTCAGTTTCTTTTGGAATACCTTACATTGTGGAAAAAATTCCACCTTTAGAGGGTGGTCGACAGTTATTTGCGTGTTTACCAGCTTCCTACAGGGGTCTGGAAGAGCCAACTTCAGTAAACACTGGTTGAAGTTTGGTATTTGCTGGCCCCTTTTATACATACCTCTAGACATGCACACTTACTTAAATACATATGTATTTAGTATGTATTGGTGATGTAACGAATACATTTGTCAACATGACGTAATCGGTGATAAGCCAATTTGTCACAGTCGGACAATTTTGAATTATGTACCTACAGAATGTAACAAGTAATTTGTGTAAAAGTGAAGTGTGTTTAACATGCAGTGCACTAAATTAGCCAACCTTTTGGCAACGACTGTCATCGAGGAGACCGAGCCCCTAATACCTCAAACCTGTATGATTCCCATGCATGTTTCTCAGTGTATTTGTATTAAAAAATAAACCAACCTATAAAAGTTTGTGGATTCTTGTCGATCAAATTTTCTCATTCACGTATCATTCAAGCAATGTGAAAATTTCAGTACTTATATCTCAGAATAAGTTAACGTATAGGACCTTTCAGCATCAAATTGAATGTTTGGGTATTCAATAAAACTGAGAAATAATTTTTCTGTTCCGAAGTGAACTGAAATAAATTTCCAAAATATTTGTTAAATAGGTACTACCTTAAACCAAATCTGTATGAGATCAACCTCCTTTCACTAGGTTTTCAACTATTTAGCAACCTCATTTTTTTGAATTTTTAGATTAACTAATTTTTCAAAAAACTTTTTTATAGTAAACTATTGCATTCTTAAATTACAATAATTGACTTCCAAAAAAATACTGACATAGGTACCTAAATTCAATGTCGATGCCTATTAATGGCTAAAAAATACCAGAACTACTGGTCACCGTTTGGAACTCCCACTGTTTTACATGTTTTCCTCTGTTCTTTACAAAATGTCAAACCAAGAAAAACACCAAAAAATAGTCATAGGTGAAGAATTTGGCCAAAGTTCCAAAATGGCAGATATTCATAAATTCGACTGACCATCCTTCGGACTTGTCCTTCTAAATTCAAAAGAACTAGTCCTAGAAAACACCTGAAAATGCTCTTACAGCTGTTTTCTGAGAATTCTGGTCACTAAAATAATCTGAAATTGACAGCCTCGTTTACTCTCCTCGAAGGCTCCCTCACCTCATCAGTCAAACTCCCTATTTGGATGTTCACTGGGTAAATCAATTTTCACCTTAAATTCACTGTTGTGTTCGAATAACTCGAGTCAGGTGCTCTCTCGCTAACTCTCAGCTAAATTTTTTTCCAACTTCTGAAATAATTTGAGTCAACTGTTTAAAACTTTGAATACCTGCTTCGCCAAAACACGTGAAGTATTTTTATCATTTCATTTCTTAAATTATTTTAAAGACTTAGTATAAAAGGTTTTTGTTCATTATTTGGTTCGAATCATTCTATTTTTAAATTTAATTCATTTGATTTATTATTTTTTATTAAATAATTTGAAATCCTTCAATCTTAAACTATTTTCAATCAGTCATTTTCGTCGATCATGAAACAGAAGATACTATTTGCAAACTCGTTACCTGCTGGGCATGTAATAAAAATACCTATTCCTTAAGTCTTATATCCACCATTTCACCACATGGCAAATATGACAACTGTGAACTTAAACGGACTTTTGAAGTACATCTATACGTCAGTTTGGCTTTTATAGCAAAAAGAGGGAAGTAAAAACGTATTTACCCCATATTTTTCAAAAAGAAAAAAAAATTCATCAAGTACTTATCAATTTTTAGTTACTCAAGGAAGTAAATGTAATTATTATTGAGGAATTGCCTATTGAAATAACCCTTTCTGATTACACTTAGATCACCCTGTAATTAATTACAACCGTGTTTGAATATGGCAAAAAAATTCTACACTTCAATTTCTAGTTTGGGACAAGTTTGGAAAACGTTTGCTCTCAGTTCAACCCATCTGTGTTAGTTCTGTGTCAGTTCTGTAAAGTGGGAGAACTCAAAAAAAAAAACAATAACCAATGAAGTATACATATGACTAGGTACGAAATTCATTCACGATACAGTGCATAAATTTAATCCAAAGTGAACTGGTTCCACATGGTATAGGTACACGCGTCGAATTCAACAGCGAATTGCGAAAGAGCCCCATCACGTTATAATATTTCAAAGCGACAAAAAAATGGGGGTCACCGCAACCACATTCAGATAATTGTGCCAATTTTTTTCTTTTTGTTTAGTGAGTTCGCCATTCGTTATCGTATATTGGTTACTCTCTTATCTCACATCAGCGCACGACACCAGCGGATGCAGTACATGGTTTTCTATTTTTCCAATAGTCGTTTTCATATTTTTTGTTGTTCCATTTTTCGGAACGACACGACGTATTAATGCAGGTTTTAGGAGTTTAGATGTTCCACTTTGCTCGGTATAAAAATTGAACTAATTTTCCAAATTATTACGCACGACTTTTCCAGTTTGATAGGAGATTTGAGATGGGAGGGAGAGAATCACACGCATAGTAGGCTCGGAAAATATCACGAAAATCACTAAATGTTCCATACAAATGCCTCCAACTTGAGAGACAATGCCATTAACCTGTTGTGATCGGTCGTTTAGGCTATTGCTGGGGAAGTATCTACAATAAAAATCCTTGAAAAACGTATTTTAGGTTATAAAATGAAACAAAACTATAATTATGTTGAAAAAAATCAACCACCTTTGAAGAATTGAGCGTTAGGAGTAGGGGATGGGACTTTTATTATGGCATTTCTGGCATATTACCCACCACTTTTACATCATCTGCTATTTTGTCCCCGCAAATTCTTCATGACGCGCTAAATCGCTTATACGCAGTGGTTCCCAGACTAAAGGGCAGGAGGCTCAAACGTGCTTCAAGGGAGACGTAAGATGTTATTAAACAAGAAAAAAAAAAATTAAAAATTATTTGAAAAATAAAATAAAAAATACAGTAATAACGTTATTTAAAACCATATAGATTGGCCAAGTTCCAAGGCACAAATTGGTTTTGTGTTTTGTATTCAAATCAGGGATTGAGAAGAGCAACGTTTTTTCATTTTGTTTGCTTTAGTTGAGTTTCTAAAATTTATCATAACCTTAGTTAATTTTTGCTCCATTTCCATCATTTTGGTTTCCGTTTCGGGTTCCTGTTCCCGTTTCCATTAAAAAAAAAAACATTTTTCCAATGCTTAAAATTTTCCAAATCCTGTTCAAATATCAGTACATCGATATTTTTTCGATATTTTTCCAGAAACATAGATCACAGTTTTGCGATGTTTCCTTTGACTATAGAGTACTGGATCAGTAAAGTAAAATGATTTCTGATTAGACATGTTAATGCTAAATAGGCAATCAGAGCATACCTTTTGACTTTTTTTTTTTGTGTCCATGTATGCTATCCTTGAGAATCTAAGGTATCTCTTTATCAGATGTATTCTAAATTGGTGAACTCAAGCAAAACGTTGAAAATATGCCAGAGGTACATTAGAGTTGCCTACTTTTTTGCCAGCATGTCTTGACATTAAAAAATACATTGGTCTTATGGAGCTTTTCTATTCCAGTACTATATGTATAGTCAAAGGATATTTCCAAAAAAATATCGATATTTTTTCAAATTTTTTCTCCAAGATCAAAAATTAATTAAGTAAGAAATGGAAATTGTGGGGACTCTCCCGTATGAGGTATAGGGGCTTGGACCCCTTGACGACAGTCGCCGCCCCAAAGGGCAGGCAAATATTTGTCCGTGTGATGTAAAACACATAAATTACGTTCGATCTTAATTACCTGCAAATACATGCAGGTAATGTACGAGTACCGAATTGTGACACAATGGGATGATGTCACGATCCATACACGAACCAGCCAACCATCTTTTATCTCGATAGGGGATGATGTAACCTGGCTGCTCTCACCAACGTACGTATATTCTTACATACGTGTGTTTGTGTGCGTGTGAATAAGCCGTATATAAACCACCCAAATTGGCTCTAAAATAGCCAGTGTTCGGTCTGGTTCTGGCTTACCTATACTTGTGTATGAAGTGGCTGAACACGCTTAAATTCTGTTGAATTTACCTTCTGGTGAGAATATCTCTCACAACAAGGTATTCCACAGAAATAATTCATTATTTGGTTTCCATTACGTTTCTATTATTGGTTTTGAAATAAATTGGTCAATTGATTCCAATTTGATTTTATTTCAGAATTTTGGTTTTCATTTATTTCGGTTTCCAGCGTAAAGAATATCGTTATTCCATTTTCAAAAAATTTAGTATTCATTTCCATTTCTTAATCCCGGCCTTCTTCGATCAAATTTTAAAAATTGGCAATGGCCAATCCATTGAGAACTTGCCCATCTGTGAAGGAACCAAAAATTCGTCTAAATGTAGTCTAATTTAAATTGATGGATTCCACAAAAAATAGAGAATGAGATAAAGACAATGGAACCATTGATGTCATTTGTCTTTCAGATTGTAATAATTGTATTTATGACGAACTTGGCGGACCTTATAGAAATTTTAAAAACTTTGCTATCAACTAAGAGAACACAGAGAAGTTATTACCGGCCCAAGGATGTGTAAGAATCATTGACTTATGGGTACTAGTTAACAAGTTACAGAAAAGAAAAGTATTCAAAAGTAGAGGCAAAAGATACGCACTCTGGTGGCAAATATAGTAATCGGTTGAAAACAGGATAATGGATGAAAATAGGTATAAATGTATTTATCTTGTAAATCGAAAATTTTTCTTAAAAATGAGTTTTTATCGTTAAACTTGGGTAGAATTTAAAGATTATTCTCTGACGATTAGTGATCATCCATATTTTATTCATTCCCATTCTCAGAAAATCAAATTCAAACTCTTCTCTTTTCTTATGGAAAAATACGTAGGAAAAATACATCATCCTGTTTTCAGCTTGTAATAATATGAGGTGAATTTAGCCCTCCTTGTAACCTCCATTTCCCAATTGATATCCACATTAAAATTCAAGACATGCGTTCATCAAAGCTATAAAGAGTAGGTAATGAAACCAATACCTGGCTACTTATGGAACTTATTGGTAATTAGAAAAACTCTCGCGAAGAACCTCATAGAAAACTCAGTTTTTCTCAAATAAATTTCACTCTCCCCACATTTTTCAGGGATTGCTCAATTTTTTTCGCCACTTAACACAACATCATGCACGAAATTAGAAACTCATTTTCCATCGCACGTATGTCAATCGGTGTAGACTTCTTTTTGATTGACGGAGTGAATTTTTTTTTTAATATTTTTAACTTTTATTCCACAAACGTACGGTTTGCAAAGAGCCAAGTGCTCATCCTTGAATATATTTCGAAATATTCAAGGACTTATACTTGTTCGATGGTTTTAACTACCAATGTGAAAGATTCAAGGCTATATATGGGTACAGAGAAAGAAAAAAAAATGAGTGAACGAAAAAGTGAAATGCCACGTTTCAGATTTTCCAGCAAATCTGGTGCAATGTCGTCTGTAACAGTTTTTTTTTTTTTTTAGTACAATTAAGCATAGTGTATGGATAAAAAATATCTTTCTCGAGCTAATTATTTACGGCATGACTTATTTTTCTAGGTGACTGATTCCGAAATTAGCGTGATTCTTACTCCGGCAGAATGGAAATCGATGATTGGAACGGAAATTATTCCAGGTACACGTTATAATCGTATGTGACAGCATAATTATTCGAACATCTTAATTAGGTACGATAAATAGCGGTTGTTTTCTGGAAAAAAATCCTACAAAGAAGATTCGTTTGTCAACTGTTGGTTAGCGATGTGCAAAATAGTGGCTGCATAGGTAAAAAGTGATGCAACAATGGGCAGGATTCGAGATCGAAAAAATATGATTCGAATTTGCATCATTTCCGATAAAATTGAGTCGTTTCTTTTCTAATGAAATTTATGATTTGAAGCAATCCCCTCCAAACAAACAATAAAAAAAAAAAAATCCAAAAAACTGACGAGTCAAAGTCTAATTTCGATTTCAATTTTTTTCTTATTTTTATATTTTCCCACTGTCGCAAGTTCCACTTCTTCATAGTTCGTTATCCGTCTCCAACTTTCAGTATTATTATGAGCAATAAAGACGTTAATAAGAGGGACATCCTGGCAGACTGGACCCTCCCTTAGCTCCGAAAAAAAATTTTTACATAAAAAGTAGGGTTTGTTTGTCGGTGGTGGTGGTTTTATGGTGATCGAGAAGATGTAGATGCCCCTCCTTACTATTGAGCTATATATCACCGTATTATGAGCACAACACATTGTAAGGGTTAAATGCAGAAACGATACTCACAAAATGCTTACAGAGTATACAAACTTTTTATCATTAGTAAACTTCCAAATTCTTACGGATATTGTACAAAGATTCTTACACAACCAGTAGGCTACTTAAAGCCTGTTTCACACTTGGCTAGTTATCTAGCTACGAGCCAGTTAATTGGGACACTATTCTGTTAACAATTGAAGTCAGTAAGCCATTTTAGTTATTTGAAATCAACTTTAACTTGGCCAAAAGTGTTATGAGAATCTCATTAGAATCTCATATGATGAACTGGCAAGTTGAAGTTGACTTTAAATAATTGAAATGGCATTGTGAATTAAATTGTTAAAAGAATAATACCCCAAGTAGCTGGGTTAAAATCATAAAAACTTGCCAAGTGTGAACCAGGCTTAAGTATATTATGGTACCTATCGATAAAAAAATCACATTTCTGTTACAGTACTGAAGGACTTCCTCGCATACAAAATTTTTGGGTGGTTAAGAAAAAACAAATTCTTAAGAATTTCTCAAATCACGCTTAGAACTTACGTATCATCCGTGTATTTGGCTCTGAATCTTTCAACGCACTCAAGAGACCTAAAAATGTATACATATTGTAGTGATCAATATTTTGGATACCACGACAGAGGCTAGCAGACTAGCAAATAGAAACATCGACTTCACGAGTGATAGATCCCGAGTCAAATTTTAGAGATAGGACCTTCCAAGTTTTCAACCAAATTTTGCCATTAAAACAAAAAACAAATTAAAAATACTTTTTATTAAGACATTCTGTGGCGGATCATTCACGATTAGAATCATTAAAATTTTCTAATTTAAAACAAAATAAACTGACAGCTCGAATCCTTGCTTTTTGTATTCTGTTCATTTCTAAGGTCAAGTGAATGTATGATAGACTTTAAAAAATACTAAAATTAACAATTCAACAAGTTTTTGTTATCTTTTTTAATAATGGGTGAATGTGGTCCGGTATAGTTCATTAATTAAATTTCAGATCAAAACAATAGTCACAAAGTGGTAAGTAACAAATTTTTGAATGGAGAGAAGTGACTTTTCAATGTACTTATGTAAAAAAAAAAAAAAAAAAAGAATAAAAAACTCCAAAATATAAAACTTTATATTTTATTCTAAAACTCATTTACGAAACCAGATGGAAACGTGTTTTGCGATCAAAATTAGATTTCATAATCCATTCTCCTCACCAGAGGAACTAACATAAATTTGTTTTTGCTAAAATGAAACGCAGAATTTTGGACATATTGTTTATCTGATTACCTTCAGAAACTTCGAAGGAATTATTTTTTTGAAATTTTTAGGCTTATACCTTGAGGAGGAACAAAATACATAATTTTGACATTTAGGCTTCTTCTATAGCATCTATTGTGTGTGCATTAAACTGTCAGAGTGTAATATTTGAAAAATTTTCCATTCCATAATTTTATTATATGGTTTTTTTTTTTCTGTTCTTTAATTTTGAATTCTTATCAGCAAAAATCTCTATCCAAAGATAAATAGGTACCAAAATTTTCTTTGTTATTTTTTCTAATTCCTAACTCAGTAACGCCATGTTTTCGTTGAAATTACGTAAAAATAATATAATAAAGACCTTAAGTAATAGGTGGTTCCACGTTTACAAACCTGGAAATTTAACTACCGTGCCCCCATTGTTCGCTATTTTTCCGCACACTTTTTCTCTCATTATAACGTCCATTTTTTTCACTCTTATAGTGTTTATATGTGCTAATAAAGTAGAATAACATATTCACTTGCATTTACCCAAATAGCAACGACGAAGATGCATCGTAATTATACGTAGGCTACATTTTACACACATATTAGACTCGCATCTGTCCGCTGAATAATTCACGGCCATTTCTGACCGTTTTCCTAGTTTCCATTCGACAGAACCTAATAAACAACAATAAGTTTTCAATAACGTGAAAAATTGACAAAAATCAATGACGTACCTATAGTATATAGTTGGGAACAAGAAGAGCCAATAATTCGATCACATTTGAAATGTTGCGAAGAATGTTTTTAACGTGGAGTGTAGTAAAATTTTCAATCTAAAATGGAATTTTCCAAGCCAGACGAGCGAAGGGTGGAATTTCGTTTTCAATTTAGAAATTAGGCACTGTACTGAGCGAACAAAGACTTTTTTAAAGGCAAAAACCTCTCGAAATTTCATAGAAAACACGAAAACACAATCTGTCGCCTACAGTACTGTAAAAATAAATCTTGAAAACGTGTAGGTCCTTTTGAAGGATCCAAATGGTGCATTTAATGAATTGAAAAATGATAAAATTATTATAGGTATTACATACCTGCAGGTTCATTTTTCGATAAAAATACGTACATAATATACGTAGGTATAGGTGAATTGCTTTGAAAGGACCCCCTTAACCACGCCTTCGAATTACACAATCAGTAGTCATACCATCGTAAATACCTCATAATATTGCTACGTCGGTGGCGTTACCAACGAGTTTTTTTTCGGTGCGGAGGGAGAGGGAATGGAAAAAAAATCCGACAAAAATCATAATTGGTCGGAGAAGACATAAAAATATGAAGAAAAAGATTCTTCGATAGGAAAATAATAAAAAGAAAAAAACTGCATTCTAAATTCAAATGTCACAATTCAAAGGTTAAATTTTTGATTACTCCAGCCTCTCTATTCCAGCGATTTCATTACTGCACTAGGCATATGGGTGCCTATCTATAATCAATTAAAATTTGAAGAAAATTCCATAACTAGACGCAGTGCAGTACGAAAAATCACTCATCCACTCTATATAATATTTCCACAAAAATTCGGATTTTCTTCTGAGAGTAAGGCTTAAGAAATAGACATTCGAAAGCATCGTACGTACGTTTCCTAGCTTGGTACCGTTTACTGTACATAACTTACGTTTCATCAAAGTGGGATTGCAGTAAGTAGGTAGGTATTAGATTAACATTAAAAGTGAAAGTAAATGAAAATTTATATTAATCGTTATTATCTTTTTTTTTTTTTTTTATTTACCGACGAAACTGACCGTTCAAATGAGGAAGCAAGGCACTCTGACTATATAAGCCTCAAATGGTAAAAAAACGATGTGCGTGCACCAGACTTAAACATGATTACGAACTCACTTAAGAAAAACGGAACAGGTTCACGGGCTATGGAGTACGTTAATAAATTGAAATCGCACACGAACGTTATGTTTTACTAATTTTTTGCGAAGACGACGAGGAAAAGAAAAGGGCAATAAATAAGAGGCAATAGAAACCTGTTAGACGTTACGTTGATTAAGACATTGTAAAGGATTTACACGTGAGTGAAGATTTTGAGGAGCGAAATGGATAACCGTCTGTACCTAACGAATGGTCGCCAAATTTTTAGACCCCTTGCAAGATCTTACTTTACACAAAGTAACAATAAATCATTTTTAGAAGGTAAGAAACTACAAATGCGGTTGTATACTTGCATAAATATACAAAATGTACTCGATGCAAAGTGAAATTGCACATATTTGACGTGGTATAATTTTTACTAGTTATTTTCTCCAGAACATGTATGAAAAATTGCTTGTTTTCATGGGCAGAACTCGAAAACGTGATGTCTATTTTGGCGACGCAACATGGATTAAGTTACCTATATTAAAATTTTGGGACTGTTAATTTTCTATTTCAGTGCTTACTGTTCGCAATAAAACTACCCAAGAACGTGCAATTTGAAATTTGCGCAGCAATAAAATATTTATTCGTGCCAATAGGTGGATTACTTATCATAAATATTTCGATGTGCATAAAATTTGATATTCGGGCTGTAACAGTTTAAAAAAAAAAAAAACGCAATTTTAATTTCGTAAAACAATATGTATTGCGACAGTGTTGTTTGAAATTTGATTGTTATGTGAAATGGTTAATAAGTTATAGAATATTGGCATTTTCGTCTCCGACCTATCCTTCCATTTAAACCGTAGATAATTTTTGGAAAAGTTACCATTCTTAGTGGTCTCTTCTGACTCAAAACACTACCAAAATTGACAAAAAAACACAATTTTTAGAAGAACAGCTTTTTTTTCTGCGAAGGGGATCCGAACCCCCAGAACCTCTCACCCCTCTTATAAACGTCTTTGAGTAAATTGGGATGAAAAGTTTTCTTCTAAAAGTATGATCCCTGTGGGTATAATCATTAGTATTTTTTCGTACGGAAAGAATTATTAATGTGTAAACATCTAAGCACTCGGTCTAGTACTCTAGTAGGGGCTAAAACAATAATTATAATCGTTACTCGTACATTTTACAATATTGTAACATTTGAGTCTAGGTGTGTTGTTGTATGCGTGTACAACGCGCATGCTCACAACCACACTATTATGTTTACTCATCAATCCTTCATGAGTCCCCATTGGAACTCATGCCTTTTTTTTATTTGATCTACTCGTGTTCCTATTTGCAAATATGAATTTTTTGGATTATTCATCACTTCACAGAACTCAAACTTATGGGTTGAACCAAAAACTCGTTTCAATAGAATTTGTCTAGAATTTAGAAGGTAAAGTGCTACTCTTCTAGCCGTATCAAATCTAAATGATTGCTGAAATGTCACCAAAATTGTAATTTTTCTAATAAACATACGTCCATATTAACTTTGTTTTGAAAATAGCTGAATACAAAAATGTTCATAATTTTATTTTGTATGAAAAAAAGTTGCTTACAACTTTCACTGAAAGTACATCAATAAACCTCTTTTTTTTGACACCGAGTTCTTTTACTGCTGCAACGCAACTACATTGGAAAATCAAAGCGACAAAATGGGCGATATTAATAAAAAATTTTCAAGTGTCGGGTGCGTTACAAGTTAAAATTTATTATAACTTTTCTTGCAGAAAATTAAGCGATGAACAATTTTTACTGAACTATTTTTTCAATAAAAATCGGCATTGAAGAAGATGCAAATAAAAAACTTATTTAGGACTCACATTTACCATATTTTCAGTTGTGGCAATAAGGAATGAGACTTCTGTATGTAATTTTGAAGTTCATCCACAACCACATACTCAAAAGGTGTGTCTGAGAAGCCCACATAACATTAACACCTGATAGTACTACTCATGATAAATGAAAAACGTTCAATAAACAAGTTAGTGTCTCACTGTAAGTAGGCCTACACCAAAAGTATGACACGAACAAACTTGATTTAAAATGATGATCTATTTATGTAGACCCACGGTATTCACAACGAGGAACAGAAGAAAAGATCGTCTTCACTTTCGTTATAATTTGACCAACATCGCATGAATTTGAAGGATTAGACTAATCGTACTTAGGTATAGGCGTACACTGAAATTTTCAAGACAAGCTTGGGAGCACTTTTTCTGTACAAGATACGGTAAAAGTGAAAAGAACCTTTTTTGTTTCTCGTTGCGAGTACTACCGGTCTACATGGTCAAATAACAATTCTAAAGGATATTTCCTGAAGTCATGCTTTTAGTATACCTAGCTCCTTCCAAATTGAAAACGTGATATTGAATGTATTTCATTTGTTGTGAGATGTACTATTTGGTGATGAAGTTCTGTGTGCTTCTCAGGAAGTACCTTGTAGAGATAAATAGAAAAATTTGATGTTAATTCAATTGAGCGGACATCTACTTTTGTACTACAGTGTGAACTAAGGGCAGAAAACTGAATAAGTTGATTAAAACTGGTTTAATACTACGTAGCTGCTGGAAAATACGTCACATTTTCAATTTTTTTATAAAGAAAAATAATGTATATTTCATGAGCGCGGCCCCAATCCCCAATATTCGGCTAATTTTGAGTAACATTTTCCTAACCTTTATGACGCAATTTTCAAAAGCAACAATCATCGAAGATTCGAATGAAAAGTTTCATAAAACTTTTGAAACTTCCCGAATTGCAAGCTACAATAATTCCTGCTCTGCAATAATTGGGTTGCAAGTTGAAAGGAGCAACTATTTTCATAAGATTGCATTTTTAGGAGGAATTTTAAACCCAAATATCTACCACTAGCACCTTGACTAAGTGATTCGGCATCGGTGATATGAACAATGTTACCAACTTACATAGGTCTAACTTACTGGTATATTTCGACACTCACGTTTTTCTACTTTTTGTATTGCATTAACTTTAGCTTTGGTCTGAATACAATTCAATTTCAGATCTCTTTGCCATTGTGAATGTGAATTTTTCGAATGGAAATCACCTCAGAAATGGATATTTGCCGTTATCACTGCAGTCTTCCATACTTCCATTACGTATTAACCTTAATCTGGAGCCGAACAAAAATATAGTTGATTCACACTTCGTAACAGTCGTCCGGAAAAACCACCATTCTCATCTAATCACCGATTCCATGATGCCAGATTTAAATTGTTATTTCAAGAGTAGCACTGTTCTCAATTTCGCAGCTCTGGACATTTGCAATGGTTTGGTAATTGTGGTATCTGCTGAAAGCTTTTTCATAGAAACCCACCGCATTAGGTGCAAAATCATAATGAACATATGTTTGATGTGTATTCGTTTTATAGCTTCAATTTTTTTTTTTTTTTTCAAACTGCTAGCGTGGAATTTTTCTCACAGATTCGGGTAACTCCTATATTATCCATCCAATGCCCAATCATTACATAGCAGATAAAAGCGTTATTCCTCATGTGCTCGTGCGGAAAGATCCTCTATATTATAATGGGAATAGTTTTATGAATGAAAAAATTAATTATAAAGCTCGCCGGCGAAAACGTGGCGCAAGTTTGACAGAAAATTCAGGTAAAAAGAGAAGGCGCGTTCATAATTTAAAATAGGTCTATTAAAGTTGTAGGCTACCTATACTCGGGCCTACTTATAGCACTATTTATGCAATCATTAGTGTCGAATTTATTGCAGGTGAAACATTAGAATGCGGTAATTCTTACGTGAACTATACTTCTGGAGATTTTCGATCCAAAAGGGATGTAACTTCTTCACCGATGCCACCATATAGTACCGACATTTATGTGGAAACTGCAGTGTTCATAGATAAAGATTTGTACAACCATATGACAACAACGTTTCCAGTTAACACCGAAAAAGAGTTGATACGTTTTGTTTTAGCCTTAATTAATGCTGTAAGTATAACGCTAAATTGAGAAATATTGAAATTACCTACGACTTCCGAGCGTAGCCGATACCTATGAAATTTTAATATCTGTTTAAATTTGTTAAACTTCCCATTTACCAGCATAACAGACTTTTAAAAATCATAACAGCCCTAAAGTATGGACTACCTATACAGAAATAAAAATTTGAAAAACATTAGAGGTAAAATGGCAATATGTCTCTACATTTAGAGACTATAGGTATTTAATTTAAAAGGTATGTTTTTTTGCTTCAAATTAGTATTTTCTTCAGCTGTAGTTCTACGGTAAGTTGAGAAAAAAAATTTTTTGCCTGTAAAGGTCCAATTACAATGTGCGACAGGTTGTATTCATTAGAATTGTCGATGCAATTCAGTGCATCTAATAGTATACCAGGCAAAATTTTGCATAACCTGTTGTAGGTAAACAAAGTCGTACCTACAACATGTTGTAGAACTTATATTTTTTTGAATGCAATTACTATAAGTATATTATTTTTTATTATTAAGTTTATTACTATTGGAAATCAGAAAATTAGTCTTTTGAAATAATTGAAAATACGACTCCTATTGATGGTACATTATGAAAATGTGCAATTACATAATATGTATTATGTAAATTTATATAGATAATTGAGTTTGATAGAATAATTCCTATTAATCCTTCATATTAGGCACTGAAATGGTAAATGATATGGGGCAAACAGTTTAAAGACTCGAGTAAGATATTGAAAAATAGTAAAAAAAAAAAATCGAAAATTACCTTTTTTTAATCCCTCCAACTTCTCCGAAGCTTCCTCTTTCCAACTATGACGTATAATTCACCTATACTTTTCGTTAAATTTCGGTTTCAAAAACCTCATCGTTTCAGTAAACAATATAGTCAAAATTCCAACTAACGAGTTTTTTTTATTTTATTGCTGAATGTATCCTACAAGAACAGATAAGAGGATTTTTTAAAATAATTTTTCTAAATTGAGAAATACAACTTTCTGTATCGAAAACACCCTCCACAAAAAAGGTACATTCAGTAAAATTATCAAAAATCAGGACCAAATAATTCAAATCCAAAACCCTCGTATTAAAGTCTAAGTTAATTTTGAATATAAATGTGGCCAAAATTTCACCTCTAGTAGTCAAGTTTACATTGAGAATAACACATTTCTCATTCCCCTGATACAGTGATTTCAATGTGACTAGTCATACTATATTAACTGTAGTAGCAGATACTTCATATTATCCAACTAAAAGTAAAGCTGGTAGAATCCCAAGAATATTATGCACTCGTTAAAAACATAATACCTACCTGAAAAACAATTTTTTTGAATTAGAGCAACTTGTTTGTGATTTCTTGCATACAATTTAGAAGCTGGCAAGCATAGGCGTAGAAAAGGGATCTGGGAGAGACTAAATCCCCAGCCAGTTGTTTAACCTCCAAAATTTTTCATAAAATACTTAATAAATGCAGTCAACCGTATTGTGTTGAAAACAATGGCCGATACATTGCTATAGTAATAAAAAGGTTGAATGTAGCTCTTCTTTTCATTAAGCCTGACGAGAGCCCGGATTTTTATGGGTTGGTGTTTTCAAAAAAAAATAAAATAAAAACAAGTAAAATGTATCTGAAAATGGCCTACAAACTGTTTTTGCAAAATACACAGATAAATCCTGGATACGGCACTGAACGCAGATGTAATTTTCAATATTTTAGGGGGTCCAGAAATTTTATCTCTCAGGTCTGAATTTCCTCTCGACTTTGCAGCAAATACGAAGGTTTTGAATCGCATTTCCCTAAAAAGATTTACATTCCATTAACTTGTCTTTTTGGTTTTTGTTTTTAATTTGAATAGTTTCACAATTATTAAATACACTGAATACAAAGGAGGAAATTGCGTCTTAAGGATGGGAATGGACAAGGTTAGATTATTATGTAAAAATTTTGGAACATTGGGGCTTTAGTGCCCCTCCATAAGAATTGCCTAGCTACGCCTATATGCTGACATGTCGTTTCTGAGTAGAATTCAACTGATATACGCTTCAGTAGTGGGCTGCCCTAAGACGTACGCTCTTTCTAATACAACTTATGGCACTTGAAGCAGTTGGTATTTATCTACATACCATATGCGACGGTGTATGTATCAAATAGGAGGATAAAAATTGCATACTGGATGAACACTTCCTGTTGCATCATATATCTCATGCACCTATAGTAGTACTACTACATATCTACTACATCCTCGAATGCATCTGGTGGTAATACCAGGCTGCACAGACTTTTTCAGAGGAAAAGAGTATATGACAAAAATTAAAAAATTGACAAGGGAAAAAACGAAAAAAAAGTTTTTTAAATGGTCATCAAATAACTTTTTAGTGTCGTACAAAAAAAAAGTAAAAAAAAAAAGTTTGTGAAAAAATAGTTTTCGTTGAAAATTTGGATACTAAGAGTATGAAGAAAACAAAAAGAAAGTAAAGACCTCTTTTTGAACCAAAAAAGAGAATTCTCTTCCTTTTTACTCAAAGATAGAGTAAAATAATACTCTAAAGAAGATTGTATCTGTGCACCCAGGATAATACTGTCAAATGCAACCAACAATGCCACAAGAAATAATTAGTCCTACTCTCAAAGTACCTAGCTGTGCAGTCTTTAACACACTGTTGCATATATAATTTATTTCGAGTGATTAAGAAAAACGGGTCATATCAATTTTGCCAAATAAAGGTACTAATAATCTGAATTAATGAAGGCTGAAAATTTTATTTAACTTGAATAGTTTTTTATATGAGTAATGACATAGAGTCGATTTTGAGCAGACTGCATCTGTTGGTCATTCAGTATCAATGAAGGTTGATCGGAAGGAATGATTGGGATCCAGTGACCAAAGGTCTTCCGCCATGAATTTTCAAATCCAATGTGGAAGTGCCAATGAACTATATAATCAGTATTACCGCTATTTTGAGACGGAAATGTGATGGTAGCGACCAGTGGATTTCGAATCTGTAATCTTATGGTTATAAAATTAAGCACCAAACAATTAAACCAGAGACCAGACAGGCAAAATGAATAAACTTTATTAAGAAAAAATATGACATTAAAATTTAAGACCATCCACCAATCTCTCCATCATTACCGGCCCCTTAAATTTCTCGGAAAAATGTAATCATGATTTTTGAAAAATTGCACTTGCAATTACTCGATATATTGTGTTTTAAATAAGCTGCGATAGAATTTTTTTATTGTAAAAATTTTTGTACTAAGTATCAATATCGGTATGTATTGAAACTGGTAGGGAAATTGACGTAGTCCACATTTTACTTAAAGTATGGACCATGATTCGCAAGTCAAGAACAGGTACACAAATGTAGTTTACTATTACCTAAATTGAACAACATTTTATTTTACAGCATTATTTAGATAGGCTTTGGTGTTTTTTTTTTCTACTGTTAACAGGTGCATCTTCTCTACCATGATCCATCACTAGGCTGGGCAATAAATTTCGTATTGAAACGGCTTGAAATATTGCACACTGATCCGGCTGGTTTAAACAGAGTACACGATATCGACAAATTTTTGAATAGTTTCTGCACATGGCAACACACTGAAAATCCTCCAGGTGACGAGGATCCACTACACTGGGATCATGCGGTCATATTGACAGGATTGGACCTGTATGTGCTCAGTAAAAATGGAAAAATTAGTAACCAGGTAGTAGGTAAGCATACAGTACTCATCGTAAGTTTAGGATTTATGGTTTTTATACTTCTTCAATCCATGACCAACTTACTACAAAAAATTTCAAACATCAAGGACCCACTGGAGGTGAAATGAACGTTTTATATGAAGTAATTGTTGAAGGTTTTTCTTGGTTAGTGGCTGCTCTCCTAGATGCGTGGTAAAAATAGTCAACCACATACCCTATGGTTTACCAAGCGGATGGGTTTAAACGTGAGACTAATTTAGCTTTTTCAATTTTCCTAGATATTTAAGTGGCATTTAATAAAAATATTTCAGTATAAATAGTATATTATATACTGAACTCGAAAGAAACAAAATGTTAAAATTCTATCATAATGATGAGTCTTTACAAAAATTATAAAAAAATGGAACAAAATATCAATCTCCTCATTGTGACATACTTATACATGGGAGTCACAGATAAAATATTACTTAAGGAGCGAATCTTTACCTAAGTATCATTCTAGAATACGGGTGTGAGATATTTATGTTTCTGTTCAATGAATTTTCTCAAAATAGGACCGATCTAGATCGTTTTTTTGAACCCAAAAACCCCTTTCCTGTAAATTTCAGTAAAACTGTTGGTCTATAGGTCCATTTCCCCGGCCCCCCCCCATTTCAAATTTTGACCTGAAAATTTTTGGCCTAATTGTGCTCAGTTTGTGCTAATGTGTGCCATCAATTTTAGAATTTGTGCTCACCCCCTTCCTTAGATATAAACAAAAGAGTCTGGGTGGGGCTGGAGAAATGCTAGCCCCACCCATTTCGAATTTTGACTCTAAACTTTGTATGCTAATTGTGCTTCATTTGTGCTAATTTGTGCCGTTAATTTTAGAATTTGTGCTCATTTATTTTCAAATATAGGGGCCTCAGAAATTTATGTGTCAGCCCCCCCCATTTGGAATTTTGAGTTGAAACTTTGCATGCTAATTGTGCTTAATTTGTGCTAATTTGTGCTGCAAATTAAAAATTTTATACTCATTCCCTTTCAAAAATATTTGTGGTTTTATGTCTCCCCTCAGCCCCCCCCATTTTGAATTTTGACCCAAAATTTTTCATACCAACTGGATTTAAATAGTGCTAAATTTTGCTACCAATTTTGGAATTTGTTATCACCCCCTTCTTAATATATAAAAAAAAGTTTGTGGGTGGGGCTGGGGAAATGCTAGCCCCACCCATTTTGAATTTTGACTCAAAACTTGGCATACTAATTGTGCTCAATTTGTGCCAATTTGTGCCAACCATTTTAAAATTTGTGCTCACTTCCCAACTCAGATAGGGAGGATGAAAGATTTCCCCTCAGCTCCCCCCTTTTTGAATTTTTATACAAAACTTTGCCCACTACTCTTTTTTGATTTGTGCTTAATTGTGCCAACAAGCTTATAATTCCTGTACATTCAAATCTTTAGTTATTTGCAAAACAAATTTGGGTGGGGCTGGGGAAATGCAGCCCCACCCATTTCAAATTTTGACTTGAAATTTTGCAAACTGATTGTGCTCAATTTGTGCTGATTTGTGCCAACAATTTTATAATTTGTGCTCAATTATTAACTGAAATAAGGGGTGAGGAAGGTTTTGTCTTAGCCCCCCCCTTTTGGAATTTTGAGCTGAAACTTTTCCCATTATTTTATCTTAAATTGTGCTTATTTGTGCCAACTTTCTTTTTTGAAATTTTAAAGTTGCAATTTCAACCAACTAATAACAATCACCCATTTCTGCTGTAGCCTAAATAATAGTCATTTATAACAAAATTTTCAGTAGGGTCAAGAAAATTCAAGCCTTCCATTTTAAATAGGAGTTAAATTTTATTACAATTTTTATGACAGTTTGTACCAAATTTTTACATTGGTATTTTGAGGGAACTATACTTAACCCATACTTAGCAGTATGTCAGATTTTCTTAATTTTGTATTTTCTGGGTGTTGCTAAAAAACTTTGTAAGTACATGTAAATTTTTCCATTAATCATTCTCTATTGACAGTTTTTTCCATTTAAGTTGCCAAATTAAAAATATTATCATAAAAATCTTCAATGTGAATTGAATAGAAAGAAAAAAACAAATTTTTATGGTCATATGTGTATAAATTATTAAGTAGGTATTTATGCTAATTTTGGTTTTATATACTTAATAATTTAGAAAATACATTTGGTGATGTATCACACAATAAAATGTAAAAACTCAATATTGGCCCCTTTAGGGGCCCGTTTGAGGATGAAGAATAGGTCCAATTGAGAAAAGAACAGCAAATTTGGTCTGGGCGCCTCAAAAAACTTATTTGGTGATGTATCACACAATAAAAAGTGGAAACTACAGATTAACCCCCTTTTGAGGCCCATTTGGGGATGAAGAATGGGTCAAATAGAGAAATGAACACGAAATTTGGACTTGGCGCCTCAAAAACCCTATTTGGTGATGTATCACACAATAAAAGGTGAAAACTCAAAATTAACCCCTTTTTGGGGCCCATTTGGTGATGAAGAATAAGTGAAATTGAGAAATCAACATAAAATTTGGATTCGGCGCCTCAAAAACCATATTTGGTGATGTATCACACAATTAAAGTGAAAACTCAAAATTGGCCCCCTTCTAGGGCCCATTTAAGGATGAACAATGGGTCAAATGGAGAAATGAACACCAAATTTGGACTCGGTGCCTCAAAAAACTTATTTTCTAATGTATCACGCAGTAAAATGTCCAAACTCGATAATTTTGCTAGAGGAATATTAAGACATGCATCTCTAAGGAAGGCTAATATAGTACTGACAGAATGGTGTTATCTGAAATATTTATATAACTACAAGAAATACCGTATCCTAGACACTTTTGGGTGATCCAATCACGATGCGTTATTCCATAATCTGACTTTTTTGATGAAAAAAATTCCCAAATTTTGAAAAATATTTTTGGGTTATCTATAGGGAATTTTTAAGATTACTTTGGCCAGTGTTATCTATATATATAAAAGAGAATGTAGGTCTGTTTGTCTTTTATGCATTACTACACCATTAATCTATATATATAAAAGAGAATGTATTTCTGTTTGTCTTTTATACATTACTACACCATTCATCTGATGGCCATGAAACTTTTGGAAGTTGTTGAGTATACTCCAGCGAAGGTTTCTGGCATAATATGAAAAGAAAATTTCAAACAGTTGTCAAAAAATTTCCCAAAATATGTATTTTATTCAATATCGATATATCGAAAGAAAATATTGCATCGATCTGGTGAAGAACATCAATACATCGCAAAACATATCGATGTTTGTTGTATACCTATGCGATAACAGTGACAATGAGTTCGCTTCTAATTCTGTTGCATTATGCATAGGATATAGTAATATTTTAATTCAATATTAACTGATAACTAAAGGATATCGAGGTGAGGTTTTCTTATGAAATATGGTTTTTAATAATTTCACAAATGCACTTCGATTCACTTAGGAACTGTTAAATTATCCATTCGTCGCCCAGAAATTAAGCAAGATTCAGCAGCGAATCAAAGAGAATTTATTTACAAATTCTCTTCGATTCGTCGCCCATAAATTAGTCAGGATTCAGCAGCAAATCGATGAGAATTTATTTACAAATTCTCATCGATATAGATAAAACTTGCCAAAGTAATCTTAAAAATTCCCTATAGATAACCCAAAAATATTTTTCAAAACTTGGGAATTTTTTTCATCAAAAAAGTCAGATTATGGAATAACGCATCGTGATTGGATCACCCAAAAGTGTCTAGGATACGGTATTTCTTGTAGTTATATAAATATTTCAGATAACACCATTCTGTCAGTACTATATTAGCCTTCCTTAGAGATGCATGTCTTAATATTCCTCTAGCAAAATTATCGAGTTTGGACATTTTACTGCGTGATACATTAGAAAATAAGTTTTTTGAGGCACCGAGTCCAAATTTGGTGTTCATTTCTCCATTTGACCCATTCTTCATCCTTAAATGGGCCCTAAAAGGGGGCCAATTTTGAGTTTTCACTTTAATTGTGTGATACATCACCAAATATGGTTTTTGAGGCGCCGAATCCAAATTTTATGTTGATTTCTCAATTTCACTTATTCTTCATCACCAAATGGGCCCCAAAAAGGGGTTAATTTTGAGTTTTCACCTTTTATTGTGTGATACATCACCAAATAGGGTTTTTGAGGCGCCAAGTCCAAATTTCGTGTTCATTTCTCTATTTGACCCATTCTTCATCCCCAAATGGGCCTCAAAAGGGGGTTAATCTGTAGTTTCCACTTTTTATTGTGTGATACATCACCAAATAAGTTTTTTGAGGCGCCCAGACCAAATTTGCTGTTCTTTTCTCAGTTGGACCTATTCTTCATCCTCAAATGGGCCCCTAAAGGGGCCAATATTGAGTTTTTACATTTTATTGTGTGATACATCACCAAATGTATTTTCTAAATTATTAAGTATATAAAACCAAAATTAGCATAAATACCTACTTAATAATTTATACACATATGACCATAAAAATTTGTTTTTTTCTTTCTATTCAATTCACATTGAAGATTTTTATGATAATATTTTTAATTTGGCAACTTAAATGGAAAAAACTGTCAATAGAGAATGATTAATGGAAAAATTTACATGTACTTACAAAGTTTTTTAGCAACACCCAGAAAATACAAAATTAAGAAAATCTGACATACTGCTAAGTATGGGTTAAGTATAGTTCCCTCAAAATACCAATGTAAAAATTTGGTACAAACTGTCATAAAAATTGTAATAAAATTTAACTCCTATTTAAAATGGAAGGCTTGAATTTTCTTGACCCTACTGAAAATTTTGTTATAAATGACTATTATTTAGGCTACAGCAGAAATGGGTGATTGTTATTAGTTGGTTGAAATTGCAACTTTAAAATTTCAAAAAAGAAAGTTGGCACAAATAAGCACAATTTAAGATAAAATAATGGGAAAAGTTTCAGCTCAAAATTCCAAAAGGGGGGGGCTAAGACAAAACCTTCCTCACCCCTTATTTCAGTTAATAATTGAGCACAAATTATAAAATTGTTGGCACAAATCAGCACAAATTGAGCACAATCAGTTTGCAAAATTTCAAGTCAAAATTTGAAATGGGTGGGGCTGCATTTCCCCAGCCCCACCCAAATTTGTTTTGCAAATAACTAAAGATTTGAATGTACAGGAATTATAAGCTTGTTGGCACAATTAAGCACAAATCAAAAAAGAGTAGTGGGCAAAGTTTTGTATAAAAATTCAAAAAGGGGGGAGCTGAGGGGAAATCTTTCATCCTCCCTATCTGAGTTGGGAAGTGAGCACAAATTTTAAAATGGTTGGCACAAATTGGCACAAATTGAGCACAATTAGTATGCCAAGTTTTGAGTCAAAATTCAAAATGGGTGGGGCTAGCATTTCCCCAGCCCCACCCACAAACTTTTTTTTATATATTAAGAAGGGGGTGATAACAAATTCCAAAATTGGTAGCAAAATTTAGCACTATTTGAATCCAGTTGGTATGAAAAATTTTGGGTCAAAATTCAAAATGGGGGGGGGGGCTGAGGGGAGACATAAAACCACAAATATTTTTGAAAGGGAATGAGTATAAAATTTTTAATTTGCAGCACAAATTAGCACAAATTAAGCACAATTAGCATGCAAAGTTTCAACTCAAAATTCCAAATGGGGGGGGGGCTGACACATAAATTTCTGAGGCCCCTATATTTGAAAATAAATGAGCACAAATTCTAAAATTAACGGCACAAATTAGCACAAATGAAGCACAATTAGCATACAAAGTTTAGAGTCAAAATTCGAAATGGGTGGGGCTAGCATTTCTCCAGCCCCACCCAGACTCTTTTGTTTATATCTAAGGAAGGGGGTGAGCACAAATTCTAAAATTGATGGCACACATTAGCACAAACTGAGCACAATTAGGCCAAAAATTTTCAGGTCAAAATTTGAAATGGGGGGGGGCCGGGGAAATGGACCTTTGGTCTATTTCTTCAGAATGCGGTTACATACATACATACATACACACATACATACAATTATTGCTTGTGTTATAGTATAGGATATTATTTACTTAAACAAATAACATGTGTGAACTGAAAACAGGTAAAAATATTAAAATAAAGTATTTTTTGAAAAATTTATCGTAGAATGTTTTCATAAGTCGAACAAAAATTCTAACAATTTTGAATTTTAAATAAATTTAATTCCTATCAAAGCTGTATTTCTTTCATAAAAATAGAAAAAATACATAAGCAAAAGGACTCTGATAAGAAGTTAGGATACAAAATGGCGTATTTTCCACCTCCATTTATTTAGCGCTTATACGAAACTGTAAATAATAGAACTAATTTTTTTCTTTAAACAGGGCTAGCACCAGTTGCTGGAATGTGCACAGCCACCAGCAGTTGCACAGTAAATGAAGGTCGTCATTTTGAGAGCGCCTACGTAGTTGCCCATGAAATTGGACATAAGTAATGATAGGTGTCAATGCGTAACCTACCGTACTTTTTTATGCCCCTAAAATTTATTTGTCGACTGGCTTATATCAAACAAATTTCTTTCACAGTTTGGGAATGCGCCACGACGGTCCTTCTGCGGATAATGCTTGCGATCCTACCAGTTACTTAATGTCACCTACATTGGGCAGTGGTAAAATAACATGGTCGTCATGTAGTCGGCAATATTTGCAACGGTTTTTGCAGTAAGTTTCTAAAAATAGCGATGTGATGTTCTGTCAACTTTGAAAACATGCCACAATATTAATGCCCGCACAAAAAAAAGCTGTTTTGACAACCAATAGAAAAATAATCGATTTTTTCAAGATTTTTAACGAAAACTCACACGTATTGTTTCCCTTTAAAATAGGATAATGAGGGGGGAGATACTCTGAATCATATAATCACGAATGACTTGGTAAAAGATGCTGAAAAATTTCTACACAAATACTGCTCTCGATAAACTTTGTTCGTTATTTAAAAACGAGATTGAGGCACCTTGACTCACCGATAACGTTGGTTTTAATCAATAAAACAAAGTTGTTTTAGTCGACGCTTTCAACCATCTAAAAATAACAATAAATTTTTAAAAAAAGTTAAAAAACAACTTCACGTGATTATCAACAGGTGATAATTCAGGATTCATCCGGAATGACGATAGGTAGCTTTAACTTGACAATATTTTTGTGACGTTCCAATTTGAATTGTCAATTAAGTTGGATGGAATTCAAATCCGATCATAATATTAAAATTTTGAGAAAAAAATTCTTCTTACGAGCCAACCTGCCCATTTTTTCAACCGAAACAAAAATCAAAATGCAGCCTGTATTTTACATAGTATTATAAAAGCTCGTTTCATGTAAGGTATGGTCCCCTGCTAATGATAGGCAGAGAAAATCAACTGAGGAAAATGAGTGATATTTTGCAGACGATGAAGATTGAAGGCTCAAAAATATGGTAATGGAAACTTTGAAATGATTGTTCCCACAATTTTCCATACTCAAATGATTTTTACAAGCATAAAAAAGTTTCTAGTTGGACTTATAGTCATGGTATGTAGAAAATTTGGTGCGAATCTATCGATATTCGGATTTATGATAATTTTTTAAATATAAAAATTCATAAAAATTCATCCAATTGCTTTTGGATTTTCTTGATTACACAAGAATCTTTGTAGTAAGGTAGGCACCTGTGGCTTTTAGTGTCGGTAGCTCTACCTACACAAAGTTCATAGAACCAATCGTGGTTTGCATGATTGGGCAACCAAATCATTTCTCAGTACCAGTAGCCAGCAGGTTTAATGCCTAACCAATTTGCATTAGCACACTGAGGTAACTAGACTGAGGTGAGGTGTACCTTATACGGACCACGACACACACACTGCATCTACGAGCATGTAATACATACATACTCGCTTACCCATTTAGCTGTCTACATGTAAATGTTGACCAACATCGTCTGTATGAGTGCATACAGATGATGTATTTTTGTTTTAAGTGCAATGCACTAATTATCTGGGTTGCAGACTAGGTCCGCAACCTGTCTATCAATGCAGTGTTGAGCCCTGAAAGGGGGAAGTGAAAGAAACATCCCCACAGCACCATTTCAATTTTGTTTTAAATTATCTTTCAGTGTACTTGAAAAAAATTTCCTGTAATGTATTTACTTGTATGCCATAAATTTTGATTAAAAAAGTTTTAAACAACCACTGTATTGTACTTCTTATGAATTTTTTTTCCAAGTAAATTTAGTTAAAAAAGAAAATTCATATAACTATAAAGGGTGTTTCATAAAAATATGTTTCCAAAATCTGAAATACGGATGCATCTGGGGATGACTAAGAAAAACTTTCTCTTACAACTTTCCCTATCTTCAAAATTGAAGAGGTCAGAAAGGCGGATTTATTGGTAGTGCCTTCATTTCAACTTTTCATACTTTAATGGTTTGAAATTGTTTCGTATCAGCTTTTTATTCGAACATGTAGTGTACAAGATGAACTTGACAGTTCCTTCCCTTCAGAAACTAGATTCTCAGAACTTGACATCCGGATAATTTAAGGCCGGTTTTAAGGAGGGAGATTTTGGGGTACAATCCCCCAGTGCAAAAAAAAAAGGCAACTTAAAATACAATTATTCAGTTTTTCAAATTTACATTAATGAAATATGTAAAAAATTGTTAATCTCTCCCAGAAAAATTCATGAATATTATAATGTGTGATTCAATCCCCTTAAGAAGAAATCCTCAAACAGGGCCTGGGATAATTCCAGTTTTTTAAGTTATACATCCCCTTTGACTACCAAAATTTTGAAAATAAATGTTTAAGATAAGAGGAAGTTTTTCTTAGTCCTACTCGGTTGTATCCATATTTCAGGTTTAGGGAAAACTTCATGAAGTACCTTGTATAAGAATCCATTAAGTTTCTTCACGAAAACTCAAAAGAGGTATGCATGGGTGAGAAGGTGTTTGTTAATTTTTGGATAATTTTTTTTTTTTAGGCAGAGGGGGTGTAAAAAAAAGTGAAGTGCTACACTTTCAAAATATCAACTACTTAATGGATATTTAAAAAATTTTTTGTCAAAATCTATTTGCAGAAGTATTACACGACTGTTTTTTAGTCAATTAAAAGGAATTGAAATTGAGAAACTAATTCAGATGAATGGTGCAGCACTTGGAAAAATTTTTTGTAATCTTTAGAAAAAAAAAAAAAAAACATGAAGAAAAATTATAAAAATGTTGAAGTTTAAAAAATTCTCATAAATCCAAACATTCATCGATTCACAATAAATTTTTGATGTAGTGTGACTTGAGTTTAATCATCAAATGGTACAAGTACCCAGTTTTTTTCGAGGAAAATATAACCGAAAAAAAAATTACATCGAAAATAATTGTAAGAAAAAAAGAGACTAAATAATTTTGGAACCCTTATATTTTTGTTCCTTTAATAGTCAAGATCTGCAAAATATTATACATTGTCATCAATAACGTTGTTTTCTCTAATTGACGCAGAAACCCACCTTGCCTAGAAGAAACACCCTACATAATACGTACATTAGAGTATTTTTCAACTTTCAGCTGTTAGTCGAAGAGAAAAAAGGTAGAATGCCTTATGAAACAAGTAGCCACTATTATCGCTGGTACTGTCATAATACCACTGCTACAAATAACTCTCACATTATAGAGCTAGCCCTATTACAGAGTACTAAATATAATAATTAAGGACACACGCTCATCTGAACGCTGTTATGGGAAATGGCACCATTTTTGTAGCTGGTGTCCCAAATCCTAAGGTACCAAACCAAAATTTTCTTGCCCTACATTCAAGCCTCCATGGCAATAATGAGATTCGTGTTTGAAAATTGTAAGCTACCAACCTTAGAAGTGGTGATATTATGTCTTTAAAAGTGTTGCTGTTTTCATTAGGCGTGCTTACTTCCATTATATTTAATACCTACTCTATATGAGTGTTACTACAGCACCTATAGTCTAGCTTAAGTGAGTTGATACATCATTTTGGTACCCAATCAACATATAGCATTCAACACACTTTCCATTAAAATCAAGGCAAACATTATAGTTAACTGGGCACCAAGATTGCATATTAACGCACTCAAGCAAAGCTGTAATCAGATGTTTTATCACTACCTGCTACCACCACAATGGCAGCACCACCACAATTACGTGAGTTCAGCCATAGCAGTACTGCTATTCATGTAACATGTCAGTTGTGCTACCCAAGCATTCTGATAGAAACAATACTATTATTAGCTATCATATTTGGTGCATATATCAGCATTAATTGTCAGCCCTGTCTTCGCCAGGTTGTGAAAAAATGATGACTATATTATAATTGGAGAAATTGAGAGTCAACACTTATCACCACATTGGCACCAGTCAGTAAAATTTTCGGGAAGTCTTATCAGTAAAAATGTATACGGTTAGAAAAAAGGACAAAAACAATTTTTGACAGTCACCCGTCCAATTGACAGCAGAAAAAGATGCTGCTTCAAAAAGTGTTTTTGGCCCAGGGCTAACAACTTTTCATTTTCCCATGTGTAGCGAAAAAAAAAACATTTTTTTGGTGTAAATTTTATACAGAATAAAGAAAATTTGATTTGAGTAATTGTGTGTAAACGTAATTATTTCCCAAGTGTAGCAAAAACCACTCGGGAATTTCTCATGTGTAGCAATTGCTACACACACTACACAAACTTGCCGGCCATGTTTTGGCCTATATCTGCTGCCCCTTTCACATTTTCAGAATTTTGAAAAAAATATATGTAGATGTGATACTGAAGCATTTTCATGCCCATTTTCAGCCTTCCAGTCCAATGAAAAGCTAGAAAAATAAATTTTGATGGAAATCTGGATTTTTTGAATTTTATATAGTAGATTATAAATAGTAGAAAGGCCTACACCAGGCAATCACCAACAATATTGCCAACTTTTTATACCAACACAATGTAACAAAATACTGTATAATTATAAGTTTTCTAGCAATTACAACTGAACAGGGCCGTGTATTTACAGCTCCAGCGCCCAGGCACAAAAAAACTTTTACGACTCCTCTCATTTTTCCAATTGTTGCCACACACCCCTTCTGCTAAAATGTTTTTTATGGATTTTTATCAGGGGTTTTTACCAGATTGAAAGTTTACAAGTTTTATTGAATATTTTTTTACTATCATACTGAATAAAAAAAAAAAAAGAAAGAAAAACGATCAAACAAACAATAGAAAAAATCAAATTTTTTGTTGACGACGACATTGTTGTGTGTTGCAAAATCGTTTATATGGTACTTCTAGTATGGCTATTTTTGTTTTTGTTTTAGCTATAAAATCTTAAATTTCCGGCCAATAGCTACGAAATTCGAAACAAATATTCAGTATAATTTATTTTAATTTGCTATAAATTTTGGTCCGGATTCACCGCACGGTACTTTCAATATGGCTATTTTCGTTTTTGTTTTGGCTATAAAATTTTCAATTTTCAACTAACAGCTACGAAATTTGAAACAAATATTCATTACGATCTGTTATAACTTGCTATAAATTTTGGTGTCGATCGGTGGGGCGGCAATTCGGGTAACACTATTTTCGTTTTTATTTTAGCTATAAAATGGATTTTTTTGAACCAGTAGAAACGAAGTTCAGAACAAATATTTATCATGATCTATTAATAACTTTTTAGTAATTTCCTAATTTTATCATTTTTGAAAATCTAGGCACTTTTCCTAACGGAGCTGCTGCTGCGTTTTTTCTTTGCAAAAAGAATAATTAATTGTTAGTGACGTTGGTCGAGTTCGTTTGGTATTTCAGTTTGACAGAAACGAAAACTACATTCATTCTCTATATTTTCTTTTATTTTTGGTTGGATACAAAGTAATGTGAAAGGAGAGAAATAATAGCATAGGTGTAGTATAGGTTTTGGTTATAACTGTTTATAATTGTTCCTTTTATATCTGAGGGGTGATACAGCTATGAACAAATAATTTTTTATATTATTCGAGTGTATACATACGTGTATATGTTAATTCTATCTCAAGAATTGAGGGGAAAAAAAAGATCGTCAAAAAAATTTTTTCTCTTACTTGTTTGTGCTGCCCTTTAAAAATCTGCCGCCTGATACATAATTGTACCTTTGCACTGCCTAAATTCGGTCCTGCAGCTAGAAAGGGTTTGTGTGGCTTTGTGGTACGTGTTTATAGCTTTTTAATCGAATCAGCCGCCTCACCAACATCTTCCCAACTAAAAGTGGTGGTGTTTTTGGTTTCGTTCCAATGATGCTACTGTGTGTGATTGAAAAATTCACGCTTGGTGGACTATTGATCACGGGATCTGACCATCTCTCCCTCCATTCTGAAAATAATATATCCTCCACAAATTGGGTAAATGGCCTCATAGCCGAAGCTTAATTAAAAAAATAAAATAAAAAAGAAACTACAGTCTGAACCAAATAAGACCGATCTGACATAATCATAGCGGATGGACTAGGGGAGAGAGTAAAAAGTAAAGATTCACATTATTTATCAAAAGCTAAGCTACATATCCTAAAGAACAGAATACAAGACCGATGCTTGAGTAATTCTTACATTTTTCAAATATATGTAATATGTGTGAATATCTCTTAAAGTAAGTTATTCATAAGAAAAGGTTGTTATTCAAGTATTATTTTTGCATTCCACCCAAAACGTTATTTACTCTAATATTTTTACGCTTCATAAAGTTATGAAATGTGAACGTATCACTGACGCTATGTTGTTCTTATTTGGTACTGATTATACTAAAATGACCAGTAGGTAATTAAAAAAATATACACCCAAAATAGGAAACATTTTGAAAATTGCTGGCTGACAAAATCCTACTCAGGAGTTTATAAACTTTTAGAAAATGTAAATTGTGACAGCATCTCTTAACTCGATCTCAAATCGAATTATAATTTAATCCAATCGACAAAAAAAGTACTGCACAGTTTAAAAGAACTACATGAATTTGAAAACTGAAATTAAAATTCGTATAATTTTTAGGAGCAAGCAGTCGCGCTGTTTATTCGACAAAAGTGCAACGTCGACATTACTCGATCACGGTGCCAATAATGTTCTACCAGGAGAAAGATTCGATGTTCATCAACAATGTATACATAGGCTACATTTACGCTATTTGCGCTTTAAAATCTTCTCAAACTTCTCAATACTAACCTAACATGGTGTATTGAATCATATTGATTTGCGAATATAGGTAAACTGAAATACGGCATCGACAGCCACCATTCTTCTGCCCAGCACTTAGAGGAAATTTGCAAAGACGTGCAGTGCTCAAGAGACCATTATAATTGGAATTCGCATCCAGCTTTAGAGGGTACAGAGTGTGGAAATAACAAAGTAAGTCGACGCATAATATTTCCGATGAAAATTGACACACTAGATTTTTTTCTCTATATTATCTGCAGAGCAAGAATTATTTGTACCGCCCTTTACAATATTTTTGTTTAGTGGTGCAGAAGTGGAAGATGTATTGAAAAGGGATTAACTGTGCTGGAAGCTGGATATGCACCTCACCAAGTTGTTAATGGTGGATGGAGCGGATGGTCACCATATTCGGAATGTGCATCATCCTGTTTACACGACGACGATGGATATTTATCGAACGGAAGTATTGGTATTATGATAGCGTCTAGGCGTTGTAATAATCCTAGGTAAACTACTATAATTAGGTATAAATGTACGTTATATTATAAAATGAATGAACAACATTATACTAATTGTGGAACTGACTTAGGCTATAACTTTTTCTCTTCATCTTATAAGTACCTACAGACTATACCAATAATTCACGATTAATTTCATTTTGGAGTCATGTCGTACATCTATTTTGATGTTTACAACAGTGAAAATGAAGAATTTCGTTCGGTTGAGAAATTCGATTTTAATTCGATTGACCAAAATATATGGTATTTAAACTATTTTGCAGACATCTTTTAAAATTTTCTGACCTGAATAATATCATTCAACGCTAAGAAGTTACCAGGGTCGTAGAATTGAAATTTGGGCCCGAAAAAAAATAAATTTATGGACCCTCCAAAAAATTAAAAATTGCTTCTGTGTTTAGATTCAGGATTCATCTGTGGGCGGGAGTTTTACAATATTTTGAGAAGCCAACTTCCCGAGCGGATTGACCGAAAAAATTTTCTTATGGATTTTTCTGTATATTTTCCATTAAAATCTACTTCTTTTTTTTTGTTGAAAATACTGGGTCCCTAAAAATCCCGACTACTGGGGGGAATCCCCCTTTCCCTTTCTCGACAGGTCTGTAGGTTGCAGGAAAATAAATTTTATTTTTTCAATTAAGTATTTATTGTTTTCAAGTAAGTACCTATAAATCAAAAAAAAAAAAAATTACTGGAAAAAGTATTTTACCTTCAGAGAAAATGGCCTATCTGCGGTAAATTTTATCGAGAGTTGATTATTTTACTCGCATGATAAAAAATATTTTCCTTAGCTCTCTTTTCTCTCGTTATTTTAGTATTCATAAAAACTATAAGACAAAAAAACCAATTTCAGACCTGAAAATGGAGGTGAAATGTGCACTGGAAATGATCAAAAGTATAAAACATGTTCAGCGATACAGGTACACAAATATGAATTTTATAATAATGGATTTATTTTATAATATTATAGTACCTACAAATTTGTGATTTATCAAGAAGGGATTGGACAACTATAAATGGAGTGTTTCACGAAACCTCTGACAAATTGAGGTGATCGGTACCTGTACATGGTATTACGAAATTTATTTTACCTACTTGGTAGAATACGTATGTATATTACGTAGTATTGTAGATAATAAAAAATACCTACCTAAAAAGAAATATTTTACGTTTTGGACAAATGTACATAAAGTTGCATAGCACATTGTTGGTAGGAATGATTTTAAAAAATATCAGAAAATGACAGTTAAACTTCAGTGGTAGGTAGTTTTCGATGAGACGAGTGAAAAATGTTACATAAACTTGTGATGTAGGTATATTCCATGCTGAAGAATAAGCTATAAAAGTTATTAATTTCAATACGTACATAGTACATTTTTTCTTTCTTGTTTTTAAGATTTTGAAAACTTTGTAACTTTCATAGCTGTTCTTTCAGCATGAAATACTGGTCATATGTTGACATATAACATTTTTTATTCGTCTCAGTTCGGACTTTGGCAATCGTTTTGTGAAACACCCAGTGTACACATAGCTAGTTAGGTATCTATTTCAGGTAAACTTCTCGCTTTTTTTTTTTTTTTTTTTTTCGTTTGGAGCAAGAGGCAAGAGTGATACGTACTGATTAACTTCCATAGATTTTCTTCTTCTACCTGCTATATAATTCTATCCTTCCTCAACTTTTCAGACTACGCCGCAGCATCTAATCATTTAAAATTTTTCTTCTCATTTCCATCATTCATATAACTTGTATTTTTTCCTAATTAGTTCCCACTTTTTTTATAACAATAACCGATAGTAAATTGCTTAATTTATTTTAGTCGATGAATAGTAGAACCAACTTCGCAGTTGTCATAATTTTTTAATAACTTTTTAGTGCCAGAAAGTTACAAAAATTTCCCTCAAAGAGTTTTCCAATGAAGTTTGTAAACGAGCCAGCGAAGTAGATTCTGATTTAAATGGAATTGGACAACAACGTATAAGCTCAGATCGTAAGCTTATTGTAGATTTTCTGTTTTCAAAGATTATATCTGTACTGACTAATATTCCCAAAATGAGATTACATCCTTAATCGTAAATGAAAATTACAAAAATTACTATTATATTTCCAATATATCTGTACCTGTATCAGCTGAAGAAGCGTGCAAGGTATGGTGCCAAAAACATGGAGGAGGATTCAAAAGTAGAGGCTGGTCTTATCCAGATGGAACAATTTGCCATGTAAAGAGACATAATAGGAGATCAACGTATTGCATTCGTAGTACTTGCAAGGTAAATCACTTCATGTAAACAAGAATTAAGTTCCCGAACACTTCAACATGATACCTATATTATCTCTATTTCAAGGAATTTACCTGCGGTAAAAGTTCAATTGACGTAATTTTTTCTCATGCTGATGACTTTTGTAATCAAAATTTCATGCTTCGCGATAAACGAAAAGAATCATCAACTGCTCAATGGACACCAGCCTCAGAGTGCTTTTACAATTGCATAACGCCAGGCGTAGGAATGCGTCTTGTAGAACGAAAACAATGTCCATCTTGCAATGCCACTGTCAATGTACAAGCTTGTCAGCACACTCAGGTATTGAAAAACTATTGGAATCATTTATTCAACCATTTCAGCCAGCTGACGGCTTTGAAAATCGGAAACAATTAACTTCGAATATTTTACAGAAATGCCATAGCCTAAAAACAATTATCGAACACGCGACAACTATTTGTAATAAATTTAGTCAGCGAGTTCGAAGACTATCCGGTCTAGGAATGCAATTATCAGCCACAGGAGGTAATTAAAATGGAGTATCCAACTATATAATAGAGCAAATAGAATAATTTGAAAATTAATAATTTATTTCCAAGATGATCCTCATCGTCCATGCAGACTTGCTTGTCAGGATGAAAGCGTAAATCATCGCTTTTATCTCGTGAATGGCGAAGAAGGTTGGTTTCCTTTTGGAACAGACTGCGCAAGAGGCGATGC